>CM070834.1:15391475-15694800 GCA_036326025.1 Chrosomus eos
CCTTAAATTCATCTTGAGCCAGTTTAAGCAAAAACCCACATACTGGCGTGTTTTAAATAGGCCTGAATCAACGAAAGATTGGGGGTTTCGAGCATTCCCTTTAAAATGTACTTTCTGGTCTTAACAGATGGAGAGGTGATGAAAATGCCTGACATCATTGGCACGGCCAAACTGGTTCAACCCAGTCACGTTGCTGCCAAGGCAGGAGCACCTGGTGGGGGCCCAAAGCTCCCCCCTACAACACCTATATCAGAGGGCATGCGGGGGTTGATTGAGCCAACTAGGTCACCAACCCATAAAAGGATTCATCATTGGACGTGTGGTGGTTTCTATGACTCTGATGGGTTTGGGTGCCAGTAAAGATGCTTAACCCTACCGAAAAGGGCCCAAATCACTTTAAAGGAGAAATTCTAAAGTAGCCCAATTTTTTCCCCCATGTGTGGCGTTGGAATTTTTGGAAAAATGGAGGGGGGTACGACCCTTTGGCCCTGTTAAAGCCCAGAGTCAAACTGTGCACGACGGATCACACAACCCAGATTTTCCAGAACATCTTACAGAAAAGGGGGTTGAGTGATTTAGACATTGATTCTTGCGAAACGCCCACTTCAATGGAAAAGCCCATTTATTGCGCTTGGCCCCCGAAGTATGAACATGTTTTCTAAAAGCACAAACTAAAACTGCGGGAGAGCTAAAAAACCTTTGTGCATCGCATCCATCTGTCTGACCCCACCGGCCTTTCCTTTTTACCTTATCGACGTGTGCCCCCAGGGCATTACCCAAAAGGGTTACGGCAGGTACTGTCAGAGATGGAAGAGCTTTATCTCTTTCCCGTAAATCCAGCAGCGAGTGGGCCCCCCCATTGGTTCTCGTGTGGAAGAAGAGTGGAACCTCCGTATCCCGCGTAGATTACCGTTGGGTGAATTCACGCACTATTAAGGAAAGCACACCCCCCCTTCCCTTTAAGCCGATTGTCTCGCCCGCTCTGGGAGGGAATGCATTGTTCAGCCAATGGATCTTACGTCTGGCTTCTACAACATCTCGATGTGTGAGGAAGACAAGAAACTTACAGCCTTTACCACACCTCTAGGGCTCTACGAGTTCAATCGACTTCCACAGGGACTATGTAACAGCCCAGCGAGTTTCATGCGGCTTATGATGAGTATATTCGGCGACCAAAACTTTCTTACCTTGCTTTGTTATTTGGATGATCTTCTGGTGGTAGCTCCCAATGAAGAAAAGGCTTTGGAAAGGTTGGAGATGGTCTTCGAGAGATTGAGTGCTTACGGGTTGAAGTTGGCACCAAAGAAATGCCATTTCCTTAGAAGGAGCGTCAGGTTCCTCGGTCATGTTGTGAATGAACATGGAGTCGCAACTGATCCCGACAAAATTGCTGCCATTACAGCGGTCACTGAAAAGGATCTCATGATGGATGATGGGATCTCACCTTCCCAAAAAAAGATCAAGTCCTTTTTGGGTATGGTCATGTATTACCAACGGTTCATCCCCAACTGTTCCAGCATCGCCAAACCGCTCTTCACGCTAACTGCTGCAACCAAAGGGAAAAAGGGATTCTCAAGGGGGGGTGCCGTTTTTAGGAAACTCAGCTCGTCAGATTGGACTAGAGAATGTGCCCTGTCCTTTGAACAGCTTAAGTCAGCTCTTGTGGGCTCGGTAGTGTTGGCACACCCGGATTTCACCCGGCCATTCATCCTCTCTACAGATGCCTCCTTGGACGGTATTGGGGCAGTATTGTCTCAAGTCCTTGAAGGAGAGTCCAAGGCACGACCTGTTGCCTTTGCAAGTAAGGCTCTTACGAAAGCTCAGTCCAACTACCCTGCACATCGTCTTGAGTTTCTGGCGTTGAAATGGTCCGTCTGTGATAAATTTAGCCATTGGCTGAAGGGACATACTTTCACAGTCTGGACGGACAATAATCCGTTGACCTACATTTTAACAAAGCCAAAATTAGACGCGTGTGAACAGAGGTGGGTAGCTAAGTTGGCCCCGTACACCTTCGACATCCAGTACATACCTGGCACCAAGAATGTGGTTGCCGACGCTCTGAGCCGTCAGCCGTTTGTTCCCAGTCTTGTGAGTCATAGATTAGTGGCAGAACCTTACGACATTTTGCTTGAACAGTCTAAACAGATAAGGAAGGACACCGTACAGGATTCCTTCAGGCTCAGCGCGAATAGCCAATGTGTTGGAAATTCATTGGAGCAGTGTTCCTTGTCTTCTGATCAGGTCTCTGCTATCCTTGATGCTCATGCAAATTGGGATGTGGGAGCAGAGGGGAGAGTCCTTTCCTGGCTTGCTCAAGAAACCCAACGGATGATGCCTGCTGGTCAGAACCCCTTACCTGTCTACTCACTGGAAGAGCTTCGAGAGAAGCAAGAAGGTGACAGCATGCTTTCTAGAGTTCTCTTCTATGTGTGCCGAGGTAAGAGACCGTCTCGGAGAGAGAGGGCTAAGGAACCTTACAAGGCCTTGAAACTGTTGAAACAATGGGACCGATTAAAGCTGCTGGATGGCATCCTGTACCGTATCTGCAAGGATCCAGTGACTAAGTCTACACGTTTTCAGTTCATAGTTCCTGATTCACTGGTCAGTGAAGTCTTGCGAGGCATCCACGACGAGGCAGGCCATCAAGGTCAAGGAAGAACGTTATCTTTGGCTAGACAGAGATTTTCTTGGGTTGGACTGGAAACTGACACCCGTGAGTATGTGAGATGCTGTCAACGTTGCGTGGTCAGCAAAACCCCCGAACCAGAAGGGAGGGCCCCTTTAGAGAGCATCCGAACCGTCAGTCCGCTAGAATTAGTCTGTATAGACTTCTGGTCTGCTGAGGATTCTTCTGGCAAGAGCGTTGATGTGCTTGTGGTAATGGACCACTTCACGAAAATGGCTAATGCGTTTCCGTGCAGGAACCAGTCAGCATCTCAAGTCGCTCGTCAATTATGGGACAAGTTCTTTTGTGTTTATGGATTTCCACAAAGAATCCACTCAGACCAAGGAGCGAACTTTGAAAGCAGGTTGATCAAGGAACTGGTACAGATTGCTGGCATCCAGAAGTCACGAACCACGGCATATCATCCGATGGGCAACGGCCAAGTCGAGAGGTTCAATCGCACCTTGGGTAATATGATCAGGGCATTGCCTCCGAGAGCCAAACAGAACTGGCCGCAAATGCTGCAAACCCTGACGTTCGCTTACAACTGTACGGCCCATGAGTCAACTGGCTTTGCCCCGTTTTTCCTCATGTATGGTCGAATTCCCAGATTGCCTGTTGATTTGATGTTCCAAAATATAGATCGCAATAACAAAGTCTCAGACTATGACCAGTATGTGGAAAAAATGAAGGACGATCTCAAGGAGGCGATGTTACTTGCTCAGGCCAACAACACTGCGAGTCAACAACGGCAAACTGAGCATTACAACAAAAACGTCAAAGGCCGAGACATTGCGGAAGGAGACTATGTGTTGCTCGCTAATAAAGGAGAGCGTGGACGACGCAAACTGGCTGACAAGTGGGACTCAACCTTGCATGTTGTGGTATCTGTAGATACAAGGTGTCATACTTTCTGTGTAAGGAACACCAGAACCAATCAGGAGAAGGTGGTTCACAGGAACTTACTTTTACGTGCAAACTTCTTACCTGTTGACGAGAGGGAGGATTGTGTTGAACCGGCTTTCGATGACTCCGGGTCGGACTTTGAGACTGCTGACTCTATGGTCGACACATCTGTAAATGAATTAGAGGATGCTGGTGATGAGATTGATGAAGCAGTTCATTCTCCAGCTTCTGAAGAGGAAACCAGAGATCTAAGTTTTGGACCAGTATCAGAGCATGTCCTTGATGGAACTGACGTTGAAAGTGAGAGTCAGGGAGAAGTTCAGGGTTCCGAATCTGACCTTTCTGATGGAGCAGCTCATTCTCCAGCTTGTCCACCGTGTCCCTCAATGGATGAGGAGACCAGAGATCCAAGTTTCGGACCAGTATCAGAGCATGTCCTTGATGAAACAGATGTAGAAAGTGAGAGTTGGGGAGAAGTTCAGAGTTCCGCATCTGGCCCCTCTGATATGAATGTTGAGGAAGTTGAACGTGACATGGAAGAGTCAATACCACCTGACGGAGTTCCAGAAGTAGTAGTTCAGCCTTCATCTGAAATGGCTCGAACAGTAAGAACAAGGGCTGGAAGATTAATTAAACCAGTTAATAGACTGATTCAAATTATGACCCAGAAAACCCTCCTACGTAGCCCTTCGCTTAGCCTTTTATGGTCAAAAGCTTCTTAAGTGGGAGTTGAGTTCCTCTGTCAGAATTATTAATCTGGGGTAAAATATTAGTTGTGATCATTTGAGTATCTTTGAGGTAGTGTTTATGGCACTTCTTTTTGCGGGTGGACACTTGAGAGTCTGGCCAACTTTCTTTTGTCACTCTCCCAGTGAGTTGGGTAACATGGTTGTTGCGTACAGATACTGTGATTTTGTCAGAGGTTGATCACATCCCCAGTGTCGATTAGTCACTAGTATTACACTAGTTTTGTGAAGTTCAGGGGGGTGAATGTAACAAGTTGGGAAGAGAGAAATATTATTTGTATTTTATTTTTATATGATGAACTTCCCAAAACCATTTTCCTATTAAGTAAAAGACTTTTAGTTTCATTTTGTATTAAATAGAGAGTCATTTAATAATGCTGTGGTTGGGAACTATCAACTAAGGTGTTTTGTTTAGTGGGACGCTTATCTGTGTTGCGCGCTATGCCTCTAGAGGGTGCGTGAGTTGGCTTGCGTCAGCTTCAGAACGCAAATGGACGCTGACGAGGCAAGACGCACTTTTTTTCTTCTCACACTTTCCACTTAATATGTTGTTTAAAAGTGTTCATTCGGTTCAAGTTCATTAAATATTAAGCACAATGTGTTACTGAATCGATTATACACATGTATGTTGTGTATTGTGAGTTTTATGTGAGTTTTATCTGACGCACATGGAGCTAACTGATTAGTGATTTGTGTACAGTGTATAACGTGGAAAGAGGTTGGCGCAACGGGGTAGTATTGTGATCAAGTTGTCCCATATGTTTCCAGGTATGTTCAATTCTTCAATTTAACCAGTATAAAGTGATCTAATTTGGGTCTGTAATGTATATGTGGATTGTGTCTTTGAACAGATGTATTCTAGCTTCATTTCTCATTCTGTAATACATTTTATTGTTTAACTTCCATCTATTACGCTGGCCTTGCGATTATATAGAGTAAAATGTAAATGTGCCTGATGTTTTGAGGGGATATTTGTTTGTCGATCTGCACAAACATTATTCTTATGTTATTACTGATATGTTTAAAGAGTACACATCCAGCCATTCTATTACTTTATTTTTTTCTTTAACAACAGTAATTCTTTATTTGCTTTAAAGTGTGGGATATTATATAATGTTAAACATGTATACAAGTGAGTTACATCAGTTTCAGAACGCAAATGGACGCTGACGAGTGTATAACGTGGAAAGAGGTTGGCGCAACGGGGTAGTATTGTGATCAAGTTGTCCCATATGTTTCCAGGGTCAATAAATACAGTCGTTTTGAAGACATCCTGCTGTCTGCTGTGTGGAATTCCTTATGTACAGAACTGGATCTGCTACATAAACATGACGCAACAGGTCCCTCGCAAAAATGTAATTTCGTTTGTACGTAGCAGTATCACAGTATTTGTTTGTAGTTTCAAAAAATTGCGCCAACGTTATCACAGTTTGTGTGTGTCTGTGTGTGTGTTGCACATCCATAATTGCAAAGGGGACGCGATTACAACTCTATAAGTACATAAATGTATCAAATAACCATTCTGAGACGTCCTGGTCAATTCCCATTTGTGTTTCTTCTGCCGGAGTCTCTTCATTATCTGGGTCTGATTCCGGTTCAAACATGTACGGCTGAATGCCATACAAAACAGCGGGTCTCTCACTCTCAGCCATTCTGCTTCTACCGACTGTTTATTGCCATAGGTATGCAAGTTACGCCCTCATCCAAAGGCAGGGCGGGGATATGCAGCTCATTTACATTTAAGGTGGTACACACCAAAACAGCTCTTTATAAAACAGGCCCCAAAAATGACATTTTCAAATGGTTATTATAAATTAACTGTGGGGTATTTTGTACTGAAACTTCACAAATACATTCTGGGGACACCCGAGACCAATATTACATCTTGTAAAAAGGGGCATAATAGGTGCCCTTTAACACTCGCCAAATTTGAGTACAACAAATTACTTTGGCAAGGTCAATTTTTTATATTGTACATCTTTTAAAGGGCACCTATTATGGCATTTTGAAAATTACCTTTCAAGTAGTGTGTAACAGATCTAAGTGAACGAAAACATCCTGCAAAGTTTTAAATATGAAAGTTCACCGTATACAAAGTTATTGTCTCTCAAAAGTAAGAGTCGACTCTTGAGTCGCTGATATGAATCAATAGACGGACGATGCTTTTTCTCTATCTAGATGACGTCAACTTGACAAGTTATTTGAATAAGATACACCCACTTAATGCCGCTTGTAGACGCCAGGGAAAACTTGAAAACATTATGGCGACAAGGCGCTGTGTTCTGAAGTGCGACGCAAAAGCGAACTTTTTTCATCTGCCCATGTAGGAGCATTTGAAGACTAAGTGGCTACAGTTCATACATACAACTATACCACAGAAGTATAGCCGAACCTTGTGCTGTGTTCACGTCATTTTGAAGAGGATTGCTTCACAAACATAAATGCTATCAAATATGGATTTGGATTTATTGAAGGAAGGTTCAGTACCAAGTTTATTTGGATCAGCTTCCTCCTCCGAATCACAACCTGTAAGTATTATTATTAATTGTTGCTTTTATGTGTTTTGTAGCATGCTCAATAGTATGTGTGTAACCCTGATGTATATATTTGTCATTTTTCTATATTTACTGAGGGTGAAATGATGATAAAATGTTTATTTTATTTTTTTGTAATTTGAAATGTTTAATGTTTAATATGTATTGTTTTTTTATTTCTGTATTAGAGTTTGGTTGTGGGGTACATGCGAAAAACGTGTCTAACATCATTTTGGGTTGTGAATTGATGTGTATTGGTCGATTAAGAGACTGACAAGTTGGTGAGCCAATCAGATTTGAAGAAGAGAAAAAGTTCGAGAGGGGAAACGAGAGAAAGTTCGAGAGGGGAAACGAGAGAGAGTTCGAGGGAGAAAAGACATGACTGTAGTGATGCTTTGAGTGTTTAAAAAGAGAATCTTTCCTGTAATGAGAAGTACTGCTCGTATTTCTTGGCTAAGGAAGTGGATCGTCGTGACATCGGACTGTTTCATGTAAGTTTGCAGACGCTGTATGTTTGGCTCGGCCAGAGTTGAACGCTGTGCATGTGAATGTTTTCTGGACTGAAACTGTTGTTGTCATCTGCTTAAACCGAGCGGAGATTCAGGATAAATGTGCAGACTTTCGTTTCCTGGGATGAAAAGGACTGTGAGTGTGAGCATGTTCAAGTAACTTTGAGAATTCGACACGCAAACGACCATCGCATCTGTTGTGCACGGGGATTGCGACACGGGACTCAGGACCATTTCAATGTGACGAATGTGTTTCAACGCACACTAGCAACCAGATTGAGGTAACCATCTAACCAATCTTTTTGTTTGCTCTTTGGAGTGAAGGGGCCAGTTTCGTTTTCTCGGCCACTACGCACTCAAGCTCCGAATCAGGCCTGCAACGGGATGGGATGTGTGTGTAGACATTCAAGTGCACTAACAATATTGTGACTGTTTTTCTTTTCCCGTTTTGAGTGTATTTTTGCCTATTTGAAAAGCTTAAAGGGTTAGTAAAGCTTACAATAGTTATACAGTGTTATAAGTTAATTTGATAGTAGGCCTATAACTTAAAGTTAAACGGTAATTAGAGAAGATTTATGCCTATAGGGTTAACTCTAGTGAGTTAAATACATTCAGAAAGTGACTTAAAATTGACAATCCTGAGGTGATACTGTGAAAAAGGTGTTTAGTTACTGTTACAAGTAAGACAATCACAGAGGGTTGTTTTGACATATTTTATTTGTTTTTGTTTTCATTTACATTGTCAAATTCATATTCTTGATCTATTTCATTTCATTTAAATACAAAGTTTCAATTTCATTGACATTTAATACAATTTTTTATTGGTTTAAACGTTTATTTGTGAGTGTGTGTGTGTGTGTGTGTTTTTGCGGTTTAAAAGTAATATAGAAGCAACATGATATAAGTAAATAGACTGCTCGCATAAAGTGATTCCTTGGAGGTTAATCGATATTAGAAGACAGGGTTTAAAGATCATTATAAATAAAAGAACTCAGGTCCCTATCAGAAAACTCTGGCCTAGTGTAAATGGTTGGTGGATAGGGGTTACATAATGGAGGCACCGCTGGGATCTCCTGTCTTCTAAACAAAAGGTAAAAGAAAAATGTCGGAGAACGATCGTTCACGGGAACTTGGCAGCTGGTCCGCGAATGAGAAAATTGATCCCCAACATGCTATTTTGCTTGTTGGTGTGCCAGTTGACACCGATGTTGCGTTTATCGAAGAAACGGTGCAAACGGTCAAAGTCTTTGGTCGAGTACGGGCTCGTGCAACCAAAGAAGACACAGTTCCTGAGAAACTTTTGGTGTTGTGTGAGTGCAGAGAGAAAATCTGCCCTACTCAGGTACCGTCTGAAGTGTTGTCATCCTCTGGGGAGACCTGGGGAATTGTGGTGATAAAAGATGAGGATTCTAATGTGAATGCTTTTTCCGACAGATTAACTCAGTTTCTAAATAGGGAGGGCAAAAGCGTTACTGACCTTCAAAGCCTGATAAACCCTTGGCTTCAAATGTTACATCACCTGAGACGATCATTCGTGCCATTGGGGATTTATTGGAGAAAACTAAGCCTACTAGCGATGGTCAAGCCTACCGTCGCTTGCGCATATTTTCTGGTCTCGAGCCTACCCCTGTAGGTGAAGAGAATAGTGAGAATTGGCTTGAGCAAGCTAGATTGATGATTTCTGAGTCAGACTGCTCCGCTAAGGAGAAGCGCAAACGTATTGTGGAAAGCCTTAAAGGGCCAGCCCTAGAGGTGATAAAGGCAGTAAGAGCCAACAACACAGATGCTACAGCACTTGAGTATATTGAGGCTTTGGAGAGTGCTTTTAGCACCTCAGAGTCGGGTGAGGACTTATATTTTGCTTTCCGTTTGCTTCGACAAGAGCCTGGAGAGGCCTTGTCTAATTTTCTTCGTAGACAAGAAAGATCGCTAACGTTGGTGATCAAACGTGGGGGGTTAACTCCTCAGAGAGCTGATCGTGCCCGTGTAGAACAGTTGTTGAGGGGTGCGATTGAATCAGATTTGATGCTTTTGAAATTGCGGCTTCATGAACGGAAAGAAAATCCCCCCACGTCAATGAGATCCGAGAAGAAGAAGAGAACGAAGCTGCTAGACGTAAGCTTGGTGTCACTGTGAAAGATAAGACAGCAAAAGATAGAGTAAAAGGCTCCCTGTCAAATCGAGACAACTTGAAAGTAGATGCTAAAGAGTTAAGACTACAACTGGGCAGCACAAGTCTGTCGGCCTTCAGAGAGGGATGATGTTAAGAGTAAAACTGAGGTAAGGCCCTCAGACAACCCGCTAAATGCAGAGGTACTAGCCCTAAAAGCTCAAGTAGAACAACTCCAGAAACAATTGTCTGTGCTTAGTGTAGGGGTGAGTAGTCCGAATACTCCAGAGTTCCCTGTAAGCCGTGGTCCCGTTGCTCCAATAAGATCGGCAGGTAAAAGCAGTGACGGCTTTTTCTGTTACAATTGTGGAGGAGATGGCCACATCGCCAGCAAATGTGAACATGCTGCAAATTCTGCTTTAGTCATTCAGAAACTGCTACAATTACTTCGCAAATCTAAAGAGAAAAAACCTGTTTCAGGACAAAGAGATACTGATGTAGGGAAGAGTGATTGTTTCTCCAAGAAAAGCCTAATTGAGGTTCCGGAGCCTAGTCTTGTACCAGCTGGTCTAGTAGGGCCATCATCCACAGTCGAGGTCAAGGTTAATGGACAGCCTTGTTTAGCTTTGTTAGACAGTGGGTCACAGGTGACCATTGTCTTTGAGAAGTGGTACTTGCGCCACCTACCTCAAGTACCCTTAAATCACTTGGATGGTTTAGCTATCTGGGGTTTGAGTATATCCAGCTATCCTTACCGAGGGTATATTGTGGTAGACATGGAATTCCCACAGGCTGTGATGGGCTCATCTGAGGTAATTTCAGTACTTGCATTGGTGTGTCCGGATCCAGTCGGGCCTGAACAAACGCCAGTGATTGTAGGGACTAATGCCAGCTTTTTTCGAAGATTAGTTGACATTTGTACTGGGAGCTCAGGGCCCAAGACCTCTCATGTTATGAGGATACAGTCTCAGTGGATACCAGATAGGTTAGTCCCTTCACGTAACATTTCTGCTCTTGAAGAAAAGCCTCTGGGTGAGGTGACATGGGTAGGTGAAAGTCCTCTTAAACTCCCTCCTCAGACTGAGACATGTGTGGTGGGTCACATGGACTGTCAGTCTCCTCTGGAGAAAGATATTTACCTTGTAGAGGGTCCTGAAGATGATGTTCTTCCTGCTGGAGTGTTAGTTCCTCCGGTGGTGGTTCCCTTTTCGGCTATGGAGGCAAACCAACTCAGAGTCTTGGTGCGCAATGACACTTTTAAGGAAAAGCTTATACCAAACGGGACAGTGCTAGCCAGAGTTTATGCCACAGACACAGTGAGAGACGCACGTGAGGTAACAAAGGACCATCAAATACTTGATCCAGAATTGTTTGATTTTGGTAACTCCCCTGTGCCTCAGACATGGAAAGATCAGCTCAGACATAAATTATCAGAAAGAGTGAATGTGTTTTCCCTATCTGATATTGATGTGGGGTTAGCGCAAGGAGTCAAACACAATATTCGGCTGAGGGACGACACCCCTTTCCGTGAGCGGTCCCGGCGTATCGCCCCTGCGGATGTTGAAGACGTTCGTCGGCATTTAAAAAATTCGATGACCGCTGGAATTATTAAAGAGTCGCGGAGCCCATATGCATCCCCCATCGTCATTGCTCGGAAGAAGAATGGCGATGTGAGAATGTGTGTAGACTACCGCACTCTAAATAGTCGCACCATACCCGATCAGTATACTACCCCCAGGATAGATGACGCATTAGACTGCCTAGCGGGTAGCCAATGGTTTTCTGTTCTGGATCTTCGAAGCGGGTATTATCAGATAGAGATGGCCGAGGAGGATAAAGAGAAAACCGCATTCATCTGCCCTTTGGGGTTTTTCCAATTTGAACGCATGCCCCAAGGAATAACTGGAGCCCCAGCCACATTCCAACGGCTGATGGAGAGGGCCGTTGGGGACATGCACCTTCTCGAAGCCATCGTCTATCTTGATGATATCATCGTCTTTGGACGAACTTTAGAGCAACATGAAGAGCGTCTTCTCAAAGTTCTAGATCGGTTGGAAGAATGCGGTTTAAAAGTCTCTATTGACAAATGTCAATTTTGTCAGCCTGAGGTTAAATATGTCGGTCATATGGTGTCTGCAGAGGGTATTGCGGCCGACCCTGCAAAAATCGAAGCAGTGGCGAAATGGAAGCAACCGTATGATCTGAAATCGCTGCGGTCCTTTCTGGGCTTTTGCGGTTATTACCGCCGGTTCATAAAGGGTTACTCCTCCGTAGTGCGACCACTCACTGACTTAACGAAAGGGTTTCCACCTGCCGGTAAGGGGAAAACAAAGTCTAAGGCTGCTGGTGCTCAGGGGTATTTCAAAGAGTCAGAACCCTTTGGAGATCGCTGGACTCCCGAATGTACAGAGGCGTTTAGGGAAATTATTTACCGATTGACCCATGCACCAGTTTTGGCCTTTGCAGATCCGTCCAGGCCATACATCTTGCATGTAGATGCAAGCATGAATGGTCTTGGGGCGGTCCTTAATCAAGAAAACCCGGACGGGTTGCGTCCAGTCGCGTACGCCAGCCGTAAATTGAGTGAATCAGAACAGCGCTACACTATCCATCAGCTTGAATTCCTTGCCCTTAAATGGGCTGTGGTCGATAAGTTTCATGATTATTTGTATGGGGCACGGTTTACTGTCCGTACCGACAACAATCCTCTCACTTACGTGCTGAGCAGTGCTAAACTGAACGCCACCGGACACCGATGGTTAGCCGCTCTCGCCACCTATGAGTTTACCATTCAGTATAAGCCAGGTCGCATTAATACGGATGCTGATCTGTTGTCCCGCTATCCGCACGATGACCCAGCTCCCATTAAGTGGACTGAGATCACACCATCTGGTGTCAAAGCAGTATGCAAACTCGCTCAAGTTGATGTTCCTTCCAGTACTCCTCACAGGTTTGCCGATCAGTTAGGGGTTCATCCTGATGGTCTACCGGCGGCATTCACTTGTCCTGTACAGTTAGGTGGTGAGTTCTTGGAACTTTTATCCTTGGATGACTTAAAGGAGGCTCAGGATACTGACTCTGTAATTGGAATTGTGAAGGGGGAACTAGACACCGGTAATGTAATGTTTACTGTGAAGGGAGATAACCCAGCTGTTACCCTACTTCAGCGGCAGAGACAAAAATTACGCCTTTTGGATAATGTGTTGTATCGCGTAACACAGACAGATAAGGGTGATGAACGTACACAGTTAGTCTTGCCTGAAGTGTATCGCCTGACAGTTCTAAGGTCTCTTCATGATGAGTCAGGTCATTTAGGTATTGACAAGACCAAGGAATTAATTACAGACAGGTTTTACTGGCCAAAAATGGGTAGCGACATTGAGTCTTACGTGAAAAACTGTGGTAGATGCATTGCTCGCAAGACTATCCCACAGAAGGCTGCCCCGTTGAATCAGCTTACCAGTAGAGGCCCCTTGATTTAGTCTGTATAGACTTTTTGTCCCTAGAGCCTGACAGCAAGGGATTTGCAAATGTCTTGGTAATTACTGATCATTATACCCGTTACGCTCAGGCGTATCCCACTAGGGATCAAAAAGCGACAACCGTGGCAAAGGTCCTGTTTGAGAAATTTTTCGTCCACTATGGTCTACCTGCACGGATACACTCCGATCAGGGGCGAGATTTCGAGTGCCAACTGATTCAAGAGCTTCTCCGAATGCTAGGCGTCCGAAAATCCAGGACCACGCCTTACCATCCACAAGGTGACCCTCAGCCGGAGCGTTTCAACAGGACGCTTTTGTCAATGCTGGGCACTCTGGAGTCAGCAAAGAGACAAAGGTGGAGCCAATATGTTAGCTCACTGGTACATGCGTACAATTGTACTTTCAATGAGGCAACGGGTTACTCGCCCTATTTTTTATTATTTGGGCGAGAGGCTAGATTGCCCATTGATGTTTGCTTTGGACTTTTTCCCTATGGGAAGGAAAATACTACCCACACGCAGTATGTTCAAAAGTTGAAGACTGATCTGCAGGAGGCCTACGAACTTGCCTCTGCTGCAGCATTGAGAAACCATCAGAAAAACAAAACCTACTATGATCGTAGAGTTCGGCACCAGGTCTTAGTTAAAGGAGACAGAGTGTTGGTTAGAAATTTGGGGCTCAAAGGGAAACACAAACTTCAAGATAAGTGGTGTTCCGTTCCGCACCTTGTAGTGGAACAATTGCCCAATTTGCCTGTATATCGTGTGACACCTGAAAATGGATTTCGGCGAGAGAGAACGTTGCACAGAGATCATTTGCTCCCAATCGGAGAGTTTGTTCGATTTGGTAACTCTGTTGAGAAAGAAAATGTCTCTCGTAAACCGGTGACGAGGGCTGAACGAGCAAGGAGAGAATCTAGAAAAGCATCACGAACAGAGGCTGCTCGGTTGCCTCGTGTCTCTGTAGATTTTTCAGCCAGCTTATCTAGTTCGGAGGATGAAATGTATTATGGTGAGTCAGAAATTTGCCAAGAGTTACTGGATTCCTTCAGAAAAGAGCCGAAACAGGGTGATAGCAAGCCTGTAGTGTTGGCCGAAGATATTTTGTCTGTCAGTGAACAAAGTGATGTAGAAGAACCACCTGTTGTACCTGATGAAATGGTGGGGAACAATGCTGAGTCTGCCGTAGCTGAAGCAGTGGAGTCGGGGTCTGAAGGGGGAGACAATCCTGTTTCATATGACTCCGGTAAATCTGAAGAAAGTAGGCATACTTATAGACTCAGACGCAGGGTAGAACCTGTCATTCGACTCAGTTATGATGAGCCAGGAGTACCTTCAAACCTGCCTATTACCTTAGTACATCGTGGGCTTGTCATTCGGATAAGTTACGAAACCCGAGATGGTAATTCATTTGACACAGGATGTAAATGTGTACCTGTCCCTTCTCAATTTAAATGAGCATACGTTTAAGCCTGGTCTTATGAGGGCATGAAAACCATCTGAAGGGGGAGAGTGTAACCCTGATGTATATATTTGTCATTTTTCTATATTTACTGAGGGTGAAATGATGATAAAATGTTTATTTTATTTTTTTGTAATTTGAAATGTTTAATGTTTAATATGTATTGTTTTTTTATTTCTGTATTAGAGTTTGGTTGTGGGGTACATGCGAAAAACGTGTCTAACATCATTTTGGGTTGTGAATTGATGTGTATTGGTCGATTAAGAGACTGACAAGTTGGTGAGCCAATCAGATTTGAAGAAGAGAAAAAGTTCGAGAGGGGAAACGAGAGAAAGTTCGAGAGGGGAAACGAGAGAGAGTTCGAGGGAGAAAAGACATGACTGTAGTGATGCTTTGAGTGTTTAAAAAGAGAATCTTTCCTGTAATGAGAAGTACTGCTCGTATTTCTTGGCTAAGGAAGTGGATCGTCGTGACATCGGACTGTTTCATGTAAGTTTGCAGACGCTGTATGTTTGGCTCGGCCAGAGTTGAACGCTGTGCATGTGAATGTTTTCTGGACTGAAACTGTTGTTGTCATCTGCTTAAACCGAGCGGAGATTCAGGATAAATGTGCAGACTTTCGTTTCCTGGGATGAAAAGGACTGTGAGTGTGAGCATGTTCAAGTAACTTTGAGAATTCGACACGCAAACGACCATCGCATCTGTTGTGCACGGGGATTGCGACACGGGACTCAGGACCATTTCAATGTGACGAATGTGTTTCAACGCACACTAGCAACCAGATTGAGGTAACCATCCAACCAATCTTTTTGTTTGCTCTTTGGAGTGAAGGGGCCAGTTTCGTTTTCTCGGGCCACTACGCACTCAAGCTCCGAATCAGGCCTGCAACGGGGTGGGATGTGTGTGTAGACATTCAAGTGCACTAACAATATTGTGACTGTTTTTCTTTTCCCGTTTTGAGTGTATTTTTGCCTATTTGAAAAGCTTAAAGGGTTAGTAAAGCTTACAATAGTTATACAGTGTTATAAGTTAATTTGATAGTAGGCCTATAACTTAAATTTAAACGGTAATTAGAGAAGATTTATGCCTATAGGGTTAACTCTAGTGAGTTAAATACATTCAGAAAGTGACTTAAAATTGACAATCCTGAGGTGATACTGTGAAAAAGGTGTTTAGTTACTGTTACAAGTAAGACAATCACAGAGGGTTGTTTTGACATATTTTATTTGTTTTTGTTTTCATTTACATTGTCAAATTCATATTCTTGATCTATTTCATTTCATTTAAATACAAAGTTTCAATTTCATTGACATTTAATACAATTTTTTATTGGTTTAAACGTTTATTTGTGAGTGTGTGTGTGTGTGTTTTTGCGGTTTAAAAGTAATATAGAAGCAACATGATATAAGTAAATAGACTGCTCGCATAAAGTGATTCCTTGGAGGTTAATCGATATTAGAAGACAGGGTTTAAAGATCATTATAAATAAAAGAACTCAGGTCCCTATCAGAAAACTCTGGCCTAGTGTAAATGGTTGGTGGATAGGGGTTACATGTGTCTGTGTTGTGTAAGTTACGCTCACCGCAGCTTCTAGGTCTCCAATGTAATTTTTTTTTTAAATATGTGAAATGTTTGTCGTTGTTATTGGAGTTGTCATAAAGAATAGAGTGTCTTGAAGTACTGCAGTGCTTTATCAATATGTTTATGCGTTGGGTTAACGCAAACAATAACTGATTGGGTCATCTGACCAATCACCGCAGATTAGCGTCACGTAAGGGTTTGGAAAAATGAGTCGTTGAACAAATCATTTGGGAGTCGGTGAGCAAATCAGGTAAAAATAAATGCATATTATAAGACAACAAAAGTGTTTTTTTGTCATTGCATGCTTGTAAAACTGTTGTTGGGGACTCCCAGAACAATATTAGGAACATTTTAAATGCCATAATAGGTGCCCTTTAATTTCCCTTTTATTTCCATTTTCTATATTCTGATTTTTATTTCTTTCTCTAACAGTGGAGCACAAAAATAATTGAATTGTACAGGACAATAAACATCTTGACATGGCTAAATAATTGAATTGAATTGTGCCTTCACCTTTTGTTGACGGGTAGGCCTAAATAGCTTGAAAAACAGCTAAATGAGCCCATCGTCATATAGTAGAACAAGTGTAAAGACCCCCTGTGGAGAAAATAACATTTTTATTGTTGTTTTTATGTCTGTCTATGTGGTGTTTTTAATATGCTTTGAGACAAACCATGTGCAAATTCATCAGTCAACGCCATTGCTGAGTCTTTTCTCCTTAAAACTGCAGTGAAAAAACATGCCCCTAATTCCTACCATCACAAATATGTAACCAAACTGTCCATATACAGGGCAGGGCTTTTCCACAGAGAGCAAAATAACCCCTTTAAGAAGAGGCAGGAAAAATAGCAATATAGCGGGTGATTTATGTACATTATAAATATTACAATGTTATGATGAACTATATCGCTTATTGACTTTCTATGATGTTCGCAGACTGATCTCATGAAATGGCGTATGTATAACACGCCAATTCGTATTTCCATTTTTGGCGTGCTATCAACACGCATAATCGCTTTTCACTTGTTTATGAACGCCGTTGACTTAACGTTACATTACTATATAAATATATGACCTACCCCAACCCCGTCCCTAAACCTACCCGTCACTGGGGTTAATACCATTAATAAGTGTTCCCCTACCATCCTAGGACAAAAAATATCGCTCACCAGATGTAGATCTAGGTTTTTCTTCGTCTCGCTCGGACATTTAACGGCGTGTACATACACGCGGAATCACTCGGACATTTAACGGCGTAGACATACACGCAATACACGCGGATAGCTCAAAATGCGTATAACACGCCACTTGACTTGAAAGTGGCGTGTATGTTTACGCAAAAGTCATGATGTCATGTTGGATGTTCGAGACATTTCTAAGGATGCTGATTTTTAGAAGGCAGCTGTCTGACTCTGAGATGGCGAATGGGAACATGGTTTGTGTAACATTAGCAAAACTGTTTGATAACGTAGTCGAGCCAAAAGCTAATTATGGTATGTCTCCCATGGTTCATCGTGTTTTTGGTTTAGTTCTGTGACCCATGTGCATCCTCGTTTCCTTTCCTCGCTTCCTTTCCTCGCGTCTCAGCTCCACCCCCTGTAGGATGCGAGGGAAGGCTGCAAGGAAAAGAAAAGGAGGACGGAGGAATCGAATGAAAGCCTTTTTATACATTGGAATACTTGATCACTCGAGCGTCACTTCACAGCGTCATCAGCTGCGCTCAAAGGATCTGCCCTTATGTTGTTAAAGTTTGTTTATTTAAGAAATTCATAATAAATTATAATAAAGCAAGATACCTTGTTGAAATATGTGAGATGTGTGGTTTATGTAAACTGCAAAAGTAAAGTATAAATTCAAATGATTGTGACAGATGTGAAGGGGGAGGAGAATTGATGCGTGCGTCACGTTTAGTCGATAAAACTCTTCCGCATAGGATACACCTGTGTATCCTCGCTCATGACTCCTCTGGAAGCCTCCTCACTCCTCGATCCTCGCCTCCTCACGGAGCAATTAGAGAATTGAGATGTCCTTCAAGATGGCTGAGCTCGATCGGTTTCCGGGTCATAGGATGGAGGACAGAGGAGCGAGGAGACGAGGAGGGATATTGAGAAGCACCCCCAGTTTCCCCCTGTCTGTCTAATTAGTCATCTCCTTCACCTGTGTAATTATCTAATTAAGTTCATTTTGTTTGCTCTGTGTATTTATTTTAGACCGTGATCTCCTTCAGTCTTCGTCCGTTCTCGTCAATGTTAAACTGTGTTATGTGAGTTTCCAGTCTGTTCTCCTGAGCTTTGAAAATAAATACCGTTACTCGTATTACCCTTCGTCATCGTGCACTACACAGGTTACATGACACTAATCATATAAATTACCTTTATGGTTCCGACGTTTGTGTGAGTGATTTCTGGTTCAAACATATGACTGAATTAAACCAATATTCCCTCTTGAGATAACATTTACTAACCGAGTGGATCACGAAGTCTGAGCTGGTGTGATTGAGTGGATGCGAGAACTAATTTGCATATTATGATGAAGCAAGGATATATAGAGTTACATTCAAGCTATTTTAAGGCATCAGTATAAATGCGTCATTTTTTATTATCAAAGAAAAGTTTTAAGGGATACAATTATTGACTGCAGGGGGACTTTATGTAAAAAAATTATGTGAAATTGTAGAGACACAGTCTAGCAGTTAGTTAACACGCTCGGACAAGTTCCGAATCTTACCAAGGTCATCATTAGGCCTACTCAGTCATGCAGAAAAAAAAAAGTGTTAAAACCCCCAAAAAACCCTAAACATATTCAAAACACGCAATGCAAAATCCTGGATGATAATAAATATTTATGGCTGTTACATTTTCTCAATTTAACAGACATTTGCAGGTGTAGTTTATTTGCACCCTGTATGGACATACCTGGCCTTTATCCTGAACCTCTCAAGCTGTGTTTATGAAATACATTTAAATAGATAATTTGCTTCATTTTCTAAATTGCCGCATGGGATTTACAGTTTAGATATAAATGACTAATTAAATGGAAAGACAAATCACAACAACCAGTTAATTTCACTAATTACATCAGTGGGAATGACATGGCGTTCATTTGCATGGTTCCCGACCTATCCTAATGTGAGCAGATAGGACTCTCTCTATTGAGTCAACAGGGATTCCTACTCCAAATCAGTTCATATTCAGCTCGCTTTCGTAACTGTCATAGCGCTGCTCTGAAAAAGGTCTATTACTATTCAAATAAATCCAACTCAACATGCAGGAATCAGGAATCAAGATCTTTTAGAGATCCTCACATTCAGTTTTTCATCAATTTACTCATTGTTACAGTCAAATCAGAGAGGGATTTCTCTGTCCCTTCTGAATCTAAAGTTGTTCCCATCTTGATGTCCATTTTGGCATAATGGACAAATTACTCACCCCCTCTTTCTCTGAAAACAAGACACAATAAACACAGACTGCCACTCACTGGAATTAGTCCTGACAGCCGTGTCATAGGCCCTCTCGCCATCTCTCCAGGGTGCATAACGACTCCAGATGAAGTTACGATTTTGTAATAATTCTGCAAAAAGGTTTTTAAAATTGGATGACATGGTTATAATTTGGATGACTAATGCTTGGGGAAGAATATAGCACCTAAAAAAAGATTTTCCTGTGATTCAGGCGACAACAGAATCAGAAAGTAGGCTATATAATAATCCCCAGTATAAATAATAATATTGTTGTCAGGGTTTGTGCAGGTAGCTGAAGACGAGGACACGAAAGCTTCAATATAATGGTTTTAATAACAAAATGAAAACTTTCCAAAACTTAAACAGGAACAAAACTCCAGGAAATCAGAAACACACAACCTCACATGGACGACGATCGACAAACACTCAGGGAAAACACAGGGCTTAAATACACTGAACCAAACAAGATAATTAACTGAAAACAGGTGCATAAAATTGGACACAAACGAGGAGCGGGAAAACTTAACAGGACTAAACCAAAATCACAAAAGACAGGGGAAGACAAGATACAAAACAGAACTAAATACATCAAAACGTGACAGTACCTCCCCCCTCCCCGAAGGCGCGTCCTCGCGCCGTATAACATCCAAAGGGGTGGGAGGGTGGGCGCCCTGGAGGCTGACGAGGGCATGGTGTAGGTCCAGGAAGCCTCCAGGGCGGAGCAGGCTGTGGGCGTGGCCACGGCGGTGCAGGCTGTGGGCGTGGCCACGACGGTGCAGGCTGTGGGCGTGGCCACGACGGTGCAGGCTGTGGGCGTGGCCACGACGGTGCAGGCTGTGGGCGTGGCCAAGGCGGAGCAGGCTGTGGGCGTGGCCACGACGGTGCAGGCTGTGGGCGTAGCCAAGGCGGAGCAGGCTGTGGGCGTGGCCACGACGGTGCAGGCTGTGGGCGTGGCCAAGGCGGAGCAGGCTGTGGGCGTGACCAAGGCGGAGCAGGCTGTGGGCGTGGCCAAGGCGGAGCTGTGGGACCCTCGGGCGTCCAAGGCGGAGCTGTGGGACCCTCGGGCGTCCAGGGCGGTGCTGGCTCTTCAGGTGGCCACGGCGGTGAAGACCCTTCAGGTGGCCGTGGTGGTGAAGACCCTTCAGGTGACCATGGCGGTGAAGACCCTTCAGGTGACCATGGCGGTGAAGACCCTTCAGGTGGCCATGGCGGTGAAGACCCTTCAGGTGGCCATGGCGGTGTTATCTTTTCGGGCCTCCGTGGATCTTTGGCCGGCCACGGCGAAGGCGTATGGCGCCCCCCCAAAATTTTCTTGGGGAGGACAGGCTCATGATTGGGAACTGACTTGACATCAACGGGCGCTGGGTCAATGGGTTCTGGGTCAACGGGCTCTGGGTCTGGGTCAACGGGTTCTGGGTCTGGGTCAACGGGCTCTGGCTCTGGCGCTGGGTCAACGGGCTCTGGCTCTGGCGCTGGGTCAACGGGCTCTGGCTCTGGCGCTGGGTCAACGGGCTCTGGCTCTGGCGCTGGGTCAACGGGCTCTGGCTCTGGCGCTGGGTCAACGGGCTCTGGCTCTGGCGCTGGGTCAACGGGCTCTGGCTCTGGCGCTGGGTCAACGGGCTCTGGCTCTGGCGCTGGGTCAACGGGCTCTGGCTCTGGCGCTGGGTCAACGGGCTCTGGCTCTGGCGCTGGGTCAACGGGCTCTGGCTCTGGCGCTGGGTCAACGGGCTCTGGCTCTGGCGCTGGGTCAACGGGCTCTGGCTCTGGCTCTGGCGCTGGGTCAACGGGCTCTGGCTCTGGCTCTGGGTCAACGGGCTCCGTGCTGGTTTGGACCAGCATATCAGGAAACTCGGGGCTGGACGGGACCAGCATATCAGGAAACTCAGGGCTGGACGGGACCAGCATATCAGGAAACTCGGGGCTGGACGGGACCAGCATATCAGGAAACTCGGGGCTGGACGGGACCAGCGGTGAAGGCTTGATTGGGCTGGACGGGACCAGCTGTGAAGGCTCTGGGGGAAGAAGCTCTGGAAGGTCGTCAAACGGGTCAGGCTCTGGCGTGCATGCAATGGGCTCAGGCGTTGGCGTGCAGGTGATGGGCTCTTGCTGGCCGTGGAGATCGGGCTGGATGTCTCCCACGGTGAATGAGGAACCACACACCCACAGCGTACGGGCAATGAATTTTACTAACGGGAGGTGGAGATCTCCCAACAACAGTCTCTGAGCGAGGGTATCGTCCATCCCACTCCAAAACTCATGTGTCAGGGACTCCTCGTCCCAATTAGAGTCCCGAAAAAGATGGAGATATATCTCCGCATATTCTTCCAGAGTCCGGCCATCTTGTGGGACACAGAGTTCGTAGTTCATTCCCTTTTTTTTTTGTTATGGTCGATCGTTCTGTCAGGGTTTGTGCAGGTAGCTGAAGACGAGGACACGAAAGCTTCAATATAATGGTTTTAATAACAAAATGAAAACTTTCCAAAACTTAAACAGGAACAAAACTCCAGGAAATCAGAAACACACAACCTCACATGGACGACGATCGACAAACACTCAGGGAAAACACAGGGCTTAAATACACTGAACCAAACAAGATAATTAACTGAAAACAGGTGCATAAAATTGGACACAAACGAGGAGCGGGAAAACTTAACAGGACTAAACCAAAATCACAAAAGACAGGGGAAGACAAGATACAAAACAGAACTAAATACATCAAAACGTGACAATTGTGCTATGTCATCCCTGCAATAACTTTTAGCATGAGCACTGAAAACTAACCAAATGAAATAACATATCAAAACATTGTCGCAACGGCATCAGAACTGAGGCGGGGCTGTTTCAAATGCTAAACTTTGCATTTGGGTCACTATCGTTGTCAGGTCTGATTTCATCACCACTCATCCACCAGGATATTAAAACAAAGTAGGGGATAACCTTGCAACCTTGCAAGCCAAATGGGTGGTCTTAAACCATTGTGTTGGATTGTTTTAACAGCAGTGAAATGCTTGTCCCATTCGTGCACAGTCATGAGTCCTTTATGAGTATACAATAATCCAGAGCTCTTGATTTAATTTGTAAACACACCCATTCATCATTTTATAGCATTCTTATATACATCAATCTTTGCTGAGATTAATTAGCTGTTCCGTTGAGCAAGAAAAGAAGTTAGGCCTTCCATTTTGGCAGCACTTAATACAAGCCTGTAATCAAAGTAGATAGACTTATACATTTAAAAAAACAACACGTTAACTTTTCCTTTCCTTGTTTTTACCCACTGAACTAATGTGATAGTATAATTATAGCCTGGAAATCAAGCTTAATTTTATGTAATTCAGAACGCAATGAGATTCGGATCCAGGTTTGTGCAGCCAACTGCAAGCAGTAGTGAGCTGCCACCAGAGTAATGAAGATAGAATAAAAGGAAAATACACAAAATGATCAGTCAGGCATGCCACGGTCACGGTTATACCATTAGCCTGCCCTGCTTATTCAAACAGCAGAAGCTCCCTACTGAATAGCTCAGGCTATAGAAGAGCTGCCCTGGCCCATCATTCCTTGGGGCATTGGACAGTGAGCACCACCCGTGAGCAGAATGCTGAGAAATACTTTGCTAGTTAGCATGAAGGATGCTTTCTTGTGTCATGTGGCCATTTATTGTGCAGATTCAGTTTACAAATCAACTGTTCTTCAATTAGCCCATTAATGACAAAAAAGGCCACCCCAAAACTGTCTGACTGCATTGTTACTTCACACTGAGGTGGAGTTTTAGGCTACTTAAATATTAAAAAACACTGTGTGGAAGTTGATTATGTCCTGAGATCTGGGCTTGTACATGATATATTTGCAACTGTCAAGCACCTTCGAGCAACACTTTCAAACAATATAATAATCCTTCTCATGTACAATATCACAGAGGCATTACTATTTTGAAACAAATAAAAAAACTGAAGAATGAGCAGCCAAAATATTTAGCTGTCAGTCAACAACGTACAATATTATAAGATAACAATGGACCGAATTGAGTCATGTTTTGCCTTTTCTTGCACTGGAATAGTTTAAAATCGCTTGAATGTGTAAACTGACAAGACAAAACATGTGCAAATGATAAACTTTCACTCTTTGTTGGTTAAACTTTGCAATTGATCATGTGAATCATGCTAAACCGTTGGGCCGGGTCTGTACGGATCACTGATGATCAACTATGATCCATTACACCCCTAGTATTTGGCAAAGTCTCCAAAACTGTCCCTAAACTATGCATGTTTTGTAATCAATGTTGAAACGTTTATAATGAGATGCTGGTAAATTAAACACCACCAGAGAGTTTCCGAGTAAGGACTTCCAAGAAATGCAGGCAACGAATTATTAATGATTTCCCAACGTTTTAATAATGGACAAGTGCAAGGTTTACGAAATTGATCAACCAAATTAATAAATCAATAAAAATAACTCAAACGTGTTTGTGCCGTTTAGAAGAAATCAACATCATCACAAACAATCAAAAACAAAAAGGAATTTATCACAATGTCTGAACAGAAAGTCTGTATTTCGGCTCATATTCTTAGAAGTGACCTATACGCTAGAATGCAAAAGAAAATAAACAAAGCCTTGTGTTCAATTGGTTCTGCGTCTGAAGCAGACAATGCTCTGAAATAGACTTCAAACGGAATCCACTAAACCAAACTGAATTCTCTCAGGGAGTTGCTTTCACTTGAATAGCAACTTACCTTTTAAACGACAGCCACTCTGAATGCTGACTGTCACACGCTTTGGGAGTGGAGTGGTTTGGCTCTGAAGTGCAGGTGGGCAGGAGGATAGGTCTGGAACGACACTAGTGGGCAAATGTCCTTACAAAGAGGTTGAGTACATCAATGACTGGCTTTGTAACAAGAACACCACTATGTGCTCTGAAGGAGAAAGGAACTTTTCAGAAATCTTTTCAGGGAATTGGCTTATCTAGGCCAACTAAAAAGAAAACTGCATTTCTAAGTAAATTTGAGCATTGCAAACAAGACAGACAGACAGATCGACAATTGAGCAGACAGACAGACTTTACAACTGGTGAAATCTTATTAATGGGGGTATTTACAGTTCAAGCTGGCTTGGGCCAATATAGTCTAACATACACATATGAACAACCCAAATAATCTCAGAATGAAATATTTGATGGAATATTGCAGTATTTTTTTATAAATGATTTATTTGTGCACATCATTTATTTATTTTGATTCATGTGCCCTCGTAATTTTTAATTTCCCCTCCCACTTACAACATCTCTTCTCTGAGGAAGTTTCTCTCTGTGTGAAGGCAGGACAACCTGTCAATCACATGAGATCACATAACCCACAACCATTCAATGGTCCAATCAATTCCGGATGGACAAAATTAAGTATTTTCTGGTTCACTTAATCTGAACTGAGTTTGGTTCATTTAAAATGCACTATCTGTGACTCAACACGTGCAACAGAAATGATCCAAGGCCTCTGGTTAATGAGCCCAAGCAGATTTTCTTAATGAGAAGGACTGCAGAAAAAGTTGATGGGACTCTGTACATCAACACTTGAAAATATATTAAAAAGCTGGCTGAAATGCTTTGGGGAAAGAAAAAGAAAGTGAGTGAGTGAGTGAGTGAGTGAGTGAGTGAGTGAGTGAGTGAGTGAGTGAGTGAGTGAGTGAGTGAGTGAGTGAGTGAGTGAGTGAGTGAGTTCAAATAAATACATAAATGAATAAATAAACTTCTTATGGCAGCTTGTCTATCAAGTTTACATCTTTGATTAGATTCTCAGGTTCAGAAATTGTGCCACAACAATTCCCTTGTTCACTTTTCCTTAATACAAAATACATTTACTAGAGAGGCAATATCAAAGCATATATTAATATTTCTTTTCAGATAATATATCTTGAATTAAGTTAAATTTAATTTAGTTTTAGCATATAAAGTCTAAGATAATTTAGTGATGTTCATTCTTAAAAATCCAATGGAGAAAACTAAAAAAATTAAATACTCCCCTACCACTCATTTATTTTTTAAGCATTATAATACAATTTTGCCTTGTGATACAGAGCCACTGAGACATGTAATTACATAAACTCAAACTCCTTCTTGTCATCACTCCTTCCCTTGGAAAATATGTTAAATGTGTGGGGTTTTTTTTAAAGTCAAGTCAAGTCAAGTCACCTTTATTTATATAGCGCTTTTTACAATACAAATTGTTTCAAAGCAGCTTTACAGAGATAACAGGAAAACAATGTTGTAATAGTATTGTTCAATTGAAAATTAAATGTCCCCAACTAAGCAAGCCTAAAGGCGAAGGCAACAGTGGCAAGGAACCAAAACTCCATCAGGTGACAGAATGGAGAAAAAAACCTTGGGAGAACCCAGGCTCAGTCGGGGGGCCAGTCCTCCTTTGGCCAACGAATGAACAGTGTATGATTATGAGTTAGGCAGCATAATGTCAGGAGTCAGATGGGATCAGAACTTTCACGATATTATCCAGTTCATCTGGTTGGGTTGGGTCATCCGGCCGGTGAGGAGATGAGTGGTGAGGTGTCCATGGGCCTTCACAGCCCTGATAATGCGTGTCGTCGTGTCCATGTGATGGTCCTTCATCAGATCTGGATATGCCCTGGATCCGACGGTCTGCGGTAAACCTCGGGATAAACAGAGAGACTAATATTAGCGTAGACGCCATCCTTCTTATGATGTACAAAGTACATCAGGAATTATGGGAAGTGTTCCCGGTTCCGGCTGATCTAATCTATGCAGCCTAACATTGAATTATAGAAATCTATAATGTGTTATGTGTATGCTAAGCCAAAGAGATGTGTTTTTAGTCTAGATTTAAACTGACAGACTGTATCTGCTTCCCGGACCGTGTTAGGAAGATTGTTCCAAAGTTTTGGTGCTAAATAGGAAAAGGATCTACCGCCAGCAGTCGATTTTGATATTCTAGGTATTATCAACTGGCCAGAATTTTGAGATCGCAATAGACGTGAAGGACTATAATGCGTTAAGAGCTCGCTCAAGTACTGGGGAGCTAAACCATTTAGTGCTTTGTAAGTAATCAGCAATATTTTAAAATTTATACGATGTTTAATAGGCAGCCAATGCAGTGTTGACAGAACCGGGCTAATATGGTCATACTTCCTGGTTCTGGTAAGAACTCTAGCGGCTGCATTTTGAACTAGCTGTAGTTTGTTTAATAAGCGTGCAGGGCAACCACCCAGTAGAGCATTACAATAATCTAGCCTTGAGGTCATGAACGCATGAACTAATTGTTCCGCATTTGTCAGTGAGAGCATATGACGTAATTTAGATATATTTTTAAGATGGAAAAATGCGGTTTTACAGATACTAGACACGTGACTTTCAAATGAAAGATTGGTATCAAAGAGCACACCCAGGTTCCTAACTAACGTCGAAGACTTAACAGAGCAGCCATCAAGTGTTAGACAGTATTCTAGGTTATTAGGTGAGGAATTTTTTTGTCCAATGATTAGAATCTCTGTTTTTTCAGAATTTAGTAATAGGAAATTACTGGTCATCCAATTTTTTATATCAGCTATGCATTCCGTTAATTTTGTGAATTGGTAAGTTTCGTTAGGTTTTGAAGAAATATACAGCTGAGTATCATCAGCATAACAGTGAAAGCTAATTCCATATTTCCTAATGATATCTCCTAATGGTAGCATGTACAGAGTGAAGAGCAGCGGTCCTAGTACTGAGCCTTGTGGTACGCCATACTGAACTTGTGATCGATAAGACATCTCTTCATTTACTGATACAAACTGAAAACGGTCAGATAAGTATGATTTAAACCATGCTAGTGAAATTCCGCTAATGCCAACATAGTTTTCTAGTCTATTTAAAAGAATGTTGTGGTCGATAGTATCAAATGCAGCACTAAGATCAAGTAACACTAATAGAGAGATACAACCCAGATCGGATGATAGGAGCAAATCATTTGTGACTTTAATGAGAGCAGTCTCAGTACTATGGTACGGTCTAAATCCGGACTGAAAATCCTCGCAGATATTATTTCTTTCTAAAAAGGAACACAAAGAGTGTTTTAAAGAGTGTTGTAAAACTATTGACTCTCATATTGTACCATAATACTATTTTTGCACTAAGGGTAAATTTGAGCCTGTATACATCACTTATCCTATAATATTAACATCTCTGTAAAAGGATATAGGATGTGTCTAAAGCGGAGATTATATATATTCAGCATAATCCACTCTCATCCAGAGGATTTTAATTATGGGATAAACACTATCGGTCTTTACACATGCCAAAAGAAGCTCCATACCAAGACACAAATTATCCCATTTTCACAGGAAATGTTTTATTTATTTATGTCTATATTTATTTATTCATTCATTTTTGTTTACAGCAAGATGCAAGTGCTGAGCAGTTAAAGCTAATTAAAAATAAAAATATTAAAGTTATGCAAGCTCTTTAGAATAAAAAAATGTACATAAGAGAATTGAATACAAGAATGTGTTTTGTATTTCAAAGAAACAGCTTTCTTTTAAACTCCCTCTGAAATTTCTCAGATTTTATCTCAGATTTTTTTTTTCATCAGATATGTTGCTTGCCCATTACAATTATTTCATCTCACGATCTTATCTGGTTTCATTCCAATCCAATTACAGATGTGTGGTTGTTTACGTTTTCTTTCCAAAGCTGAGATGAATTGACTTCATGTCTCTGTATCTATTCTAATCATAAAAATATCTTATATTTGTAGAAAAATAACTAAACTTGCCTGGTATGTGTGTCCTATAACCATGTACATATTCGCACACAATAAGATTGCCCTGACTTCGAACACTGCAGACTGACAACAGAGAGAAACAATCAGACAGAAAAGAGGGAGACAGGCAGAGACAGAAATTGAGAGCTTCAGAGACTTCTGAATATTTCACCCAGACACAGCTTTCTTCTTTAAATATTGCCCTAAAACAAAAAGCATGCTATTGGGAAGCTGTAAAACAGAGAAATAGTGGGTTTGAGAATGAATTATTATACAGACAGTCAGACATTTCTCTCAAGCTCAGCTTTTTGGCCGAGATGCAGTCGACAACACAGTCAGCTTTTGTCATCGCTATTCTTGCTTTTAAGGAGCCTTTGCCAATCGGTTGCATCGAAAAAGACTCATAAATGGAACGAACATGTAAATGGTAATCTATTCTGATTAGCACCCATTTACCTGCCTTTCATTAAATCAGTTGTCAATTGATATTTCCTGATAAACTGCTAAAGTTTATAATGTGTCCATCCATCCTAAATGTCATTCCTTAGGCCCTGCTGTAATTATGAATATTTTGGATGTTATATGAACATGCTGTTTGGATCATACACAAATATGATTAAAGAAAACCACATCAGACAAGTTCTTTGACAGCAACTGTGCAGTTCAACCTACTAGACTGACTTTAATTAGTCGGGCTATTACAGGCACACATAGCCAGTACGTGGCTTTCTTCATCAAATACAAAGCGATCAAAGCCTGTGATGAAGAAAAGGGAAAAGGTTATTCGTTACCTTGTTTAGTCAATAAAACTAATCAGAACACTGCCCTATGATCAATATTCATGAGAGGGAAAAATGTTATATTTTTTGTAAAAAGAGGTTTATTTTTCATCCAGATTGCAGGGTGTACTGTAAAAGAAAAGGATTATATTTCTCTAATAATACAACATTTAAAAAAAAAAATGGTAATGCTTACACCTGGCTGCATACCACAGACAAATGCCACATAGTCTCTGAGCAACACATGATGTAGTAAAACATTTATTTTACTTATTTAATTGCATAAGTTTGTCCATGCATTAAATTCTCAAACTAGTTATTTCACGAGTCCATATCTGTGCCGGTGTCTTTTCCGGTGTCCGTTCCAGTGTCTGTTCCGGTGTCCGTATCCGTGCCGGTATCCGTGCCGGTGTCTGTGCCCGTTCCAGTGTCTGTTCCGGTGTCCGTACCGGTGTCTGTATCTGTGCCGGTGTCCGTTACGGTGTCTGTGCCCGTTTCAGTGTCTGTTCCGGTGTCTGTTCCAGTGTCTGTTCCAGTGTGTGTTCTGTTCCAGTGTCTGTTCCGGTGTCCGTATCTGTGCCGGTGTTCGTATCCGTGCCGGTGTCTGTTACGGTGTCCGTGCCCGTTCCAGTGTCTGTTCTGGTGTCCGTACCGGTGTCTGTATCTGTGCCGGTGTCCGTTACGGTGTCCGTGCCCGTTTCAGTGTCTGTTCCGGTGTCCGTACCGGTGTCTGTATCTGTGCCGGTGTCCGTTACGGTGTCCGTGCCCGTTCCAGTGTCTGTTCGGTGTCTGTTCAGTGTCTGTTCCGGTGTCTGTTCCGGTGTCTGTTCCGGTGTCCGTATCGTGCCGTGTTCGTATCCGTGCCGTGTTTCGGTGTCTGTTCCGGTGTCCGTGCCGTTCCAGTGTCTGTTCTGGTGTCGTACCGGTGTCTGTATCTGTGCCGGTGTCCGTTACGGTCGCCTTCGTGTCTGTCCGGTGTCTGTTCAGTGTCTGTCCGGTGTCTGTTCCGGTGTCTGTTCGGTGTCCGTACTGTGCGTGTCGTATCCGTGCCGTGTCATTCGGTGTCTGTTCCGGTGTCCGTGCCCATTCCGTGTTGTTCCGGTGTCCGTCGTTGTCCGTCGTGTCCGTGCTGTTCCAGTGTCTGTTCCGGTGTCTTTTACAGTGTGTGTTCCGGTGTCCATGCCGGTGTCCGTATCCGTGCCGGTGTCTGTTTCGGTGTCCCTGCTGATGTCCATATCCGTGCCGATTTTTATCTTCGCCACTTTGGCCTCAATGTCTGCCATTCTTTTTTATTTTATATTTTGTTACCTTGTAAGGCTTTGTTTTTAAAATAGGGACATCAGATTGGCTGTAATGCTCAGTCACTTGCAAAATAGTAATTTTGTAATTAACCAACACGAAAAAGAATCGTGATAAAATCGTAAATCATGATTTTCCTGAAAAATGGCAATCCTGAAGATGGCGCTCACAGCTGAATCATCCATCCATTTTCCAAACACTTTAACTGCCTGTACTGTAATCACATTTGGAGCAGCGGTTTGGAAAATGGATGGATGATTCAGCTGTGAGCGCCATCTTCTGGTCAGCTCGGGAATTCATTCGGCACGCACGACTCTCACAGTGCATTATGGGTATTCTCTGGCCGTTGAACGTACATCGGTTGTACACTCGTTATTGTGGTGCATTGTGGCATTGTATGAATGCACTCAATAACGTCCACTATGGTTTCGGACACCACTACAAATGGCTGTCCAATAAAATAGTGTCCTATTTAAGGGTATGGGGGCGATTTCATACTGACACAGCCCTGGTTGCACCAGCAGTTCATAAGTTCTTTCTTAAATTGGAGTGTAAAGTCCACACTAGAAGCTGAGTAACTAGCTAGTTTGTAACTAACTCTGTACTTTTTTTCATGTAAGCAATCATTTGAATATCATTTTAACAGTTAAAATCTATTTTCAGGTATTACCACATCTCACAATTCTGTTAGTCCTTCATTTATCTACATTACAAAAAAAATCTCTAAAATAGTGTAATGGGTCAAATATGGGCTTCCACTTACATTTATTTTCATGTGTGGTCCCTTTAATTGCACTCTCCGCTTAGATCTGGTGTATAATAAACTGGTTCCAGTAGGGTCATTTAGATTCACCCCAGTGTGTGAATGGCTGTGGTGAGTGAGTTCTCCATGAGAAAAATATAATGCATTAATTGTATACCCATTTTATGGGTTAATACGTGTCTTTATAAGTTTGTTATGTGCCACTGTTAGGCTATATGTATTGTAATATCAAGTTTAATGTTCACCTCCATTATAGAATATGCACAAGGGTGATTCCTGAATCTGATCACCGCTGTTCTGTTATCAACAGAATAAAAATCCATCATAAAGCGCAAATTGGTGTCCATCTTGAGTTAAACACAACACAACGCAGAGACAACACTGTTACAATTGCAACACCAGGAAGTGATATCATTTGGACCGTTTCTACAGCACAGCATGAAGACAAAATAATCTCAATCACATGCTTCATATAAGAAATATTATATTTGGCATGAGTCCTGAAGCTGATTATCAACATTAGGAAGTTCTTTTCACTGACTATTTGTTGGGGGGTGTCTTTATTTTAGCAGTTTCAGGTGTAATTTTGTAATCCGAATGTGGCTGTAATTGTAAAGCCAAACCCATGTTTCAATTGACAACACAAAGATACTTCCATGAAACAGAAAGTGGAGGTTCATTTAAAGAACTACATTCAAAAACAAACTCAGAAGAGGAGCAGCAATACAAAATGAGAATACGGTCATCGTTTGAATATCTGCCCCTCTGTGATTTGTGCTCTCTCAACACTCCATGGCGAGGACAAAGAAGACTCAAAAGCAAAAAGAAAAGACGTTTTTAATCTCAGGTTTCAGAACAAAAAGGACACTACAGGAGAAATACTGACTGTGAGAGATAAACAATAGATAATTATTAATAATAACAAATGTGAAGGAAGTGAACACAGTCATTTGAAATTTATGTTTTTCATTACCCACTCAGTGGGAAGATGTCACAACAGAAAAGTGAAGTAAACGAATGATTCAGCCCCCATGAGATGGCCTGCCAAAAACATGGAGCTGGCAGGAGGAGATATAGCCAATGGATTCAGCTCTATGCTCATTCTGCATCCATGAACGACAGTGATGTAGTGCCCTCGTGAAGACACATATAGAATAAGATTCCTGCTAATTGGCCAGAGTGGGAAAGTAGATCTGTGAAAATTCAAACATAGGCTCGTAGAAGTTTCATCTAGAATGTGTGTGTGGGTTTCATACTTGCACACATCCCCTCAGATAATCATTTACTACTCTTTTCTGCTAGGCACAGAAACATAAATGGATTTTGATTCCATACAAGCAGAAAATGAAAGTAGCAGAGGACGGGAAAAGAACCTGGAGCCTCTCTACGCTTATTATTCCTCAACTCTGAGTACGAATGCCAGATTGAAAAGTTCTGCAGTTAATTTCAAACATACAAATAGCCTACCAGAATTTGGTAATTAGAAATTTAATTTATTAATTATCTCTACGGGTCTGCTGGGATGAAGCAGTGGGCTTATTGTGAAGTAATTGCACACAGTTTAATGTCTATTTCACAGCTGAGCAGCCTGCTAAACCCACGGATGCAGCATCTACAACTTTTCCCTGTTTATGGCAGAACTGCATATTGGGAGGGATTAGCTAGAGGTCACAAGTGATGCTCATTATGGCAAACCAAACTGCCTGAAAACACACACACAAACGGCTGACAAAACATTGAAAATGAGCTTCACGTATGCTTCAACTTAAAGTTGTGCAACTCAGATGTTTTATTTCTGTCAGCCAATAAGTATTTGATAAAGATGATTTGGACCTATAGTGGATAATCATTATGATGGTGCCATCCACTCCATAACTGGGTTGTTAAAATGGCTGCTAAAATGGCACTGCTATTTATACTATAATGCCACTCAAGTTTACTGCAGCACTCCATTGTAACTTTCATGAACAAATCAATTCTTAAAAACATCATGTATATTTAAAAAGAAATATATTTAGCTGCAAGAAGCAATAAACAGAATGTCCTAAAAAGCTCAGATTCATTGAAGGAATGGTTCATGAGAAGACAACCTTTAAAGGTTTTACTGTGTAAAATACTGAAGAAAAAAAGTCACGACAGAACTTTTGGATCCTTGAGGCAAATTGGTTCTCCATGAGGAGTGGGACTCTCGTATGAAGTCTCCAGCTCAAAGTAGTTGGTCTGACGTTTTGAATTGAGCTAATTTAACAGCGAGTTGCTAAGCAACCATACATTTCCATCCAACCAAAAATTACATAAAATGCAATTAGCTGTAGACACCTCGCATATACAAAGTATAGTGAGTTTGAAGCATAAAGATAAAAGGTTATAGCTGTTTTACAAGGCATCCATCCAAAAAAAAAAATTTTTGTAAAACTTTAGATTAGGGTCCAATTTAGTTGCTTATTAGCATGCATATTACTAGGATATTGGCTGTATATTAGAACTTATAAAGCACATATTAATGCTTTATTCTGCATGACCATATTTTACATCCCTTAATCCTACCAAATACCTAAATTTAACAACTACCTTACTAACTATTAATAAGCATTAATTAGGAGTTTATTGAGGCAAAAGTTGTAGTCAATAGTGTCGAGAATTGGACCCTAAACTACTTGGCAAAAAAAAAAAAATCTTACTCTTTAAACCTGATAAGGCTCAAGTATTTTTGTGGAATTTACTCAATTTTGTTAAAAATCTCTTCAGATTAAATAGAATATCGGGATGACGTTTTGGAATAGTGCAAATATAATGGCTAGTTGCTAGATTAACCATATATCAATACCCGTGGATCCTTCATGCAAGTTTGGTGAGTTTTTACCATAAGGATAAAATGTTATACGCTCTGAGAAAGACTAATAACAATATTAACAATTAATGGCAGAAGCAAAAGTTTACATTGGATTACAAATACTATTTTAATTTACTAATTAATAAGCATTATATAATGCTTGATAATGTTAATTAAATCTATTATAAATTGACAAATATACATTAGAAATACTACACTCAAATAGACACAAATTTCTGCACACCAAACGTCAGTGGCAGAGTGATTTATCCTGTTCATTCAGTGTTTTCATTGCGATTCAATGATGGCAGAGCTCTGTGACAAGTCCAGATGTCAAGTCCCTCGTGAACTCTTTACAACATACCAGCACACCCTCTTCAGAATCCATCCCGCTGATGTTATACAAGAGTGTCATCACAATGACAGGCCAGACGGAAGAGAAAAACCTGTTTGGTTGAGAGCCAACAATGCACACCTCCCACACTGGCTGAATGTGGTGCTTGACTTGAGCATAACACTGGCATAAGAGCAGAGCACCATCCATCCAGATGACTGCAAGCCCCCTAAGAGAGATGAATGCCACTGCTTCCGACAAAAGTTCTTGCTTGTTCACTAAGCATGTGGGCTGTGAACTCAATAGTTTCAGATTCTCATATGGTGACACTGAGCAAGGTGCTTAAACACATTCTGCGGCAGATAGCTTGTTCCTGCCGTTACGCAGTATTTTGCATAGGCTATAAAGCATGTCTTATAATCAAAAATTAGATTTGTGAATGAAGAAAATACTTGCAACATTCACACTGTCTGTTTTTGGGATTTGGGACCTGACAGGTGTGAGTAAATGACAGCAATTTACAGTAGTGTCTCGAATAGGCTACTGTTTGTAATAACGTGCAATGGGAGTCAAGCCCGTATTCTCTTACCATGTTCTCTAACCATAGCGACAGTGACCAACGTAATATCCAAGATGTCGACATCCATAAAACTGAAAAGTCTTATCACTTTTAATACGACAAGAGTCCAATCAAGTTCATCCACCAAATCTACATTTATATCTGGGTGGAGAGCAGACATTTGAGTAGAACACAAAAATGACGGGAGCAGGTGTACGTGCCGGTGCCTTATATTTCTATTGTATCTTGTCTAGTTTTGTTTATGTAACTGCTTTTGGTGAGTCATAACCAAGTCAACTTCACGTTTTTTGTCGTGCAGGTGTCGGTATCCATGCCGGTGTCCATGCCAGTGCCGATGTCAAATTGTGTGACCGTGTCGGTGCCGGTGGTAGGCTATATGTTGTATGTAATGTGAATTTTTGTTCTCATCTTTTAATAACAAAGAAAATAATGAAAAAGATTTTTATCTTCGCCACTTTGGCCTCAATGTCAGCCATTCTTTTTTATATTTTGTTACCACCTAAGGCTTTGTTTTTAAAATAGGGACATTAGTTTGGCTGTAATGCTCAGTCACTTACAAAATAGTAAAACCAACATGAAAAAGAATTGTGATAAAATCGTGAATCGCAATATACCTGGAAAAAAAACACAATATGATATTTTTGCAATATCGCCCACCCTAGACCCACCTGTGTGGGAGTGGCATGGCGGCGGGGCTCTTTTTCAAGCGCCCTTCTATTTCTAAGCCTGTTTCAAGTAAAACGGGTGAATGGCAAAGGCTGCTAATGCAGACAACTAGTTGTCTACTCTGGTTCCATTCACACAGCACAGGTTTTTCGAGAATGCGGATGTACTGTAAGTGCTTATTATTTACTGGTGTGACCGTGTATGGGATGCGGTTGTTACTCCCGTATAACTGAAATGAAAGCTTTAGCGTAAGTTCTGCCGGGAAGACTCAATTGTTACGTCACTTATTACCTTCTCATCTATTCAATCGTGTTCTAATACTTGTAGTATAAAAGATCGTACTTACAACATGTCTGAGTTCGCAGATGCTGACGCCTACATTCACCTCCATCCTCGCCACCACCACCAGGATGGTCCCTGCCCATACCTCCCATGGGGTTGGCTTGCGCCCCTGCCTTCATCTTCAGGCAGGAAATGCAGATTCCGTACCCTCGGATTGTGAGCTACAGACAAAGAAATTTGTATCACAATAATTGCTTGCTGGGCTGTTAATAAATGCATGCTTGTTCCGTTATTTTGCCTCCCGAGTCACTGTATGTGAACGTAACTGTATTAAGGACTCAAATATAGGACTGACAACCGTATTCTGCTGCTGTGTGAACATGGCCATTATTACATGGCTTTCTAGAATATTTGGTTCTTCTGATTAGTCAAAAATATTTTGTATGGTCTCAGAATTGCAAAAATTATTTCTTATAGTTTCACGCATCTCAATATCACGGTAGGCTACATCTGTTTCTAGTCATATAGTGTCAATTCAAATAAAAAAATAATGGCCATTTATCAATTTGTTTAGCAAAATAGTAATGTAATAATTGGATAACATAGGCTACTTGACTTTATGTCCAGGGTTTATTCTGTGACAATGACACATCACTTACTTATTAAACCATGAAGCACTGGGTGGGAGACCAAACAAGTTACTCCTGTCAACAAAGCAGATGCCTACATTAACAACAACCATCCAAACACACAAAAGAAAAATCAAACTTCAGATAAAAGGCAATAATTAAGCTTCCACTTCCTTTGCACCATTAAGGAAGCTCAGTCAAAATTGAATTTGAATAGCTAGACAACAATAGGTCTCTTCTGAGACAAAAACGTAGTGGGTACAATATAATGAACCATTTTTAGGACAACAAAAACATTCATTTGGCTTGTTACAAAGGATGTTTGTCCAAATTGAAATTGAAATAATCGAAATTAGAGCTGTAATCTAGAGCTTATAAGCATTAAATGCAGTTTTCTAGTAGTCAGTGAAGCAACCTTGTCATCAAAACCACAGATAAAAGACGTGTCTTACTTCTGTAATGAAGACTGAATAGCTGTTATTTAGGCCTACTTACCTGTCAGGTAACGTTTGAAGCCGCGCAAGCTCGGAATCTGTTTTCACGCGTTTTGAATCTCAGCTCCCTCCATCGATTAAAAACTTTACTGATGTTCACTTTATTGTTCTTCTTTATATTCCTCTGTCCTCATTTATTCCGTTTATACGCTTTACACTGTTATTAAGATGGAAAATAAAGAATATTTTGCACCATCCAAACTCTAAGGTCATCAAACAAGTTATCGGCTTCCGGATTCCCATATATGGAATGCCCGCTGTAAAGTGCGAAATTATTGACAAGTAGAAAATGCTTCAAAAGCTACCTGATGGACCCTTTCCCATCATCATCAACATCATCAATCCTGCAAAGTTTTTTTAAATAATATTAAATAATAAAGTTTATTATTTTTGAAAATAATATTGCGCCTTCTGAACACTTAAAGGGATACTCCACTTTTTTTGGAAATAGGCTCATTTTACAACTCCCCCAGAGTTAAACAGTTTTACCGTTTTTGAATCCATTCAGCCGATTTTCTGATATTTAGAAGAATATCAGTAACCAGACAGTTTCTGGTCTCGTTGACTTCCATAGTAGGAATAAAAAACTATGGGAGTCAATGAGATCAGAAACTGTCTGGTTACTGATATTCTTCTCAATATCAGAAAATTGGCTGAATGGATTCAAAAACGGTAAAACTGTTTAACTCTGGGGGAGTTGTAAAATGAGCCTATTTCCAAAAAAAGTGGAGTATCCCTTTAAGTGCTATACAGAGATTTTAAATTTCACTGACTAATAAAAAACTCTTTAGTAGTAGTAGTAGTAGTAGTAGTAGTAGTAGCCTTTATTGTCACTAGTCACTAGTACCAGCGAAATTAGCCATCAACCTGTCCATACAAACATACATACAATATGACAAGGGGGTAGACAGGACAGGAAGACAGAGCATTGAGGAAGAAAATACAGCATAACATGAGGAGAGGTGAGGAGAAAAAAAGGCAACCCCCAGACTATGCTCCTGTGAGGAGTACAGTTTGGGAACAGTAAAAAACACCTCAGCAACATTAGCACATATCAGTACAACATGAACACATAAGACTTGCAACAGGGTAGGGGAGTGGGGGATGGAGGTGACCCAGCACAGGCAGGCAGCCATCCGGCCTGCAGCCATTTTCGGCGCTGGTCACAGACCCGCCTGTCAGACTGGTGGTACAAAGCGTTGAAGGCGAGGGATGGGGGGTGGGGGGTGATTGCATATCTGTATATATGTAAGAGTTCGTGTATGTGTAGGCCTGCAGAGAGTCGCTAAGCCAGCACCATAATCTAGTTGCCTCAAGTCCACAGGATTGTCAAAGCGATACACAGCAAGTTGCCATGGAGACGACCCTGATCAGGTCCCAGACAGAGTCAACAATCAGCAGGTGTCTGTGGGGAGTGGGGGAAGGAACGCAAGAGCGTGTCGCTGCAGTTAGGGCTGTTCGATTCCGGATTTTTTGGAATCGATTCCGATTCCGATTCCTGTTTCTGGAATCGAAAAGAATCGATTCCAAGAATCGATTCCACACTGTTATTTTCGATTCTTTTTTTTTAAATACCAACACCGTGTCAAACATTGTCACGTCTTTTACCGTGCCACGGTGCCACAGAGCGAGAAACTTTGTACACCTGGCGTGAGAAGCGAGACGTATTGCGTGCTGTTCTGTCATAAATAAAACGAGGCATTTACTTTGGGGATTTGTCACGCGTGCTTCCTGCGTCAGGTGTAGACAGACACAGTGTAAAGACTATGAATATGTTCACCATATAGCTACATGGTAGATTCTATTTATATACATAGGCCTACCTACACACACGTACACACGAGAGAAACCGAAGTGTCCGAGCATTAGAAATTAATTGGTACATGGTAATATATAATTACTATTTAAGAGGCACGGAAGTTCGATTTATGGACAACAATAATCAGTAGGCTACAAATGTCTTATTTAATAAATATAAATAATTCGAACACATAAACATTCAAATGGTGGATTAAATAAGATTGGATTTATGTAGTAAGATTTTATAACTAATCACTGCACCACAACCAGGTTTTACAGTTCTTAAGCATTAAAAAAAACAATGACTCTGAATTTTATTCACTGACATCGGGATGTTGTCAGTGCAAGTCGGTATCACGAGAGCTGTGGAGATGATCATTCTGCAATTGACCGTTCGCAAAAGCCACGCCCCCTAGTTATTGTTGCTACGCCCGTCAAACAAATGGTCAAACATGACCAGCGCCACAGATTGGCCATGATGGGAAGAGGTGTATACCCGTGCGTGTCAGTGACCCTTTTTTGGAGCAATACCTCCGCGATATCCTCCAGATCGAGGCACAAGGGGTTACAGTATACAGTGGAGGGATATATTCAAAATATAAAAATACGCAATGAAGGAGACACGACTACTATCGAGGCTAACGTTAATGCTTACCGGTCTCAAGCGAAATCTGAGAAACCCGACCTGTAACGTTACCTCAAATGCAACCAGCACAGCCTTGAAGAAGATTTTATAAGCTGGTTCAGTGGGTAATTGTTTGGAGTTAGAAATATATAACTCACGCTGCATATTTAGTAATTTTGCCTCAGATATTATACATTCGCTTTAACGAGTGGCTTGTTCATTACCACGGCAACCACTTGCGTGCCATGCTGAATACGATGTTTGTGTTTAAAAAGTAACTATACATAAGAGACGGAAAGATGCAGATAATCATACATTATTTAAGGTTATTTCTATTCGTTACGATATTGATATGTGAACTGATGTTGTCAAGTAAGCTTCATGCGTTCCCCGTTGCGAGCGTGCACTCCTCTAAACTGTACAGGTCCTGCACTGCTAGTGACTGCTGCTCATTTCCCCCTGAAAATATCATGTTAACAACAACCCTTTAGAAAACGTACTTCCTTTGTGGATCCTCTTGACCTGCTTTCTCCATGTTTCTTTGACTAATCTCAGTGTGTCAGTCTCACGCACGCGAGTTAACCATGTTCGACACAGTGCCGTCCACACTGTTTTATCCATTGTAGGCACCGCTCACGTTGTGTTTTCGGCTTTGGGAATGGAAAGAACACAACTCCTCCAGACAATCTCTCGGGGTATCTAGTGTCTGATTTACAAACGCTGTGGGTGCACCGCTTCACCAGCTTGCTTGGAGTCAATGTTTGACGGACCTGCTCACATAGTAACGGTTGCTATGATGTGTGATTGGACAATGGCCGTTTTGGGGGAGGGGCCTGCGAACGGTCAATTAACCAGGGCAGTGTTGGGAAAGTTAATTTTCTACATGAACTAGTTCAAAGTTCAGTTCACAAATTTTTAAATAAACTAGTTCAGTTCATAGTTCATATAGCCTACTTCAAAAAAAATGAACTATAGTTCATAGTTCTTTTTTTCCATATGTTGCTGCGAGCAATTATTATTGCCACAGCAGCCCATATACAACCACAGAGCAATTATTTTATCGACTGGCAAAGTTTGCACAGAAATGTAAGATTTTTCCCATCCTCACCGACCTTGTCATAAAACTCGTTTAAATGCGACGCCTCCTCGCTCGCTGCTTTGTCGACGACATGCTGCTTTTTGTTTTGATGACGCATGCGGCGGTGCGCGACACTGGTGGCTGATGTTGCCAGATTGGGTGTTTTTTTTCGCTACATATTAAGGCCTGTTTACGGTGTGTTTTAGCTGGGTTTTCGCCTGGAAGGCTCTAGAAATCTGGCACCCTATTGAACAAGTTAAACAGAGAGCGCGCGTTCACAGACACCAGAATGAACGCGTTAACGTTCATCAGGCAGTAATTCAGTAAGTTCAGTTCACGTACAGCACTGTTTGGTGGTCTGTAAAAGGCTGTGAACTAGCTGGCCTAATCATTTATTTAGTCTGAACTTTATTGCTTTACAGGTGACGTCTGAAGTGATTGTGTTGACAAATTAAACCGGCTACAGGCCGCGGTTTTTGTTAAAAAAAAAAATCTTAGAGAGGAGTCGATTCCTCTTAATGGAATCGATTCCAACCTTTGGAATCGATTCTCAATTTCCAACGCCTCGGAATCGAGGAATCGATTCTTTTTGGAATCGATTCCCAGCCCTAGCTGCAGTGCTCTTCCGGGGGAGTTGTTGTTCCAACAGCGGCCTTGGCCAAGGCCAGTGCTGGATGAGGGGGGACGAAAGCAGATAAGATTGGGGTTGTTTGGTCTTGGGACGGTAGCCGCATTCCGATTTACACAGCTCCTGGTCCATTTTGGTCTCCGAAACGATCCATTTGCCTTTGCAAAGCTGTGAGCTTCTCCATGATGTTATCCATATAGTGGTTCATAGTCCTTTAAAATTGTCTCCTTCAAAATCCTAAATCCAGTTCATCTAAATGGATCTGGTAAATCATAGACATGTTTAATGTAAATATATGAGTTCGCAATTTCATTTTGTCAATATTTATATTAGTCAATGTCAATGTTACATTTTGTTACAGTCACTTGGATGTGCATTCATTTTCAGAGCAATACATTAGTTTGTCATCAATAATTTCCTCCATCCATTTTCTAAAGCACTTGGGTGCTGGAGCCTATCCCAGCGTCTCAGCTGTAGGCAAGAGTCAATTATTACATACTCAAAATACACTAAGGAGTGCTCCAGTGAAAACATAACACATCTAGATATCAAAAAGATTGTGCAAATTGTGTCTGGAGGATTCTCTCCAGGAGCTCACAGATTACATGCTCACACGGGACGGGAGGTGGATAGAATGTGTAAAAGTTGCAAGGACGTCCAGCATCAGACGCAGCAAGAACCCACCAGGAAATGAAAATGGCACAAGGCTATCTAAATTTCATCTTGTATTGAATAGCAGAGCAGGTTTGCATGTCGGCATTGTGAGGTGGCTGCTGAGCCGTTCGCTGCATCCCTTAATCCTGCCACCTACGGAGATTTAACCACAACCAACATGCTTTCCATTAGCCAACCCACAGGAGCAAGCAAGCAGAGGAGATGGAGAGGTGGAGATAGAACAGGGGCTTTGTGAAGGACAGATTCAGGTGTGACTGACAAGCAAACAGGAAGAGGAAAAGGAGGCTGATTGAGTGACAAAGCGAAAATACAATACATGACTCTTTCCAAAGGTAAATTTTATGCATTGCTTTTCTACAGTTGCAAAAAAGAACGTGAACCTAAGGATTTACAATAAGTTTCTGTATAAATTGGATAATACTTTTTGATCTGAGCTTCAGTTAAGTCACATCTGCTTACAAAAATTCACACAAGGATGCATTTTCATGCCTGTATTAAATATACAGTGTAAACATTGGTTACACTTTATTTTAAGGTGATGTACATACTTACTCAAATAAGTGCTGAGTAATATTAATTAACTATGTACCTACCTACAGTTACGGTTAAGGTTTGGTTTAGGGTTAATTACTTGTAATTATGCATAATTTACTGTTATTACTATAGTAAGCAGAAGTAATAACATGTAACAACGTCACCTTAAAATAAAGTGCTACCTAAACATTTAGGAACACTTTTTCATTTAACAGAAAATGTATGTGAACCCCTGCGCAACCGTCTCAGGATGATTTTTTTCACCATTCCTCTTTATAAAACTGCTGATTGTCCTATGCATCACCCAACTTCTGCTGAGCTTTAATTTGCAAACAGATGGCCTTACATTCTCCATGTCAAATCCCCTGATAACCTTATTGCACCGTCAAGAAAAGCAAGCTGTCCAGGCCCTGAGGGTCGAAGCTTTGATGTTTCAAATGTTATGGCCAATTAATGCAGAAATTGAAGAATTCATTAACATGTTCTTGCAACTGTATATCTGCATGTGGAGTGTGAAGATTGTGAAATCTCATATTTGCAAGTATTTTTGCACTGTTAACATAATTACATAAGGACGTTCCTATTTATTTTTCCCTATTTGATGGGAAAGCTTACAGCTAGGTGAATTTGCTTTTTTTTTATCTCAGGAGTCAGAGACAGGTGTTAATTAACACATGCTTGTGTGTGCAAGTGAATCCGTAGGTGTTTTTATGAGCTATTAAATGCATCACACCAAGCAACAATTTCTCACAGGTACATCACCTTCACGGCTGGCCCTTATTATCCTTTCATCTACCTCCCAGGAAGCGCCAGGTGCCACTCCCAGCCAGTCTCTTAATGCCAAACCAATGCCACTTTCTGCTGACAATAACAAGCAGAACGTGGCATTCATTATCAGCGCTGACAAGCAGACTCTGGAGAAAAGTAAACTTGCTGCACTCTCACTGACTACTGTCTATCTTCAAACTTTTGTCTACTTTGCATCTGTATACTGAAATTCATATTTCAGTATCATTCACAGCCCACATGGGCTGTATAGCTCTCGTGTTGACCTTGTGGAAGGTTCATGCATTTGCATGCAGGAATATTAGTGGACTCCCGAAGGACGGCCACAATGAATGCAGTTCAGTTTAAATTCAGCATCATCTGAAAGCAGCTCGGTCGTCAGCCGCCTGGATTAATTTGAAAATTACAAAGTGTATCTTCATCTCTAACTAGCATGGAGAATGTGACTCAGCCCCTTTTGCAGTGATAATAGTATTTATCTGAGCTACTTAGAGAGGGAGCTTCTCATACTGATATGGATTCCAATAGGGGCCTCGACACAAAAGGAAACTTGGATTTTAATTATGAGTTTTAGGCCAACAGTTCTGGATTTGCAGACTCAGTGCAGCGTAACGCTGAATATATAAGTGTCTTCTAATCATTTAAATGTAAAGTGTGTCAATGTTTGAATGTTAAAATATACATCTCTTATCCCAGGTGATATCAAAACATTGAAATCAGTTGTGCTGCTTAACATTTTTGTGGAAACATAACTTAGTATAACTGTGCATGTCAACTTACTATTAACCATAACCTCTTATACTTAGCTACTAATACTCAACTAACTTTCTGAGAGTTCACTTTAGGCCTGGTTTCACAAACACGCCTTAGATTAAGTCAGTACTAAGTCAGTAATGGGCCTTATAGTTCAATTAGGACATTTAAGTAGCTTTTATAAACATGCCTTAGAAAAAAGCATTACTGGTGTGCATCTTGAGACAAAACAATTGCACTGCCTTATTTTAAGATATATCAGTGCAAGTTGCTTTTAGTTAAAACAGCTCATACACGCATTTTGGTATGGGACTATTTAAACCTTGTCTTTGAAACTGGGGGAGTGTCAACAGGGAACCATCAAAAAAAGTGTAACCCTTAAATCTAAAGTTTATAGACATCATAGATCTCCCATTTGCTTCTGTTGTTTAGATTTTTCTTATGTAAAGCACTTTGTGGAAAATGTCTGTTTTTAAATGCAAAGCAATAATACAAATTTAATCGGTGGCTTAAAGTGCCATGAAATGGTATTTAAAACTCAGGTGATTTAGTCAATCTCTATAATTCTTTTGTATACATTAAGATTGATAACATAATGACATCAAGGCGTAGACACACACACACCATTTTAATTTATACTTATTTTGCATCGCTTAGAGCTACAGTTTCTGGCCACCACATTTAAAAAGGTCATATTGTCTAAGGGTCATAATGCTTGGAAAGTGTGTATGGCCAGCTTGACTGTGAAATTGTGTTTGTTGATGCCTAAGAGCATCCGCATTCTTAATAAGCTTGAAGGGTGTTTACAAGCCTATACCCTGAGCTACTTTGTTTAGCTAAATGAACAATCTGTTTGTCCTGCAGGATATGACTAACTTCCCGAATGTAATCTGTCGTCTGATAAGTGTCTCCCGTGACTCATCCTGCTATACCTAACTGGTTAAGTTAAGCCGTGTTGTTTTCCATCAAATAAATCATCTCAATAACCAGCTGGCACAAGTAAAAACACACACACCTCTCTTCACATTATGTGCTTTATTGTCTTGTCAGTTAGAATCAGTTTCCACAACATGTCATTCATTTAAAGGGCCTGCTAGTCTTGATCAAAGTGACATATGGAACATGGCAGCCCTACGCTTTTTTCTGTTACTTACTTTGTGGCTTTCGAAAACCTTTGTACGATGCATTATCCATGCATCTCGCCTGCCTACTACACACACTTTCTGAACAGCGTGCCCTTGACCGGTCAAGCTACTTGGGATTTTCACATTTCACAGTAAATTAGAGTGCGTTGCACTTTTAAATGTGTGAACAACAAGTACACAGAACACCTCTGGAAGCCTGAAGTGAGAACGCATAGATTGTTTATGTCAACCTCCGAAAGCATGGGGGGGGGGGGGGGGGGTAAGCATACATTTTTATCACACCTCTTATTACTTTTCATTCTCGTCCTTTAGTTTACTGATATGAAGGGGGAACATAAAACTAAAAGACATAAATCTCACGCCTCTGAGGTAATTTTCATCATTGAAGTCAGCGGTCCAAATTATCTGATATTACTGTCAACAACAGCCTGCAGCGTGACACTTGCATACAATATGCAGTGCATATGATTTACAGTGTAATACGACCAAGACTAAACCTAAACCATAAAAAGGGACCATCAGCATCAACGAAAATTATTATGGAATATATTACCCACCTAAAAAACATGAGCAAATTTGGGCTTATAATAACCAAGCCATCTTGCTGTGTGTGAAATGAAAATTAGACAAGCTGACCACAGCTGTGCCTGTTTTTAATTTCCTATAATGAGCCAAATGTTACCAAGCACGAGTGGTGCTGTAGCATTAGCCCTTTGCAGAAATGTCTGCCCCGTTTTATCTCTTAGAAGCCTCATTAGCTAATCAGAACCCTGTTATTTAATAAAAGTGCTATAGTTTTGTCCGGCTGTTCTAATCAGCATTATTGTCAAAAGCTCCTTGACCTCACCATGAACGAGTTCACATAAAATACGCAAGCCTGGCTATGTGAAAAACTATAGCGTCATGAAGTACTAAGACAAAAAGGCTAATTTAAAGGACAATGAGCAACCGATTGAGGGTTGTAGGGATTGCCAGACCCTTACAAAAAAGAAGATTACTCAAGTGTGCTATAATTCTTTTAAACTAAAAATAAGAAAGTATAATTTCAATCTACTTTGTATGTACTTCTCTGAAATACACTCAAAATTGCATGCAAGTACTTTGTTTTTATACTGACAGAAAATTCGAAGTATTTGGCCTATATTGTAGCCGCCTACTCAATGTTTTGATTGAGCAATACCAAAGTCCTTTTAGGCAAGTCTTGCCACTATAGGCCGCCATCTTGGCAACGCCTCCGGGCAGCTATTTCTGACTAACAAGACCAGGCTCCTATCTAAATGAATGGGCAGAGAGTCAGAACTGCAGTTTCACTGGTCACCGGGACATAAAAACTGCATTTATAGAAACAGCAGTAAAATATGAAAAAAATCGCTGAAAAAGTTGGATGACTTTGCCCCAAAATAAGGTTTAAAACGCCTTTTCCCCCACCGGTTATACTTTTACTGCGCATGCGCAAGAGTTCACGACACCAACACGCAAGGTCTCTCGCTCTCTCTCCCTCTCTGCCGTCGTGCGCGCGCTGCACGGTTTGAAGCACACTCACTCTAGATTCGGGGAGATTTTAACTAATTTGCGGGCATCTGGGAGCCGCTATCAATATGCGAGAGACTTGGCATGTCTGATATTTACACAACGCAAACATAGTACATTTCAAATCTGCCGCCTTTTCAAACAGTAACGTATTCTCCGCTGTCGCAAACCTCAACTGTGCGCATGCGTCAGAGGAACCAGACGATAGGCTCAAATGTTTCCCGGCTTGACTGTTAAAAGCAGACGATTGGCTGTCCAGCGGTAGGGGCGGGACATGTGCATACAACCGCCATCTTTGGCGTTACAGGTTTTCCCTATATAGTTCTATTGAGGATTGAGGAAGTGACATGTCTCTTATATAAATTGTCTCTGGCAATACCTAAAAGTATACAGTTGTGGTCAAAATGAATGGCACCCCTGGTAAATATTATCAAAAGTGTCTGTTAAAAAACTCCATTGTTTATCCTTTTGATCTTTCATTCAAAATAATCGCAAAAATCTAACTTTTCATTGAAGAAAAAGAATTGAAAGTGGGGGGGGGGGGGGGGGGGGGGGGGAATCCATTATGAAATAAATGCTTTTCTTCAAAGCATGCTGGCCATAATTATTGGCTCCCTGTTATTAAATACTTTTTGCAACCTCCTTTTGCCAAGATAACAGCTCGTAAGTCTTCTCCTATAATGCCTGATGAGTTTGGAGAACACCTGACAAGAGATCAGAGACCATTCCTCCATACAGAATCTCTCCAGATCCTTCATTCACAAGTTCATGTTGGCACTTCTTCTCTTCAGTTCAGCCCACTCATTTTCTACAGGGTTCAATTTGGGGACTGTGACGGTCATGGCAGAAGCTTCATTTTGATTTTGATGTTTGTTTTGGACCGTTGTCCTGATGGAAGATCCAAACATGGCCCATTATAAGATTTCTAGGAGAGGCAGTCAGGTTTAGATTTTTTATCGGTTGGTATTTGATAGAATCCATAATACCATGTATCTGAACAAGATGTCCAGGACCTCCAGCAAAAAAAATAGGCCCACAACATATAAGATCCAGCATGGGGTACTTTTTATCCCTTTTTACATCCAAACACATGTTTTTTGTTTCATCTGACCATAGAGTTCCAGTCATGTCTGACAACTGAATATGCTGGAGTTTTTTTTGGAGGAGCGAGAGGATTTTTCTTGAAACCCTCCCAAACAACATGTTGTGATGTAGGGGTTGTTTAATATATTTTTTTAGGCTTCTGATCCCCAAGACTCAAGTAATATCTGCAATTCTCCATCTGTGATCCTTGGAGAGTTTTTGGCCACTCAAATTTTCCTCCTCAATGTGCATTAAGGCAATATTGACACACGTCCTCTTCCTGGCAGGTTCGTAACATCTTTAGTTGTTTGGAACTTCTTAATTATTGCCCTGATGGTCAAAATGGGGTTTTTCAATTCTTTAGCTATTTTCTTACAGTCACTTTCTATTTTGTGAAGCTTAACAATCTTTTGATGCACATCAGAACTATATTCTTTACTCATTGCGATGGATGATTAAGGGAATTTGGCCTTTGTGTTTCCTCATATTTAAACTCCCGTGAAACAAGAAGTCTAGCTAGACAATGTTCCTGAACTCTAGTGGCAGTAAAACACCAAGACATTTTAATACTCTTTAAATTATGATTACAAGGGCAGATTATCAGTTAATAAAAGCCGTCATTTTCGTCTTGGTTTTACTAATAGACCTGATATAGTCCGGCATATGAGTAACCCACTTCTTGCCAAAATAACCTTGAATTTAGTTACATTTTAATTTTTCCAAAATAACTTGTGATATGTACGATGCAAAGTCAACAGTGATTACAAGGTGTTTGGTTTCATTTCTTTGACATGTTCTATGCATAGCCTGTGCATATTCTTGGGCTATAATTTTCACTGACAGCCCAAATTCCGCCTGGTTTTAGCCGTGAGGGCTGTGTTTGGACGGCTATTAGACGTCTAAACATTCCATGAACAGTGTATGTTTTTGTGCTATTGTTTTGAGAACATTATTAAAGACCACATTCCTTTAGTCTATTGACTTTAGTGGAAGAACGTTCTGAGAACGATACCTGGGGTTTAGTGTACAGTAGATAGTACATTAATTTCAATCGCATTACAGCATTAACCTTTTAGCGACACTGGCCATTTAATTTCCAAACTGCCGCTAAAAAACAAACATAAATTTCATGTTCACCTCTTTAGGATAAAACTGAACATGCTTTGACCCCTGGTTTCAAAGCTTATTTGCAGACTAAAATGCATATTTGAGCTGTTATAAATGAATACAGCTTGCACTAACATATCCTAAAATATGTCACTGCCTTTGTTTTGTCTCAAGAATAACACCAGTAATGTTTTTTTCTCTAAGACAAGTTTATAAAAGCTTCTTAATGGAAAGTTGGAACTAAGGCCTAATCATTGCTTAATCTAAGCCCTGTCTGTGAAACCAAGCTCTAGGGCCTGTAACTGGGAGATTTCACTTAGAAAGTGCAATGTAATATAATTTCACAAAAATGTCAGTGCTGTCATGAGCTTAAATTGAAAAAAAAAAAAAAAAACTTTCCAAATCTGCTTGACTTTTATCCTCAAAAACACTTATTTACATGCTATTTGGCACCCAACTCACCAAGATTGATGCTGTTTGCCCTGCATCCCCTCCCAGAATGCAATGTCTCTCTTCAGGATCCTTACAGGCTACTTCATGCTGTCTCACTCATCCACCTGCAACACTCAGTCGTCACGGAAGAGTGCTAAGCCCCCCATTTCCAATGGAAATTTCACTTCTGATTCACGGTGCAGCTGTGACAGCTGCCCTACTTTGAAAAATCATGAGAGCACAGGGGATCTCGCAGAAAGGCCCCATTTCACCTTTACACTTGGGCTCCCCTTACAAAAAATAAATATACTTCAAGTTTATTTTATTAAGTAATACTTTAGTAAATGTCAAGTATATTTTTAAGCATACTTTATGCAGTATAGGCCTACTTCTATCAATGTAGAAGCATACTTGTAAGTGTACTATTTTAAAACTGATTGGGACTAAATTGGCCCACTTCAAGTGTATACTAATACGTATACTGATACTAATCAGATACTTGTAGCAATTTTTTTGGTTTATACACTTTGAAGTATACTACTAGTTTAGGAGTTTTCTTTAAGTGAACATATCATAATTATAGTTTACTATATATCATACTTATAGTTTACTATTTATATATTATTTTTGCACTTTAAGTATACTACTATGTTCATTATTAGATTTTTCCTATACTTGAAATATAGGCTAGCCTAATTGTACTTTAACTTTTTCCATTTCAAAAGCATTTCATTCTAGCTTCATGCATATTTTTTGTATCAGCACTTGGATGTGGGTAAGTTTCATTCAAAAGAAGCAACATTTTAAACAAAAAGCTGAGAAGATCACATTTTTGTCAAAGACGTTAGGCAGTTTTGATTTATATGCTGTTTGATTGCTGTTGAAGATCACGTTGTTTCCATAGACTGTAAAAAAATTACGTTTACACATTTACGTTAGCAATCTTCTGTCACTTGTTTCTGCTTCTTCACTTGTGTTTTGATCTGGAGATTCTGTACTCTTTCAGAAAATGCGTAATAGCGCCCCCGGCCCCCATACCGTATAACAGTGAAAACGAAAATGAAAATTCAGTCAATGGTGGAGGAAAGGTCAAGTAGATTTGAAGTAAATTTCTATGTACATGACACTACCTGTGCACTATAGTCTGACACACAAATTTAGATACTCAGAATTAGGAACATATCTGTTTTCTTTATACATCAATATTTTCAAACAGAGGAAGTTATAAGACAGTAGCCTATATGTAAAAATATGTGGAAAAAGTATACACGTTGGCCACAATTATTTGCACCCCTAGATTTTTTTATGAGTAAAATATCTCTGAAGTATATTCCCATTAATATTTACATTTTTTTAGCACACCAGGGTGACTGGAAACTGCACGAATTGTATGTATAGGCACATTTTTTTTTGCAAAAAGTGCTGGAAAAATGCATGTTTTTCATTGTTGTTATTTTTTTTAAAAAAAACTGTTCTGAATGACAAAATATCTTCAATTTACCAGCACAGTTTGCTTATGCACCTGCTATACACCTAGTATCCTTTGTTCATTTTAGTGTGCAGCATAGAATTCGAGTTTTATGCCATTTGGCAGAGGGTCTTTGGGGAAATGAAGGATACCCTCCTCCTCCCCCCCAATGTAATCACGCTAATGGTTTCCAAGTCCACAGCGGAGTCTGTGCGAACTCTGGCATGGCTTCATGCTTTTAGACACGGCAGGCTGACGAGCACTGCCTAGATTAACATTTCATTTTCACACTGCCAATCAACTCAGGTTAATACATCCACTCGCAATTGAAACCTTAGGCAGATTTATCTCGCTGTGGTGTGATCCATGTGGAGGATACTAGTTAAACAGTCAAGATGGAGTCAACTTCTGATTGCCTCCCACTGTTATGTGCAGACCCCATCATCGTACTCCATACCAGAACCCAGTGCCTTCTTGAAAACTGAATTGGATGCTTCCCAGAAACCAGAAAGAAAATAGAATTGATTCCAATAACATGAAAGGTGGTGGCTATAAAGCAGCAGAAAGAGATTTTTTTTTCCTTTGAAAGCGACTGAAAATATCCTCCTGTGGAGAGGTTAAGGTTCACCTGGTCAGTAACAGTGGCTCCTGCCCTCACATGCAGGAGTTACACCATTATGCATTTACATTTACTGTATGTATTTGGAAAATAATTAGACTTCACTGCCTGCCGTGCCTGGCCCAAAAAAAAAAATAGGCAAATGCTTAAGAGTCTGATTTTTTCTCAGAATTGCATGTTTATCTCGCAATTCTGACTTTATAACAATTTGGAGATATAAAGTCAGAATTGCATGATATAAAGTCACAATTACGTGTTTAGTCAGAAGTGAGATAAAAAGTCGTTTATTTTTTATTCTGTGGCAGAAACAAGCTTCCATTTGAATATTTTGAGAACATATAAAACATATTAGAATTGGAATTTATAACTCAGAATTGCGAGTTTATATCTCACAATTCTGAGAAAAGATCTCAGAACTGCGAGATATAAACTCGCAATTGATTGTTATAAAGTCAGAATTGCAAGTTTATTTCTCGCAATTGTGAGTTTATCTCAAGTCAAGTCAACTCACCTTAATTTATAAAGAGCTTTTAATAGAATAAAGCGATAGAAATTACATAAAAGATTGTTTAGGCTTTAACACAGCTCTAGGATAAAGTTCTTGTCCAGCTAAAGTTAGTTTTGATTAATTCACAACCCTTAACGCGCTTCTCATCTAGCAATTGCAAGTTTATATCTCGCAATTCTGACTTTATAACACAATTGTGAATTAAGCTATATCGCAATTCTGACTTAATAACACACAGGTGCGACTTTATATCACGCAATTCTGACTTAAAATCTCATGTAAACTCGCAATTGTGAGATAAAAAGTCACAATTATCTTTAAAAAAATGTATTCTGTGGTGGAAACAAGAAAAACCACAACTTTAAACACTTCAATTCAATTTTAGATAGACATCCCTATAGGAGAATCAGAAAATGAGTCATCAATGGAAAACGCCTGCACCATCTTGTTTGCTCTCGGTGTACAGTTGATGTTAACTGTTCATCCAAACATCAACTGTACACCTAAGAACGAGAGCAAACATGATGGTGCAGGCATTTTTCACCAATGACTTCTGTAAAAAGCTGATTGTTAGCTTCACTCCTCCTCAGAGACATCCAATGGTTTAAATCTCCTTTTGTCATTCTCAGGGACATCTATCTGAAATTGAATTGAAGCGTTTAAAGTTGTGATTTGAATGAACATAGAAGGATCAGACATTGAGCACACTCTTGTCTATTCAAGTTAGCTGGAAACATTTGATGAAAATCCTGTCCTCATCCTGTGGATTGTGCTCAGCAAAGCAGTGGAAAGACAGGATTGTCAGATACATGACAGGAGTGCGAATGGATATTTGGCAAGTGAAACATTCACAAAGCCTGTGTGTGTGCTGAAAATTAACTTATAGTGGGAATATTTAGCATATGATACATAACTACAACAAGTACAGCAAAGTTTCATGTGTCTTGTGTGCTGATCTTTCATCAACTGTGCTTGTTCATGTGCAACCTCAGGGCAACTGTCCAACTTATGAATAAAATCATTATCTTATAATAATCGCATAAATACGTTAACAATAAAGAAAAACAAGAATGATGCAACATTATAAATAAACAATGGAAAAGTTGTTTTCCAAACAAGCTTGAAGTAATTAGCATAAATGAAAATTAAACCCACTGCTATACCAACTTTCCATTGCCACAGGCAGTCACTTGTGTTGGTATATTGCTTCTGTTATGCTTTTATATGTGTAAACAGTTCTAAACTCAGCATGGAACATATTTGTTTTAATGCATGTATTTGTTTTCCAAAAAATTTAAATGTAGTTGTTATTTACACATTATCATGTTGTTCCAAACCCATTTGACTTTCTTTCATCCAAAGACCACAAACAAATTTATAAATATATTTCTTCAGTGAAATTCAAAAGGAGATGACTATGTATGTGTGTGTGTATATATATATATATATATATATATATTATATATATATATATATATATATATATGTGTGTGTGTGTGTGTGTGTGTGTGTGTGTGTGTGTGTGTGTGTGTGTGTGTGTGTGTGTGTGTGTGTGTGTGTGTGTGTGTGTGTGTGTGTGTGTGTGCTTGTTTTTGTGATATATGAGGACACAAATGTGTATAATGACATGCATATTACAATGGTATTACAACTTACACGTGAACTATGACTATGAGGACATTGCATGCGTCCTCATATTTCAAATTGCTTAAAAAACATAAAAAAACAATGTTTTTTTTAAAAATGTTAAAATCCAGCATGTCTCCTGTAAGGGGTAGGTTTAGGGACAGGGGCAGTGTAGGGGGATAGAATATATAGTTTGTACAGTATAAAAACCATTACGCCTATGGAGAGTCCTCATAAATCACAAAAACAAACATGTGTGTGTGTGTGTGTGTGTGTGTGTGTGTGTGTGTGTGTGTGTGTGTGTGTGTGTGTGTGTGTGTGTGTGTGTGTGTGTGTGTGTGTGTGTGTGTGTGTGTGTGTGTGTGTGTGTATTGTATTGCACGCTGCTCTGAGTTGAGTTTAGGATGGAAATTCCATTTTGGGACGGAAAGGTTACGTATTCAGAACAAACAAATCGATTGGCCAAAGCAGTCAGCTTTACGAGAACCAATCAGCTGCTTGGAAGAGTTTCACGACTGAACTATCTATACAGTACCACAGAAATATGATGCTCTTAGTTATTTTGGGGCTTGACGGCCCTTGGTCACCATCTCGTTTTGCGTTCCACTGAAGAAAGGACGTTTTTTGGAATGACATGAGAGTGAATAAATTACCGGTATATCAAATTTTGACTTTTGAGTGAACTATCCCTTTAATAGTGACATTTGTAAAGGAATAGTCCTCTTAAGTGCATGTCATGCAATTTTGTCTCATTTTCATCACTGAGAGGTTCAACAGATTTTCTGTGGAATTACATTGGGATTTGAGGGCCAGAGCGGCATCATCAGGTTAAGGCGGGGAATCATTTTTACTACTAAAGAGTCACTTGAATGTGAGCCATCCCAAATGACATATTAAAGTGCCTCCCTCTCTCTCATCTCTTCCTTTATCTCTCTCTCGCTCTCTCTCTCTCCCTCTTAAAATTCATGCTTTGAATGCTCATTTGCACTCACAACAACAATGCATCAATCACTGGCAGTCGTAATTAAAAACATAATCATAATCTTCTGGATGGGTTCCTGAGTAGTGTTCAAATCAAACCCAGACATTTTAATATTAAAGGTATATATTGAAAAATAGATTTATTTTAACAAAAATCTGTTTGATTGATAATTAACCAGAACATTTAATTCTCAATAGAAGATTATACTCTGGTTTTAAATGCATTTGGATATCCTCTGACATTTGATAGAAGCACGCAAACTGTAGCACAGAAAATCGATTACTGGGAATCCGCAGTGAAAAGGATAGCAGCTCACAGCTGTCTAAAATGCCGAAGAGTTGAGCTGAGAAGTGAAGGGAGTAGTAGGCCAAAACATTGACAAAAATGGAACTAGAAAAGAAAGGAAAGAGGAGTGAAGACTTTTGGCGGGTTTCCAGAGCCATCTTTAAAGTGTCAACAAGATCAGGCTTTGGAAATATTCACAGATGATATCATGGGAAGGGGCAGAGGTGTTATTGATTTTTCTTCTCATGGCAGTAAAATGTTTGCACCTTCACTAAACAACACTGAGGCTGTAGTCCCATACTTGCATTGAAAAGCATCTGACATTTTAAGAAAAGCAGCACTGAAAACCTTGTATGCATAAGATTAGCTTTAATAAGCCCTAACCAAATATCAAAAAGCAATGTCTTTGTTATAATTCAAAGTTGAATATACATAACTCTTATTTAGTAATAAACATAAACCTAATTTAGGAAACAACAGTCATGAGTCATGTTGATGAAGCAATGAAGCCAATAATTAGAGTGTACAAGATTAAAATAAGGCTACTGTAAAAAGTTAACTCATTATTTTGAGTATCTTTTGATGGTTTTTTAGTTTAATACTTCGTAAGTGAGACAAGAAAACTTAATTTTGTGTTAACAATCATAAAAAATAGTTGAAATACTATTGCTAAATATTTTCGTGTATATGATTGCTGTCAAAGGAGTGATTATTGTACCATAATCACAATGTTTTTTCCCAGGCAATTGTACAAATACAATTTCAACTTCTAATTTAATTTGTATTATTTAAAACAACACTGTCAATGCTTTTTATATTATCAGTATAGCAATTTGAGTGAAACATTAATTGCATTTAATTTAAAAAAAAAAAAAAAATGTTACTTCTTAAAGGGATAGTTCACCCAAAAAATAAACTTTTGTCATCATTTCTCACTCTCAAGTTGCTCCAAACCTGTAATGGATTTCTTTCTTTTGTTGAACACAAAATAAGATATTTTGAAGAATGTCAGTAACCAGAAAGTTGACGATAGACATTGTCTTCCATAGTAAGAAATGAAAATACTGCAAGTCAATGGCGTCAACTGTCTGGTTACCAACGTTCTTCAAAATATTGAATTCTGTGTTCAGCAGAACAAAGAATCTCATACAGTTTTGGAACAACTTGAGGGTGAGTAAATGATGACAGAAATTTCCTCTTTAGTGAACTATCTTTAAGATGCGGTCATACTTTTGTTTGTCAAATTTCCATTTCAATAGGAATTTGCCTGCAATTTGGCGTGATTCAAGTTGGTTCAAGGCCAAACAGGTTCAAGTTGGTCTGCAACAGAAAACTGCTTGTTTTGAAAGTAACTTCTGTGTGAGCTGTGTGTCATACGTCACTACAATTAACTACAATTTAGTAAAATTTTGCTAATCTGACAGGCCAGCTGCATGAACTCCACGAGTTTGTGTAAAACTTGATGATCATGTTCTTCAGCATGATTCTCCATGAATGATCCATCAATATCTTGTGCTTTAATGGAAGCATTTTCCATGAAATTTAATTACCTCAAAATAGAGCATATCTCCTGTCATAATGTTTTTTTGTTTTCATTTTTTAAAATCCTTAAGCTTTCTGCTTATTTGATTTTGAATACCAGATTTTCAATGTGGTCTCAGACATTTGGACGATTCCTGGTCCTTTTTTTTTTTACTTGAAAGTGCTTGCCACCACTCCAATCCATCTCTCTAATAAAGAATAAAAGCTTTCTGTAGGGTCAGAAACAATCATACCAGTGCTCATGGAGCCTAGTATGTCCATATGTGCACTAAATTATTATGTCAGGAATTCATCATAATAATTCCTTTCAGGAAGACGGGTTTTTATGTCTGCAATATTGAATTCATTGGAAGTCCTGTGTGCACTGTAAAGTTTATGGCCACTGTGAGTGCTGGATCATGACCAGAAATTGAAAAAAAAATGTTTTCCTTCATATGAATATGCACTTGCACACAGAGAAGTATAATTATAACATTTTCAGGGAAGACACGTTTAAAAATGCCACAAAACACACAATAGCACACTATTGACAACAGAAGGTGCCTGTATTTGAGAAATATGAAATGTGCCTGCATTTCATTTCATTCACTGTAAAAAAATATTTTCATGATTTGTTATCACAACTTTTTATATTTTGTCAAATCAACTTAGATAATAATGTAGTTCAGATAACATCATATTTTGAGTTTCTATGTATTAAACCAATCTCCTTTGTTGTATTAACTCAAAGTTTTAATTTCAATTAACTCAAAATTTTAAGGCAACCAGGTAACTTACTTTTTTAAGTTTAATCCAACTTTTTTTTTACAGTGTTGCTTACTTTGCAGTTCTCGGCTTTGGCAGGCGTTCAAGACATTTTTTTACGCTGAATCACACATAAAAACATTCAAACTGAGCAAACACTCCCTCAGTATACACATTTCAATAGTGAATAAGGGCCAGTGAAACTGAGTAACTTCCAGCATAGTCTCACTGAAACCATCTCAATGTTATGAGGGCATAAACGTATACGTTTGGGTTGAGGAACATTTATACAAGATTGCCATCTAGTGTTCATAGCAGACATGGACAGCAGAATCTAAAACGGGACAAGACATGCTTGGAAAATAGATGCAAGTGAATCTTATCAATTAAGTCTCGTTTGAATTTTTGTGGTTGTTTAACACCCCTAAATATAGAAAAGCAAAGATGTCTAATTTATAAGCTACAACTAAGCCACTGCGGATAAAGGTACCTTCTATTCAAACAGGCAATGAAGTGTTAGATCTGTGGGATTATCCCATCATTTCATTAGGATTATAAACCAGTATGAGGGCAAATTGCTTGAAAATCCAAAACCGACTCAGTAAAGAAACGCATACAGGCTCTGAGGCTCAGTTCTGTCTTTTCTATCTTCCACTGTGTTTGAATCCCTCATGTGAAACTATCTAAAAGGAGCACTCTTGTAAAATTATTATTTTCTTTATTAGTTGACTGAACAGATTGACTATGAAATGAGGACACAGAAATTAGGTTTTGCAGAAACAATTATAACAGTAATTCTTATGTAGATTAGGTCTTATGTAGATTAGGTCTAAAACAGTAACTCTTATGTAGATTAGGTCTAAAACAGTAACTCTTATGTAGATTAGGTCTTTGCTGTAGAACTATCTTTGTTTAGGCTCTTTTATAAATTACATTAAAAAGTGTGATAGATAGATAGATAGCCTAGATTGATTGATTGATTGATTGATTGATTGATTGATTGATTGATTGATTGATTGATTGATTGATTGATTGATTGATTGATTGATTGAATGATTGAATGATTGAATGATTGGTCAATTGATTGGTTAATTGGTTAATTGATTGATTGATTGATTGATTGATTGATTGATTGATTGATTGATTGATTGATTGATTGATTGATTGATTGATTGATTGAGTTGATTGATTGATTGATTGATTGATTGATTGATTGATTGATTGATTGATTGATTGCAAGGAGCAGTTTATTTCTCGCAATTGCGAGCATTGCCCCAAATATTTCCATACATCCATCCCAAATGGTAACACATTTACTGTTAAAAAAATTATATGATCATCAATAAGTTATGACAACATATTACATTGCTTTAACTCATCAAAATAAGCAATTTTCTACCTTTTTTATGTTTATTTCTCGCAATTGCGAGCATTGCCCCAAATATTTCCATATATCCATCCCAAATGGTAACACATTCAATGTTAAAAAAATTATATGATCATCAATAAGTTCTGACAACATATTACATTGCTTTAACTCATCAAAATAAGCAATTTTCAACATTTTTTATGTTACCTCCCTCCCTCCCTTGACCTCTGTACAGATAATCGTTGTCGGGATAATTCCGGCTCACGTGGCTACGCCGAAGCGATAAAATGCTGTATTATTAATTTTAAGGCCAGAAAAGTAGTTTGTTGAGGGTTGGTTTTGTAGGGAAGGACTACATGCCTGTGCACATATATAATTCAAATGCATGAATGAACTCTAAATATCCATGTGCACGCCATCAGTGTTCTCGTGGGTTCGCGTTTTTAAAGTTTGCGTATAGAGAGAACTTAAAGAGAATCGTGTTAGCGGCCATAGATGCAATGTCTTTCACCATGTGCCACACATGCAATAGCTTAGAATAGAATTTCTTCGATAGATAGATGATAGAAAAAAATGGTTCTTTTAAGATCCGTTCACTGAAAGGTTATTTGGGAAACTCAAAAATTGGCTTGTGTTGGGGCGCCCTGCGATAACCACCACACAAAAGCCACCCCCACCCCCACCCCATCATCCCTCTTCCCAGGGACGTGCACAGGGGGGTTGCTCAGGTTGCCCGGGCAACTGCCCATATGCCCTTCTCGACTCAGGTTGCCCTTCTGAAAAAAATAAAAAAAAATAAAAAAAAATCGTAGGCCTACAATGGATGCAGAATTTCACGTAGGCCTAGATTTAAAAAAAAAAATTCGCAAAGCCTCATTCACTTCCATTCGGGCACCGAAAGTGAAAGTCAGTAAGGGAAGAGCAACTGTTTACGTGGCTGCAGCGCTGCACGCGACCATAGACTGCACGCGACCGGTGCGTAGGGCCCCGCAAATTACTTAAGGCCCCGCCTCCATCTCGTGTCATAGCGCGTCAATTAATGTACAACATCCATGACAAAATGAAGCGAAACTATCCTTCTGGTCACGAAAAGTGGATGAAGAAAAAAACCACGAGAGTGAATTGCGGGAACAACAATCAGGTAAACTTGTGTTCTCTCCTCTCTAAGTTTTGTCAGCAAATAAGCTGGGCAGGCAGTGCATCTCTTGCATCACTTTGTGCCTGACAAAAGTGAGAGTAAAATACAATTATTTATTTACGTTTGTTTTTGATAAACGACAAAGTGCAACGGTGTTTGTTTACTGCAGCTCGGAAAAGATAACCGCGTTGCGTGTGTTATCATGCGTTCATATGCGCGTGCACGAAATGAAACGCGCATTTTTCAAGCAGAAATATGGAGACCAGACACACTGTATATGCACGTGAATGATGGCACTCCCAATCAAAGTACACATTATACTTTTAAAACAAGACACTGATTATCTAGTCTCAGTCTTAAAAACTCTAAACAACTGCACTAATTATGCAAGATAGAAAGCAATGTATTGACAATTTGACATTGATTGACTATTGATTTATAGGCTATATTGAATTTAAAATGTTGATTAGCTGGACATACTGGTCAATATGGATGCACATCCCTCAGTAAATAATAACCATAAATCAAGAATTGCTTCAACATGCATAATAAAAATAAAAAAATCATACTGATGCTGAAAATGCCCAGGCAGAACCAAAGTTAATCCCAAAAGCCAAAGCTCAGGGTTATAATTTATTATTTTCTTCTTATTTATGTTTATGTTAATATTCACTTACTTAATAATATTCACTTGTTATCTTAACATTCTATAGAAAATACTCTATTCAATAAATATTGTTTGTTTGAACCTCATTCTGTTTTATATTGTTGTAGTTGACTGTTTTGTTTAAAGAAGGGAGGATTGTATGGGAGCACTGAAGTGTCAGGTGTGACTGTGGCAATGGCAAATGGTTTACATATCACGACATCACGGGTCAGGTAGAGTGCCCCTTAACAGAATTTAGCTTAGGGCCCCATGGAGGTCAGGATCGGCACTGGGTTTAGCAGTCGATTCTGTTCCCTACCGGAATTCCTGTTCCCTTTACGCAGTCATACTACAAATCATGCGTAGTTGCCCAGTTACCATACGTACCATCAGAACTGAATACGAGCGAAAAGCACAATTGAATGTACGGGAAGCCAAAAGGTTATAAAAGGATTGTATTTTTTCCCGAAATCTAAGCGTTTTTTTTATATATATTAGAAGCGAGTTTTTCCCCATCTGTCAATTCAATCCAGATTATTTCTTTTCGAAGTAAAAAATAAATAAATAATAATAATTATTAAAACAATAAACAATAATATGAGGAACTCTTTTTCTCATGTGTATTTTGGTGACATTTAACATATTGTTAATACATTTTCTATACTGTTTAAAAAGTTGTATATCATAAACCTGTCATCTCTGACGTTTTGCAATATTTATAAATAATAATAAGACCATAATACGAGGCATTGCGTTTGGACATAAACACGGTCAGATAAGGCAATTTGTATGGGCAAAATTCAACTGAAATTAGCCTATATTCCTTCATATAGCCCGTCGGTTTTTAGGGGGGGGGGGGGGGGGGGGGTGAAGGGGGTGACCTTTTTTCAGGTCAGAGCAACTGCCCCTCAAAATTCCTGTGCACGTCCCTGCCTCTTCCCATATCCCACATCCCCCATCCCCCCAAAAACTCCCCCTAAAGGACACCAAAGGATATGATTAAACTGCTTCACAAAGAGTATTTGCGAATCTTATTGGTAATGACTGATTATTAATGTTCCAAGCCAAAGGATAATGTGAAGTTTAATGCATCATGTTTAATGAAAATATGGGTTTGCGTTAATGAAGCGAGTTCAGGCTTTGACCTGTGTTAATGGTTTAGATCAGTGAATATGCCAGCTTCTATCCATCAGGGCTATGTTTCAGGTGTCTGTAAAGTGCTGCAGATGTAAGAGTTTCACCATCTTTTTAGGAAATACCACCACAGGAATGTAGAATGAGCCAATTTCTTCTTTCTAATGGAAATGTCACACCTGATTACCATTTAAAAGGTCTGTTTTAAACATGTCTGTTTATGTCTGTACCCTTTAATGGCAAGCACATTTTCCTCCAAACGTCCCAGTCTAATTAGCATAGAGACTATGCCATAGTCACATAATTGCAAATAAATTTAAATAATTTGACTTTAGATTATATGACTCACAGATCTCAAGCAAGATGTTCTTCAGTGAAATCCTGGTGGGCTTAATGGATAATGCTGTTTTAATAAAGTAATGCTGTCTCTTGGTAAAGTAAATATTTTTAGCAGCCTAATCCTTATTGGCCTTTCTTTTAGCGTGTACCGTGTTTTGTCACATACTGTATATTTGTAATTAATTGATTCAATATTGAAGTAACACGACTTGAGTGAAAGGCCATGGCGGGTTCTAAAAACTTTTCAAAAAATTACATTTATTGTCATTTATTGTATTTTTTCATGTTTCTGTACAAGCATGACAAGCAATGGCAAACAAATGATGACTATACAATATAAAATTTATTAAATATACAGCCGCTTAAATAACTCTCAAGTTGGCTTGGAACATAAAGTTTTTAGTAATTATATTACATGCTTTTTGTATTACTTGTTTAATTTATTTTTATTTCAGTTTTAGTTCGTTTTATTTATTTATTTTATAATTTTAGTGCTAACTAATGTGTCCCCCAAATGTGTCTGTGAAGTTGCAGCTCAAAATTCCCCACAGAGATTTATTAAACCAAAAACTTGCTGTTTTCGTGCATGTATCTTTAAATGCAAATAAGCTGCTGCTTCCCACCCCACTTTACAGAGGGTGGAGCCTTTATAGCTCCTATCTTAGATATAGGCCTACTCTGCCAAAAACTAAAACATCTGTTTGGTTTTGATTATCATCTCTATCGCGGTCACGCTCACGTGACATTCCAGTTCTTCCTCATCATTAAAGTTTTTTTTATCTGCATGCATTTTAAAGCCATATCTGTATAAACTTGTGATATATGTTTTTCTGAGCGCACACACCCAAAGCAAGCGCAGTTGCGCACACTGGCCCTCATTTATCATTCTTGCGTAGAAACGGGCGAATATGTTGGCGTAAGATTATGCTTACACTCCTCTCACCGCCTGATGTATGAAGCTGTGCGTACCTTTGAAATCCTGGTGTACGCAATACCTGTCCTTGATAAATGCCCCGGCTGAAAACGATCGTCATTAGAATAACACGCCTCTAAATATTCAAGTCTCCGCTTCCCCCACGCCCTCATTTTACGCCATGGACACACGGAAGACGGCAAAGAAGAGAAACTTCTCCGACGTGGAGATCAAATGACCTATCACAATGCATTATTTTACAGCATTTTGAAACAATTAGCATTTAATATCGTATCACGTACAATAGTGATGATGATGTGATGTGGAGTATCATTCATTTACATTAATAATTGACCCTTCGCGTGGAGCTTGATTGACAGGTGTTCTAACCAATCATACTTCTCCATCCGCCATTTTGTCCGAAAAAGCAGCCAGTAGAGTTAGGAGGATTTTAACTTGGTAAAATGAATATACTGACGCCTTTCCGCGGTTAAAACAACATTACTTCTTATGTTCATTCATGTTTATTTGATGCTATAAATGAACTAGAAGGAAGAGATGATCGGATCACGAGCAGCTTTAACGGATGCTCTACAGCGATCTGTCACGGCACATTAAAGAGCCCCAAAACGGTATTTATTGTTTAAATTTCTTTCAAAAAATGACCACATTTGAAAGCTGAGACTTTGTTTAATATGTTTAATATCAAAAGTAACCGAAAAGTAACCTGGTCTGTCCTGTCTGTCCGCGTGTTGTCAGTCTCCTCTCTGCTCCGCGATGTATTTTTCACTGCGTGAGAACATGGTGAGAGCATGAGAGCGGCATAGCTTGTCGGAACATAGCGACAGTAAGGAGGGCGGGTCTTTGCGAAGGGTCTATTGCATGTCCATTTGTAATATTCTTATATTATTATTCGTGTTCGCATTTATGAGGAAAAAACAATGATACGGACCGGACGTGAGCACTCTGAAAGCGGCACTAAAATTTATTTTAAAACTTTCACAGAGACATCAAAAAGAAAGCACAAAACCTTTCTTTAAACTGAATTTCGTTTTGTATTAATTGTATCTTAATTTTACTTTAAGTTTCATCAACCAATTACCTGGATTTAACAAATAAGAAGTAAATAGCAGATGATAGATAATCATGAAATGGAGGACGCGTGAACTGAGCTCATCTCATAAATGAACCGAAACTCAGCGTATAAGGTACCCTACTTGCCTCAGACATGTCTACTTTTAAACAGAACAATTCAAAACGAAAGAAAACAGACACAGACTGCTCTCTGCTTATGTAATCTGAAATGTGCATTTCTCTCTGGCGCGTTCACTACTGCGAAGATCGCGAGTCAGCATCTCAACTTCATCTTTGCAGCCGACACAAAGAAAACACTTCTTTATTAATAAACAATTAAAATATCTCCTTGCTATATTTTACATATTCATAATCATTACTTTTGCCTGTTTTTTTGTGACAGATTTTTACACTGAAGTTTATAATTAGCCTACTATGTTGTTGTTGTTGTCATATGTTTTAGTTTGTCAGTGCGTTTTGTGGTGTTAGGAATTGTTTTTCTGCGCATTTCCGCACTAACTCAAATGTGCGTACACCACCTCCTGAGCTGGGATTTGAGCGTGCCGTACGCCAACGTCCATATTGATAAATCTCAAAGTCACCGTGGTTTTGGGTGTACGCCAGGTGTACGCTCGAAATTTGGTGTACGCACTTTTGATAAATGAGGGCCACTGTCTAGTGAGTATTAAACTAAGTTCTTTTTCACATCTTATTGTGCTTCAACTTTCAAATACACTCAAGGTTGTGTCAAAACACACAAATACTCACATAAACTCAGTCCGTTATGTCTGGGAACGTAAATAGCAAGTAAAGAAATTGCATGTGTTATAGGCTACCAACTGATATGCTGTTAATATAAATCGGGGCCTAAGCATATGGGACATCACAAATGCTAGAATATTCAAATAGGTTGTTCTGAGACTGCTTCTGAAAAGAAAAAAGAAGAGTGGGTGGATTTTTACCATTATAGGGTGGTTGTGTGTATACACAGTGCCAACAAATATTTATGTTCAAATGTAAAAGTGAATTTTGCATAATAGGTCCCCTTTAAACTTATTTTAGTTTATTGCCAACTTGGCATAATTACTATTTTTGTTTAGTTTCAGTTTTTAATCATTTATAATAAATAGCCTACTGCAATATTCCGTAGAAAAGTAGGCTGTTTTAGGGCTTCCTATCCAGTGAGGCGTCCTCCAACAGCAGGCATTACTGCACGCCTGCAGCGTTGCGCCCCAGAGCATGAGCTCTTCCCACCTCGCCGCTTCCTTTATACACGCATGCGCGTTGTCGCTTATTGTGTTTGCAAAGATGGCGTTGAGTAAAACATTTGGACAAAAACCAATAAAATTTCAACTCGATGAGGATGAGGATTTTTACATGATAGGTTCTGAGGTACGTTTTCTGTCTCACAAAGAATTGTGCGTATTTTTACACCTGATATGCATTAATGTAGCCATCGTATTAACACTAAAACGACTTGTCTTTGTTGGTTGTTGCCAGTTGAAGATGCTGACATCTGCATATCGACGTTATGAATGAATGATTAAATGATCAATAAAGCTTGCAATCATCCCTGTTCCTCTATAAAGTGAAGCAGTTGCCTATTCGATCTATAAAAGTCAGATTTGAAGTGCGATATTTATATTTGGGCCAGACAAGTTGGCAAATAACGTTATAAATATAGCGGTTTTTCATTTAAATAATATGTTAAAGCGAGTTCACACAGACACCAATTCTGTGATTATTTACCCTGTTGTTCCAAACCTTTATGCTTTCCTCCCCATTGGAACACAACAGGAGATGTAAAGAACAATGTTAGGAACTGACAGCCTCAGTCTCCATCTGCTTTCATTGCTTCTGTTTTTCACAATGAAAGTGAATGGCGACGAAGAGTTTGAAATAACATGAGTGAGAATGATTTTAAAACTTTTTCAACTTAAACATTATAACGTTTCTCTGTCACACCATGCACACGGAAACGCATAGTATACTGCTCTTCCTATTTTTAGCACATTTTTCTATGACAGAGATAGTAAGAGTAGTTTGTGTTTGCGAATACAGCAATCCATTTATTTTAATAGATCCCCCAAAGATGAAAATTCTTTCATTAAAGGTGGGGTATGTGATTCTCTTTTTTGTCCATTTTTTCAAAATCACTTGAAATCCTATTCCTAACCCACTTACAGCCACTGAGTTAGAAGCACTGAAATGAAAATTAAACAATTTAATCATCTGTGGAACGGGCAGGACTCAAAAAACTCCAGCCAATCATTTCCAAGACCATCTAGAATCATTGGACAGTAAGTTTGTCAATCAAACGGTCGCACCACACCCCCATCCCCCTCGTGCGAATCAGAGACAGCGTTGAAGGAAAGAAGGTAGGACCATTTGAGTTGTGTATTTTCAAAATCTGTTGGTCGTTTTCAAAATCACATACCCCACCTTTAATTACTCACCCTCATGTTGTTCCAAACCCCTAAAACTTTCGTTTATCTTCGAAACACAAATGAAGATCTTTTTGATGGAATCTGAGAGATTGCTGTCCCTCCATAGAAGGATATGCAACTACCACTTTGAGTTCATTAAGAGATTGGTAATCTGATTCATGTGAATAAAGCAGTTTAGTCCAAAATGTTCTGAAGAGACACGATTGCTTTATATGATGAAAAGTTTGAATTTAGGCTTTTATTCACATAAACATTCATCAACTCACACATCAGTTGTGGTAAACTGAAGTTCAAGCATGTTCGCTTGACGTGCAAGAACTAATGAGGTTCGTCGTGTTGCTCAGCACCTTTGAGCTTCTTCAAGAGGTTTGTTCTTGTGCGTCAAGATTCTGTTGAGCTGTATGTTCGCTGATCAAAGTTTATGTGAATAAAAGCCTAAATACGATCTGTTCACCAATATAGTGATCGATCTCTTCAGAAATTTTGGACTATATCGCTCAATTCATGGATTAGTTTTATGATCTCTTTGTGAACTTTCTGAAGCGTCAAAGTCTCAGTTGTGTAGCCGTCTATGGAAGGATAGAAAGCTTAGAAAATATTGTGTTTTGAAGATGAAGAAAGTCTTAGATGTTTGGAACAACATGAGGGTGATTAATTAATGACAGAATTTTCATCTTTGGGGGAACTAACCCTTTAAGACAAGACACCACATGTGAATCAAAGTCATGTTATGGGAGCAAAATAGCCCAAAATCTCAAAATTGACCAGTGGTGTCTTCCTTTAAACACATTTAGTATTTACTTTGTCTTTGTTTTTTAGGTTGGCAACTACCTGCGTATGTTCAGAGGCTCTCTGTATAAGCGGTACCCGTCACTATGGAGACGCCTTGCATCCGTGGAGGAGCGGAAGAAGATTGTGGCATCATCACATGGTAAGTGATTCCTTTCCCTTTAAATGATCTTTTCAAAGTCTTAAGTCTAGCACCTGTAAGCAGCAACTACCTTAGTCCTGCTTCTAGACAGCAGTTTGTGCAGTGTTTTTGTTTTAAATCATTAAATCAACTTTAGCCACCAGTGTGACCCTGCTGAAGGCGTCTGAATGTGAGGAGATCTTTGAGGGGAATGATGAGAAGTACAAGGCAGTGTCCATCAGCACAGAGCCACCGGCGTATCTCAGGTGAGAAGTCTGGGGGTCCTCGGCTATGTGATGCACAGGTCTAAATGGAGAACAAGAAGTGATAAAAATATAATAAATACAGCAGAAAGTCAACTGGGGTTGTTTTTATTAATACACATATGGACACTTCCAGTCAATTTTTTTAAAAAGTATTGTATATATAATTTTTGTTTTATACTATGTATATCCCCAAAAATATAATTTTCTATTGGAGTTTGTTGTTGTTACTTTTGTATCTGAAATTTAGGGAGCAAAAGGGAAAGAGGAGCAGTCAATGGGTGCCTACCCTACCCAACAGCTCCCATCACCTGGACGCAGTGCCTTGTTCCACCACTATCAACAGAAACCGAATGGGACGTGACAAGAAAAGGACATTTCCATTATGGTAATATGAGTAATGAGTTTGACAAGTACATACTCTTCTGTTAGCTTTAAAAAAATAAAAAACATTCACTACCATTCATAAGTTTGGGGCGATAAATTATATATTTGCCAACCTCAAATTATGAACGGTCGTGTATGTTTATGGTTTTAAGGTTTCGCTTAGCTTTGCTGCTCTTATTTGTGTTTTGTGTTGTTACTATCTTTTAATCTGGTTGTTCTGTAATCTTAATCTTAATCTGGTTGTTTGGTCAGCCTAGTGGCTGTTGTAAATGTGCTATACAAATGAACTTGAACTTGTTCAAAAGTTTTGGGGTCGGTAAGATGTTTTTAAAATAATTCCTTCCCTTATGTTCACCAAGGCTGCAATTATTTGATAAAGATACAGTAAAAACAGTAATTTTGCAAATTATTATTACTACTTAAAAGTTAGTATAATAATAATTTAATTAAAAATAGTAATACTACTTATTACTACTACTGTTTTCTATTTGATTATAATTTAAAGGTCCCCTGACATGAAATTTTCACTTTCTGAGGTTTTTTAACATTAATATTAGTTCCCCTAGCCTGTATTTGGTCCCCTCGTGTCTAGAAATTTCAGTCGGCGTAAACTGAGTTTTGGCTATCTTTCTCTGCCTGTGAGAAAATGAGATCTCAGACGGGCTGATCTTGAATCTCCCCCTATATGACGTCATATGGGGGAATGTTACCTCCCCCTTCTCTGCTTTGCCCGCAAAGAGACTTTGACCCGCCCATGAGAAAACGAGCTAGGAAGTACGAACGCGCGGCGCGCGCGCGATTTTAGTTTATCATCCTCGAGAGAGATATCATGGCGTGTGACCAATCAAAGCACAAAAGTGGAATAGAGAGGTATAATGGCTTGCAAACGAGCGAAGCATGGCAGTTGATCAGTGTCTGGATGTACAAATGAACAGTATTTTTTAGTTCCTTCATCCGAGCCTCTGAAGAAACAATGGGTTAATTTTATTTTCTCTGGAAATGCGCCGACACAATTTCCCAAAGTTTTGGATGGTCCAAACATTTCACCGACGACTGTTTCCTCAACTTGGGACAATACAGAGCTGGCCTCGATGAACGTCTGAAAATAAATGATCGAGCTACCAAGCAACAATTCAAGTTCAAGTTCAGACAGGTAATCTTTCTCTCAAAATCGTTCAATACTGTTTATTCATCAGTAAGTCAAGCCAGTGACTAAAATATCAACTTCACATCGTTTCTTTTAGTAGGATGAAAATAATCTTATTTAAATTGTGAACAAATTATATACAGAAATCATCAAAGAACATTTTTCCACACAGCGCGAGTTTATCTGGACAACTCGTTATGAAATCAATGACGCACGTTACTGCACAACGAAGCTCTTACTGTATTTACATCATCGTGTTTGAATTTGCATTAGTGAAAGCATTAGAGAGAGTGCAGAAATTGCGTTGTCTCGCGATCAACAGACTGTCATGCTCAATGCTCATCACAGCAACATTTTATGTGATGGGAATAGATCTAAATACTTTAAAAACTTCTCACGATTCGTTAATCTCGATAGCTGTATTAGTAAAAACGTATAATAGCAGCAGTAGTAAAAGTATTCGAGAGACTTTCACATGTAGCTATTTTATATGCACGCATGTCAGCCAATCACAGCAGTGGGCGGTTACACTGAAGTCTCACAGCAGACACGCCCCTTCAAACAGAGTGTTCAAATCAGAGGCTAAAATCAGGCTAGGAAAAATGCCTTTTATTTCTAAATTATGACTAATTTTGATCTAAAAAACATACTAACATTATAAGGGCAACCCAGGAAACATTATAAAATAATAAAATAACCCCATGTCAGGGGACCTTTAAAATGTAATTTTTCCTGTGATGTCAAAGCTGAATTTTTTGCAGCCATTACTTCAGTCTTCATTGTCACATGACACTTTATGAATCATTCTTAAATGCTGAATTTGTTGCGCAAGAAACATTTCTTATCAATGTTGAAAACAGTTGTGCAGCTTCATATTAGTGTGAAAACCGTGATGCAATGATTATGCAAGATTAAAAAGTCTTACTGACCACAAACATTTCATTGGTAATGTATATGCTTGCGTACTTCTAATTTACACTGTTGACAATTTCTTTCTGGGAAAACAAAGGAAATTTATATCAACATAGGAAAGAAAATGTGCTCATCAAGCCATTTCAAGGGTCTTTAAACATTTCTTAGGTTGGACCGGTCAACCATCATCGGCATGTTACTCAATCTAAATATAATTAAGAAATGTAAAACTCTGGATAGTTATTTAAGCAACTGTTGATTGTTGCATGATGTTATCAGAGCAATATCGAACCAGAGGATGTTTATGAAGGAACCAAACCACATTTCCGCCACATACTTCCCATGACTTAGTTGTTTTGGGTCAGCAGATAAAGCAATAGTCCAAAACACTGGCTTGTTATTGCGAAGAGGTTCTTTCAGGTTATGTTGTTTATCGCTGACAGAATCTTTTCTGATTGTTATGAAAAGCAAATACCCTTGATGAATTTTCCTTTGGACATGCTGAAGTTCCTTCTTCCTCATACGAAAAGATAACCTGATAAAGGTTCGAACGCTCAGAAAGTTCCAAGTTTTTAAGACAAACAGAAATTAGCCCGATGCATTTGTGTTTTTAGGTCCTCAATTGACCTACATAATCTTATCCCAAGAGGAAGTCCTTTTGGGATATTTAGCGTGTAATGGCCCTTGCAATCTTTCAACATACCCTTCTGAGGACTGTGTGGTAAATGTCAATGATTGGCTTTAAATGAGACAGTTCAGACTAGAATGCCACCAGCCAGCTGTTGGTTTAAAGCAATGCTCCAAAACAACTTGATTCTGCTGTCATTACTTACAAGACAAGCATTTTAAACCCCTTACATACTCACATATGTAGGTTGTTAAACTTTCAGGCATTTGTTGTTTCAGAAAAGGGCAGGACATGAAGGAAAAATGTGGGCAGTTGTTCAGAATCAGAGCCCTGGTGTGGAGATGAAGAGCACATGGTGCTAATTAATTATGGAGTGTGTTTATGGGTCTCTGTTTTCTTTCAATGCATAGTTTCGATGACCACGACCCGGCAGTCATCCACGAAAATGCATCCCAGGCAGAGGTCCTGGTGCCTATCCGCTTGGACATGGAGATTGATGGGCAGAAGCTCAGAGATGCCTTCACCTGGAACATGAACGGTATGGGGACAAAATACACATTATTTTCATGACAGTTACTCATAATTTCCCCCCAAATAGGCATTACAGTAAGGTGCAAAACTCTCTTTATAATACTTTATCAAAAAAATGAAAACCATCAAGTTGAGACACAATCTGTCTGTGTGTGTTTCAGATGCTGTGACATATTCTTACGATTTAAAATAACTTTTCTATATATTTTAGTATTTTTTCATTTGAAGTATCATATGGTCCTTCAGAAATCATTCTAGTATGCTGAGTTGCTGCTCAAGAAACATTTATTACTTTTAATAATAATATGTTGAAAACAATTGTGCTGCTTCATATTTTTGTGGAAACTGATACATTTTTCAGGATTCTTTGATGCTTAGAACGTTCAAAAGAATAGCATTTGTTTGAAATAGAAATATTTTGTTACAGTCTTTATAGCACTTTAATGCTCAATTGAATGCATCCTTGCTGAATCAAAGTATAAAACATATATTTTTCAAAAAAACAAACTCACTGACCTAAGAGTTTTTGCTTTTCTTTTGCTGTTGAATGCAAGATGCGTTCATGCTAAAGACATTTAAGTGCAGAAGTGTCTGCTTTTGCGTCTCCAGAAAAACTTATGACTCCAGAGATGTTTGCTGAGATCCTGTGTGATGACCTGGACCTGAATCCTCTCGCCTTCGTCCCTGCCATCGCCTCAGCCATTAGACAGCAGATCGAGTCCTACCCTACCGACAGCATTCTGGATGAGCAGACAGACCAGAGGGTCATCATTAAGGTGTGTTTTACAGTAGTACCCAAAAGCAATTTTTTTAATTTTGATCATTTTGGACTAAATTAGAATTAGACTGTAAGATGGTCTCTTTATGGGAGTGTTGACACAGCAGCAGAATATGTTTTGTCAGTCCTGTATTTAAGTCTTTAATATAGTTATGTTCACACACATTTCAGTTATTTACCGGAGTTACCACATTCTATACTTACCCGAAAATTACACCTGTAAATTTTTAGGACTCATAACCACATTTTCGAAAAACCTGTGCTGTGCTAACTGGACAACTACTTGTTTTTCATGTCATACAGTGCGAGATAGCCGCTCTGCAATGCACAAGCGCGTGTCCATTGTGTGATGCAGGTTTTCAGTTGTGGTTTTGCTTTTGGTAACTTACAGGAATGGAGATATGAGCTGTGTCTCATCTGAGGGTTTTGAATCCAGTCACTGTTCTGCTCCCGTCAGTTTTGTGTTCTACGCACGACTCAAATGCTCCGCTCTTCACCCAGATATAAAAACAGTACCAGTGTCTCAGCTGAAGGAAATAATCCTTATCAGCTCTAATATATCGGCCAAGATATGGTGGCTGATATATCGTGCATCCCTAGTTAATTCCATTGCTAACCTGCATTGTGCTTTCAGCTAAACATTCATGTGGGGAACATCTCTCTGGTGGACCAGTTCGAATGGGACATGTCAGAGAAGGAGAACTCACCAGAAACGTTTGCTTTGAAGCTCTGCTCTGAGTTGGGCCTCGGAGGAGAGTTCGTCACCACCATCGCCTACAGCATCCGCGGACAGCTCAGCTGGCACCAGAGGACGTACGCCTTCAGGTGGGCAACACACATGCACTTCCAATACTGGCCAGTGGCTTAATGCTCGCCTAAAAACAGCAGTTTGAGTTCTAGTTCAATTTTTATTCTTTTGCTTTCTCATATGGACAAGTAGTGCTTCACAGTGTGTGAAAACTATTGATAGAAAATTCATGTGCCTTGGGGCTTTTAGTTTCAGGATGATGATGGTCCATTTTGATGAAGTAGCTTGATGAACAAATCCCTCTAGAAACACTGTATTCCCCGTAGAGTCATTTTAGGACAGTTTTTTGTTTTCAAAATCACTGCTTGCCATGATTAATATGTGCTGACATGATCTCCAAACTCATTTATAAACCGTACAGTGAGTGTAAAGGAAGACTCGCTGTGGTATTCCCTCTGCGGCTCACTGTTGAGACATGATTTGTTCTTTAGTATTTATACCGCCACTTCACTGTCATAAGGCAGAGAATGAATTATTTCCCTAGCCTGTAATATTGCCTTGGAATTTACCCAAGAAGCAGTAGTTATTTTGTAAACAGACTAAAAACCTATTCACAGTTTTCGCAGAAGAATAAAAAAAAGAAACTAGGCATGCCTTGACAATGATCCAACTTCTTTGCGTGTAGGTTGTTTTTTTTGTTAAAAAAAAAGTCACTTGCCACAAAAACCTATTTACCAGTGAGAAAGATGCTTATATGGGTTATGTGTCTGGTATGTCAAGCAATAAACTATAAAACTCATAGCAGCAACACAAGTGGAGTGAAAAAAATGGTTATGGATGAGTACAGAGGATTGTATTTATTAAAACATGTTTAGAAGTAATAATAAGTGAATTAGTAGTAACAAAAAATGTAATAAACTTATTACTTATTATATATTTTTAATATATTCATAACTATATTCAGCAAGTTTATGAATTGAAATAGAAAGTGACAGACATTTGTTACACGATTTCTGTCTTTAATTTGTTTTGACCTTTCTGTTCTTGAAATATATCCTGAAATATATCAGGTTTCCACAAAAATAGTGTTTTCATAATTTATTATAATAATATGAATCAGCATATTAGAATAATTTATGAAGGATCATGTGAAACTGAAGACAGAAGAAATGATGCTGAAAATTCAGCTTTGTCATCAGGAAAAAATTACATAATTTATTTTGTATAATTGCTGTTTTACTGTATTTTTGATTAAATAAATGCAGCATTGAACGTAAGAGAAGACTTAAAAAAACGTTCAACCCCACATTTTTTGGACAGTAGCGTATGTCTCACATGTATGGTGTTCTTGCATGTAATATTTACATTGATATATGTGTTGTTTGTTTGTGCTGTACTGTATTGTATTGTTTGACCTGTGTCTGTAGAGATGTCTGGGGCCTGGTTCTATTTTAAACAATGATTTACTGTGTTATATAAGGTCGTATGAACCATGAAGTGGAATTTCCATAATGTGGTCATATAGACACAAACACACGTCTTGTTTACGCCACGAAATTGAGACCATCTTTAATGCGGTCTGGGCCTTTACAATCTCGTTTATTTGCCCGACAGCAAGCAGACAACTGTTTAAGCATTGTGACTTCTCTTTATTGTGCCCTGAAGTAGTTTTATGTGTTTCTCTTTCCTCCGTTGGTTATAAAGTAACTACATTTTCTCCCTGCAGTTCAGCCTACATTGATTTTTGCTTTCATAATGATTCATAATTCAGTTGCTTTTCTCTTGCATGGCTTGCAACCTTACTTTTGCCTTTTAGAGGTTGGGGTTTGTGAGGGCGTAACCAGTTAGCATTACATTTTCACCATGAGATCATGCGGTCTGTAGATCATAGGTGAAAATGGCACATTATTCACTTTGTGGTTTAGTTAAAATGTTACTGATTTTTTTGTTTCATTCTTTGTGGTTAACTTCATTGCTTTTTGTTTTTGCTTTGCTATAACCTTCTAATTGTTTGCTTCTCCCACTGTCTGTTCCAATAGGTCTGATTTCAGGTCAATATGCTTCAAAATTTCTTGATCTTCTCTCCCCCTTCCCCCACGTTTCATACCCTGGGAAGCTGAGTACTTTCATCTTTTCTTATGTTTTATATCTTTGCAGGACTTGTCCCTGTATATTGACATTCCGATAATACCTAATTCAGTTTTTTTCTCCTAAAAATGACATAGCATAAACCAGACTGTTCTGTTTGACCCCTGCATGTGCTGCCACAGCATGGCTTTGATATCTGTACGACGGTTAAAAGTAAATCGTATCATTTATATAAACCGTTTTTCTTAACAAAATGTAATAGGTATTTCTAGATATCAGTTATCACCTTTGTGCCTCAGTGGTCATCAATGATGCATCATTGGTCTTCCGTGATGTTTAAGTGATGCTGTCCACTTCTGACCCCATCTGGATCATTTCCTGTAGTGAGAACCCATTACCAACGGTTGAGATTGCCATTCGGAACACTGGTGATGCCGACCAGTGGTGCCCTCTGCTGGAGACCCTGACAGACGCAGAGATGGAGAAGAAAATCAGAGACCAGGACAGAAACACAAGGTGACAAATTAGACCTTGCCGACTAGACACCTTTTTATTTATGTTACATTTGTTTTATATATAATGAATTCATATGTATTGCATACCTGAATAATATAGCTTTTTTTTTTTATTTCGCAGGCGTATGCGACGACTTGCCAACACCGCCCCGGCTTGGTAAAGACAAGACGATACTGTTGCTGCCACTCAATAAGCTCAGTCTCTCGAATGGCCTCAGGGTTGCTGGAGGCCTTTGCACAGATCCACACAGCTCTAGATAACATTCCTCCAGCCTTCTGACCTCCTCAACCCACACAGCATTACACACTTACTAAATACCAGGCCTTTAAACTCTGATCTGGCAACCTCATGGAGGCTGTTCGGGACGTCTCATTAGAATGCCTGTCGTTGCCGTTTATCTGGTCTTCAGTTATAGAGACCGCTGTTTAGTCTGGTTGTAAGAACAGGACATTATTGAGAAGGTTTGATTGAGTATTGTGTTTTTCGTTAAAGGTGCTAATGCATACTATGAACTTGACTTGCTTTTTTTAAATAAAGACAATGGCAAATTGTATTCTTATAGTTCTCTGTGTATATATTTATATAAATATATATTATTTATTAAATACAATGATCTCAGTCATTAAAACCTCTAAGTAGTTATATATAGTACTATAATATAAAGTATTATATATAATAATAAAATGATAATTAGAAAATATTTTAATAATTAAATGTCAATATAATAACATTAATTATTTCCAGGAATCATGGAAATGAATAAAATTTTCATTTTATTTAAATTTTTATAGTGAATGGTGTTTTTTTCTACTCTTCACTAAGATGTTGCACTTTGAGTCATACCAATTCCTTGCTTTAAAGCTGTGGGAACTATGAATTTGTCTTGGTTTATATTGGTATGCTTAAAAATAAGATTTTCAATGTCTGTTTCAGCAGTCATTTATGTTTAAATGTTCTGTCGTCTGCTGTCTCATTCTGTGCATTAGCTCATCAGCTGGTCCCAGTTCTCTTTACCAGATACGTCATGCACAAAGGACCGCTTGCTTCAGTTTCCAAAGCATTCTTTTGAAATTTGAGATGATGTGTCTTTAATGTGTATGGAAACTGGAAGCAGTTCAATCAAAGTCCAGAAAGCCCTCATTAGACGATGCCTGTGATAGATTATACATTCCTATAACCATATGCCAATCTATCACAGCACATGCAATTGGTGGTTCTAAAAAAGTAATGGAAATAATAAATACAGTAGAGTTCCAACCCCCTTGACATTTGTTGTGTGCTTAAGAAGCAATGACATAAAATGTTTGATAAAAGTTTATGAATCCTTTTAAGGAAGCACTAACATACATTGAGTAAACAATATTTTTACTGTATATTATATGTTCACTGAATATTTTAAACCTATAAAATAGATGTAAATGGAACATACTGATGCAATGTATGAACTTTACCTGAACATGTGTTACTGCATGACTAAAACTCTGGAAAGTCATATTTACACTTTTTTTCTTTCCATTATTTAGGATGTTTTTGTTTTTTGCACTTGACCACTCAAACCAAAGTACACGCATCTCTGTGTGACTGACGGGATTTTATGCGTGACCAAAGTATAACAAGAAATCGCTAATAGGCGACTGAAGTAACTTAGCCTATTGGTGCTGAACCACAACGAAAAAAAATTTTCACAGACACAGCATTTCTATATTTGTCAAGCTTAGTTTCAACTGTTCATTTAAACCAGTAAACAAACAAACAAACAATAGATAACGTAATGGGTTTGGAAAGAAATGCTGTCATTGTTCTATGTACATTGCAGCTTTGACAAATATCACCTTGTAAGTTTGAAGGTGAATTCCACGTGCGATAATCACGAGGCGCATCATAATCGCGGAGCTTGTGAGTACGCGTGCACGGCATGTGCCGAAACACTTCATGTAGTCTGAGGTCATGCTTGCACCCAAGACTCAAGAGATAGCATTGCATCAAATTTGGCGTGCTCTTCTTCGGATTCGTTTGCACGTTATTCGAGAATGGTTTGGTTTATGAAAAAAGCTTTTAAAAACTGTTTGCCAGCATGGTCTTATTGAATTGTCTTGAGCCAAGGATTCGGAGGAAAACAATTAGCCCGTATGGTTCAAAAGTTATCAGAACAAACATAATTGAAACTTTGGACAGTTGGTGACGCTAGAGGGATTTACTTATAGACTCCAAAATTGCTGTGGTTAATGTTCAGACTGTCCTATCTTTTTCTGTGTGCCAAATTTCAAAACTTTTTACCATACGGTTATGGGCTGCTATACTCAAGAAAACTAGCAGGCACCTAGGCATCTAGAGCTGTGTCTGAAATCGCTCACTCGTTCACTCCTTCACTAATCCCTATATAGTGAATGGCAGTTGAGTGCACTATATCTGCAAGGAGTGAACGAAATGAAGTGAGTGAATTCGGACGCTGACGTTTACACTGTGCGTCGGAGAGTTAGAGCTGTCGCAGAAAAGGCTTCGTCACACGTACTGATAAAACTCATTTTATCTTACGTTACTTACTTTATAAAATAATATTAACAACGATAACAATCATAATGACTTTATTTTGTAATTATATATACCTTAGTGCCAGCTTTGTAGTTTCGTCGACTGAAATTGTGACTCTCACGCTCACAGATGACGTGGTCCTTGAGCGCCCTCAGGCGACCGTTATTATATTCGAATGAATACGCTTCCTAACGACCATAACGGATATTTTTAAATCATCCACCAAATTATCATCTCTCCCTTTACAGTTTAACGAGTTAACAATGCCACAAATTATAAAAAACACATAAGTAAAACACATTAAATTGTGTTAATGCCTAAATAATATATTTTAATAAAAAAAAAACGATATAAATATAATTTATTTTTACAATTCATCTATATAATATTGTCTCAATGTTTTAATGTGTTATATTCAAGTAATGATTAATAGAAAAATAAAATTAGCAGGAATAAGAAAGCTGTAATGTAATCTCTGGTTTAAATTTTCTCTCTCAGTTCTCTCCGCATTGGATTGTGGGAAATAGTGCTTCAGCAAGTGTACATCGAATGTACACTCAAATTCAGAGAGGATTGTGGGTAAAAGTAGGGAATGAATGTAGGGAATGATGTCGTTCACTCAGAATTCGGACACCACTACAAAATGGCCGACACCCGATTTAGTGCACTATATAGTGGATAGGGAGCGATTTCAGACACAGCTCGGTGATGACCCCTTCACAGCCTCGCTTTCATTCCCATTTAAAATCAAAGTTGGCGCTGCTATGAATAAGGTCTATTGCTTGTTTGTCCTTGTTTGTACTCGAACAAACAAATTGGACATTCCAGTCAAGATCAGCTACCAGGAGAGGTTGACAGTATATGATTAACAAACTGAAAATCTGATTCTTTGTTGACTTTTAATCAGATCACGATTCAGACTGATCAGGATTCTGCAGTTTTATTCTGCAGCAATCATTAAAAGCCACATGTTTTTCAGTTGCAATGTTCTCTGTGATTTATAGGAAATATGTCGACATACAAACAATCTGCTTTTTAATTTAATGAGAGAAATATTGCATGGGTCGATGGGGTCAGCTGTGTGCGCATGCTTGTGCTTAGACCTGTGCAGGCTTGTTTTATCCTGAAGGCAAACGTCCTTCTTCAAGTTCAAAATGTAGACATGTGTTTTACAACATACTCTTAGAAGAAGTACATGTGTATGCGTAACAGCAGCACTTTAAGATGTCTGGCACAGTGTCTGGCTTTGGTGACTACTGAAAAAGAAAACAATGCCACTTTATTAATATTGCAAGAGTTAGTCTTAATTCATGAGGACCCAACTCTTGACATGTGCAAAAATCACTAACTGAGCAACTGATATAATGGGTTCTGTTTGTTTGTTTGCTAGTCAGTTGCCAGTTGATTGTTCTGGGTGTTAGAAACGCTTGAAAATACTTTCATTCTTGGAGGATGTAATATGCATAAATAGAACTAGAGGCTCTTGAATGAAAAGCATGAAACACAAACATGCTTCTGAAATGTTTTGACTCTTAAAGAGCCCCGTAATCAGATTTGGTGTAAGACTTTCTATAAAGGTCAGAGAAGTGGCTTTCTTATGTGAAAAAAACCCCCACAAAGCCACTCATGACTCTGGTGAGCCCATTTAGTAAGCACGATTATGAACCGATTCTGTTTCAAATCCTTGATAATGCAAGAAGGTTTGCGTTTCGTCCAAAGCATGCCCGACATCTGTAGTCACTAAAGTGAAACTCTACAAAACGTGTTAACTTAGCGAAGGATGGCGCCAACAGATGCTTCACATAAAACGGAACTGAAATAATGATGTCATCATGTTGCCATGTCATTGTGTTACAAATTTGCTCTGTGTGATAGAAGCGGGGAAAGGGGAATTTCAGTCTGAAAACAAGCCAAGACAGCAGGATTCTGGAATTGACTCGGCAGGAGGGTCTGCGGTACAGCCGTCTTCCATTTCCACCACAAAACCTCTGATAGAACATATTAGAACCAGACCAGAGAGGGTGGGATGGACACTTTTGGCCCTTTTTACTTCACCATAATGTTAAAGGGATACTCTACTGGTTTTTCATATTAAACTATGTTATTCCCTTAACTAAGACGAGTTGCTACATACCTCTCTCGTCTCAGTGCGTGCACTAAATCGCTGTCTTGCGGCGAAACTTTGTTAGATCTTATCTCAGCCCTGTTCATTAATTACGGGCCAAGAAGAGAAGCGACCAAACACCTCCACGTTTGCCCTATTTAAATACAGTTACTAGAGTAGTGTAACTCGACCTAGGACAGTGACACAAAATAAAACGTTGCACTTTTCTAAGTGTGCAAAATGGATAACTATATTGTATGGCAGAATACCATAGCAAGTGCTTGGGTGCTCGGCGCAGTAATATCATCTCTCGTGAAAAGTCTGCTCCCGTTGAAATGAGAGGGAGGAGGAGAGGGAGCGGGGGAAGCGGACTTTTCACGAGAGATGATATTACTGCGCCGAGTCGAAGCCGAGGTCGAGTTACACTACTCTAGTAACTGTATTTAAATAGGGAAAACGTGGAGGTGTTTGGTCGCTTCTCTTCTTGGCCCGTATTTAATAAACAGGGCTGAGATAAGATCTAACAAAGTTTCGCGGCAAGACAGCGATTGAGCGCACACACTGAGACGAGAGAGGTATGTATCAACTCGTCTTAGTTAAGGGAATAACATAGTTTAATATGAAAAACCAGTAGAGTATCCCTTTAATCCCATCGCATTTCATGTGATGTATTGCGTCTGATAACATTCTGTGGTGGAAATGACATTTAAAACATTTTTGGAAGTTAGATTATCCAAAAATTGTTATAATTAAATATATTTTAAATATAAAAGTACTGTTTTCATATATGTATGTTATATATATATATATATATATATATAAAATGATGAATTGAGCTCAATAAAATAAGTCAAGGACAAGAGTAAAAAAAACTGGTTGCAAAATAAATAATGAAGGCATAAATAATTTCCAATGTTATTCAAATAAAGTCTGTTAATTTCATAAAAATCATAAAAGTTGCCGAAGTTGAAGAAAAACACACTGATAATATTTCAAGCTGTAAAGGAAAGTAATTTAGGAGCAAAAGCTCTATTTATTCATGTTATCAAATTATCTCTGAAACGAGCCGAGACAACAGATAATTAGACAGAATACAATAAACAAAGAAAGGCTTTTATTGGAGCTGGAAATGTAATACAGTTCTTTTTACAAAATATTTACACAGTAAATGAATCATTAAAAACAATAAAAAGAGAAAGAACTGATTACATGTCAAAAATTATAATAACAGTGAATGAGAGGTGTACAGTTTCTTTAGATCAAAAGCCATCATTACCCAGGCCATAAGGATTACCTCAGTAGCCCCACTATGCAAAAATATTGATTGGAATTACACAACATGTGCACCAGTGACCTGCACTGTAACATAGACATTATCACAATTGAAGAAGAGGTCTTCATAAGTCCTTTACACACTGACAACCATTGTGAAATTGCCATTTCTCATCGAAAATGAATAAAATCGCTGTTGGTTTGAAGAGTTGCACTAAATGCTTCAACAAACAAAAATGTTCAGCTAGATCTACAAAGTCCAGTAAACATTGGTAACTAAATTTTGATCACCTATATTTGTACCAAAAGTGCCTCTGCTAAGGTAAGTAGATATGTGCACTTTTATTTTGAAATATTTAGGGCATTAAAGGAATCTTCCAAATTTAATACACATTTTAGCAACAGCACCTGACACGCTTTCTATTACCAGTTCTTCCACGTATTCCCACCACTGAAAAAGAACAATTTAAAACTCAAAAAGCGCATTTTTATGGAGAAATTAGTCTTTCTATTAGCATACCTTTCTGCTTTAACCCCCTTAGGAATCACTTGTCAGAAAGACTTCCATTGTAAGTGCATTATAGTTAATGCATTATTTATTTATTTTTTGCTTATTTTTAAGGGCACAATTATCTTCAGTGGTAATCAACAGCATATAACTGTTTTTTAAACAATTCTTTAAATGTGTCAAATAATTTATCTAATGTCATGGCACAGTATGGTATTTTGCTCAGTAAAAATGACTGGTTTCCTAACACTATCAATACTGCCAAAAAATATACAAAAATAAATAATCAATTACACAATAGGTACGAAAAATATTTTAAGGCCAGAATTTCCTGCTTTTCCTGAGAGATGAGAGTCAATTTGTTGCAGATGAGAAGCAACAGTCAATTTCCGTATATGGTTAAAGGATAGTTCACCCAAAAATAACAATTCTGTAATCATTTACTCACCTCCATGTTGTTACAAACCTATATGAGTTCATTTATTCTGTTGAACACAAAAGATGATCAATTAAAGGTGCTCTAAGCGATGTTGAGTGACGTCACTTCTTGTTGACGTTCGAAGTATTGTCAAACAAAACAGAGGCTAGCTAGACCCTCCCTTTTTTACAGTGTGTTCAGGGGACAGGCATCTAGCGGATAGTAAGGAAGATGTTTACTGTATGTGACAAAAAATATTTTGGCCTAAGAAACGTGTGACATCGCTTAGGGCACCTTTAAAGAATGTTGGTTACCAGAGAATTGATAGCCCCCATTGACTTCCATGGATTTTTTTTCCTCTTGTGGAAGTCAATGGGTGCGGTCAACTGTCTGATACCGACATTCTTCAAAATATCTTATTTTGTGTTCAAAAGAAAAAAGAAACTCATACAGTTTTGGAATAACCTGAGGGTAAGTAAGATATTACACAATTTTCATTTTTGGGTGAACTATCCCTTTAAGTGGCGCAGATGTAGCATCTTGAGTGACAGACTTACTAGATACACAGTATCTGCTTGAAACCACAGAAAAGTGTTTCATCCAGTGGTCAGATATGGAGACTGCATATCTGGCACTTTACCTGATTTTAAAAAATAACCCTGCTTGAATAACTACACTTGAGCTTGATTGATTCAAAACTGTTTGTGGGGTACTAGTTGCACTAGGTGTGTGAAAAAGATGAACAAATTAGAAACTAATTTGCTAGTTATGCCTAGTTGCAGCCATGATTCATCGATACAGGGCTGCAGAACAACCGAAGAAATCCATGCCAATATATCGTGGGTATCCCTCCAGAACCCTCACTTCCACTGGGTCAAACTTCCAGTACTGCTTCCCTCTCAAGAAGTGGGCGAAGCCTGTGGCGAGATAAGGAACAGAATGACTTTAAAAACTCTTTAGTTTCCATATTTGTAATTTCAAAAACATTTAAGAAACTATGTTTACATGCACCCTAATAATGTGTTTATAATGAGATGTATGCAATTCAACGTATTGCAATAACAACGGTGATGTGACTGAGTGAGTAACTAGTAAAATATGTGGCATTAATCACAATATACAGGCATGTAAACATTTTAATAGCAAATATTCCATTCTGACCAAAGTGTGCATGTGCTTGTGACGTACACTGATGACGTTGTCATGCGCAGATTCGTAAACATAGCGGTTAAGGTATTCAATTATTGGATTGCTGAAGAAACTGAGTTCATGTTGACAATGTTGCGCAGCATGAATATAATAAAGTCTATTGATACGTCAAAAAACATTGTAATAAAGACGTTTGTAAATTAAAACCAGTAACACATTTTGTGAATAATCAGAATAATGAAAATTGCATGTACACGAGTGAAGAAGTTTACTCGTGTCATGTAAACATCTTACTTAGATTAAAGGGTTAATTCACCCAAATAAAAATTATCCCATAATTGACTCACCCTCAAGCCATTCTAGGTGTATATGACTTTCTTATTTCAGCCAAACACAATTATATAATTAAATAACACAATTATAGCCATATAAAAAAAATATCCTGGCTCTTCCAAACTTTATAATGGGAGTGAATGGTACCACAGATTTTAAATCCCAAAAAAGCGCATCCATCCATCATAAAAGTAATATATATATTTAACTTAATAAACTATAATCAATGGGTTCCGGTAAACAGCCATACGCGAGTCTAGTTCCAGCAGAAGAGTGAACTCTGACCCGACACATGACGTATTGATGAACACAGAAACACAGAGGATAGAGCAAAACAAAACACTGGTCATGAATTAGAAGTCGAAATTATTTGAACCGCTAGAGGCGTCTACTCTCACCTAAGCTTACGCTACTCCTACGTCCTATATCCTCCGTCATGCTTCAGGTCAGAGGTCACTCTTCCTCTGGAACTAGACTCGCGTACGGCCGTTCCCGGAAGCCAGTGAATATAGTTATAAAAGTTATAAATATGGATATTTTTCGTACAAAAACGCATCCAGAAGGCCTTTATCAATCCACTGGAGCCGTATGACTTTTATGATGAATGGATGTTCTGTTATGGGCATCAAATCTCAGGTACTATTCACTCCCATTTTAAAGGTGCCCTATGTCAAAAAATCAATTCATACTCCACATATTCCATACCAGATGGGGGCAGTATACCTCCAGAAAGTTGGCCTACTCTAGTCTGTTTTTTAGTTTCAGGTTGTTAATCTTCTAAAACCGTCAAATAGTCCGCTTTGTCCCCCCAAAGCCTATTTTGATCGGTGAGGGATGTAGACTAGAATGACTGCTGCCGCTGCGCTTGACATGGCGAGCAGAGAGAGAGAGAGAGAGAGAGAGAGAGAGACAGAGAGAGCGAGCGAGCCCCGGCCGCGCGCGCACTCTCACGTCTTCAAACAACACGAGAGCGGTCCTGCTCTCTCTCCCTCGCGCATATTAATCAAATCAATTGACACGATAGTAATACCGCAGTTTCACGTGGAGCATTTGGAGATTTTTAGAGATTAAAGAGATACAAGCAGTGCGAGTTATTCGTGTGTTGCAGTTTGGCTGGTGGTTATGTATGTTGCCCGCATACCGCCTCCCATGGCCGAAACTGGTATTACAACACCTGTCGGGCCGGGGCTAGTAATGCTAATGCTAATTTAGGTTGATATCTCTGCAACACTATAACTTTTCTTATTTCCTTTTCTTATCTACTTTTCTTCCTTATTTCTTCTCATTCTTTTAATGCGTGTAGCTCATTTTTTGGATATTTTTACCTCAATTATTACACATGGCACCTTTAAAGCTTGGAAGAGCCAGGATATTTTTTTAATACAACTCAGATTGTGTTTGGCTGAAAACAGAAAGTCATATACACCTATGGCTTTGAGGGTGAGTAAATTACTGGATAATTTTCATTTTAGGGTGAACTGACCCTTTAAGTCCTTAACTCTGATTACTGGGGGGAAAAACACATTATTGGTGCGCATGTAAACTTGGTCCATGTCTCAGTGACAACCGTACCGAATCGGTCCTGGAAAGCAGCATCAATGTCACTGGGTATGCCTCTCCAGTCTCTCATGCTGCGAGGGTGGATGCTGTCTACACGGTTTTCCTTCAGGTTGAATCGCCAGTAGCTTCCTTTTTTGAAGAAGTAGATCTTCTGGGCCTTATCTTCCCCCCACATAAGGGCTGCCTGGATGTCGTTCACTGTTAGACCAAGTCGGCGTACTGAGTCTGGCCCTGTGATCTGCCGCTCTGCGTCAAACACCCAGTAACTCTGGCCTACAGAGAGAAGAGTAGGTGAGAGAAGTTACATTAAGCAGCGGCTGGTGAATTTTTCATTCATCTTGAAAGACTGCTCAGTTTATAACAAATGATAAACAAACAAACATTAAAAATATACATGGTTTCAAATCTATAGCTGCAAAACTTAAAATGGTACATGATATTAAACCTGTCCATACCCCATATTTCAACTCCTGCCATAACCATGTAAATCAGTAAGCACGATCAATTGCATGCAATATTCACAAATACTTGTACCAGAAAATGAAATATGCCAGAACTCATAGCCAATTTCCTCATACCCCACCTCAGTCTGTCTCTTTCTCTGGTATCTTCTTAATTAAAATTATTGGATAATTTTTTGTAAATATTATTTGCTGGAGTTATTCCCAGATCTCTCTTGTAGTTAAATGTTCTTTAGTAATTTGACACTGCATCATGCTAAAAGATCTAGTTTGTTTAGAGCAATTTCTTAATGATTTGTTTTGGCGCCAGTGCTCCCATGAGAAACCACCACAGAATACATCATTTTCTATCATTCAGTCACAGTCAGTTCGTTCATTCATTGAAAGACTTTTTTTATTCAGCAAGGTCATATTAATTTGATCATAAGTGACAATAAATACATTTACAATGTTACAAAATATGCTGTTATTTTGAACATTCTGTTAATCCCAGTTTGCACAAACATATTAAGCAGCACAACTGTTTTCAACACTGATTATAATAAGAAATGTTTCATGAGCAGCAAATCATCATATTCGAATGATTTCTGAAGGATCATGTGATTGAAGACTGAAGTAATGGCTGCTGAACGCCTTCGCCGCTTCGTACCCACAGCCTGGCAGGCGGGTCTGTGACCAGCGCCGAGAATGGCTGCAGGACCGGATGCTGCTTGCCTGGGCTGGACTAACTCCATCCCCCACTCCCCACACGTGTTGCAATGTCTTGTTCATGTAGATTGTATTGTTGATGTGCTAATGTTGCTGAGGTGTTTTTTTCCTGTTCCCAGACTGTACTCCTTACAGGAGCATAGTCTGAGGGTCGTTTTTGTCTCCTTACCTCTCCTCATGTCATGCTGTATTTTTCTCAAGATTGGCGCTGATTATAGCAGCCATGGTAGCATCTTGTTACCGAAGCACATTCCTTGTGTGTGAAAGCACTAGTTGGCAATAAAGTGATTCTGATTCTGATTCTGAAAATTCAGCTTTTCCATTTGAAATTGTAATAATAATACACAATATTACTGTTTGTACTGTATTTTGATCAAATAAATGCAGACTTGGTGAGCATAAGAGACTTCTTAAAAAATAATAATAATAGTAATAATTCAAACCCACCCAAAACTTTTGTATGTCTAATTTATTTTGAGACAATTTACCTTGGAAAAACCAGATATTTCCAGACTTGTCCTCAAAAGCAGCATCAATGTTGCCTGGGATTCCTCTCCAGTGCCTGGATGCCAGTGCAGGATATCCAGCCTGGAGTGTACCATCACGGATCCGCCATACATAACCCGACTTAAAGAAAAACAGCTCGCCTCGGATCATGGATACAGAATCAAAGTCGGTTTGGCAAGCATCAGGCTGGAAAGATAAAAAATTAGAAGGATTGCCACGATTCCCAATATCAGACAGAATCAGCCATATAACTCACCACTGTACTTTCAATCTCATTGGTCTCTGTGACTTTGGGTGGTCTCTCTTCCTTCTTCCTTCTATCATCTGAATGTTTGGATCCATAGAGGGACTGTATGCCACGTTTGTCATCTTCACTCAGTTGGAGTGGGTAGGAGAAGGTGTAGAAAGGAGACATCACGGCGCCCAGTTCCATGGAGTGCTGCAATCCTAAAACATGACCAATCTCATGAGCAGCCACCTGGAGGAGGTCAGTACCTAGTAAAAAGAAAGAGGATTAAAATACGTATATATATGTCATTTCAGAAGGTCATTTCTATATATATATATATATTTCTGACAAAAATCATTGGGTGATTCAATTGATTTGTTCAAGCACACTGATTCCTTCGAAACAAGTGACTGGCTTTATGAGAGAGTCTTGAACCACTCTCTGAACCAATTAGTTTAATTCATTCAGGTACAAAACAAGTAACAAGCAACGTCCGAAAGCTTAAGAATGTTGCCTTTGGAGGATCAAAGATTGTCTGAATGTTCCAGCTAAAAAATAAAGAAGGCATCTGAAAGTTGGGGTTGGTGGTCAGTTTGTGTGTAAATATAATATTGTGTATGTTTGCTTTTGACCAACATTTTCCACTTCTGACGTAATTTATAGCACGAAAATACTATTGTAGTAATTAAATATTAGCTAGTTATCACCAAAGCTCTCTCTTTTTTGAGTCCTTTAAGCATTCACTCAAATGATTCAAAAACACTGATTCAGTCAGAAACGAAACACCACTACAGTGTGTTGTGCAAATAATGATTTTGCTTGGACTTCGTTTCGAAGCATTTTTGCACAGTAAAAATGGACAAAGTATTGTGGAAATATGGAAATACTTAATAAGTTAAAATTCACAAGAAAGTTGTTAAAACTTTGTTAAAACAGTTGAATAAAGATGCTAAAAGTATATTTTCTCTACTACACTAAAACAAATTGTGCGGAAACTATTTTTCCTCAGAAATGGCTAAATATCACAAATTATTACGAAGAAACACATACATTTTGAAAGAAAAAGATTGAAATAGTGTTTTCTTTTAAAACATACTCTTTGTTTTGTTTTTACAACAACGAAAAATCTTTTTTTTTTCCTTTTTTTTTCTTCTTTTTTTAGTGCAGGGCACCAAGTGAACCAGGATTCTCACTAACCCATACTGTTGCCCACTGTCCAAGACTCATCGTAGTCAAAGTGAATGTCTCCCTCCCGGTACGTTCTGGGAAAGAAGGCATGAGCCAGAATTCCTCCTGGACCATCAAAAGGAAGATTGTCTCCATGCCAGTACCTGAATGTGAAACACAGTCTCTCAGTCAACAGGATAATACCAATGATTCTCATTCTCTTATTTCATCAACATGCCTAATGAGCTGATCACTGAAAATCATTTTATAAGCACACTTCGTATGGAATGGGTGAGAATAATGGCCTGCATAGATGCATTGCTGTAATACCATGCAACTGTTCCACATTATAGTACTGTAACACACCTCAGTAACTTTACTAATTCCCTTGTTTTTAACTTTTGAATGCCAAATTCCACCCTGGCTGAATGGTACTGGATAAACCAAACCCCAAATTTTCCATTGTGAAATGTAGGGAGGTTAAATTACGCACATCCTAGCAGGATCATATCTTTAGATCTTGAAGACCTGAAAGGTCAAGGAAGGCCACTATACTGGCTAAAACAAACCCTCAAATGTTCTAGTCCCATTGATGGAATTTGAGATTGAGTTAGAACAAATGAAATTAGTATGACTAGAGCTTCACACTTAACTACACAAATCAACCCAGATGTTTTGCTTTATGCGAGATGGATCTAGATACTTCACTCTGCTTTGAAGAAAAGCGTTATCCCTCATTGGAGCTTCAAACGTGTGTTTCTCAAAAAACAATAACTGTATATTAGTGCTTTAATAGAAATTCAAGTTTTTATATGGACTTTAGTTTTCAAACTGAGAAAATGAAGCGCTGCAGGGAGCGAGAGCCACTGGCTTGAGCAAAACAAAATACACTGTTGAAATAGAGGACATTTATATTGGTCTGATGTGCATATAGTGTAAAAAGCATTAAAACGCAGCTTTTTAATGACAATTATTGTGTTTCTACTCCAAATTGTTGTCAAGATATAGTCATGGTATGCGCTTTGTAATAATTTGCTACTAACTAAAGTCATGCTTTTTAACATTCAGGTTAGTTTTTCAAAAAGAAAGAAATTGCGGGATTGATTTTGTGCCGCAGTGTTGCGTGTCCATATTTAGAACTCAACCCCACGGGAGTTCCGAGCTATGGCTTTTCTTGGGAATTTAAAACGTAACACACGTGCATGAATGGACGTGCAGTGTAAATTTTCAACCTATAATCCTAAACCGACACCCTCTCTAATCTCCCACTTCTAGAGGAGATGAAAAGCGTCTGTGTTTGACTAGTGAAGTGGAAACTTTTCCTCTTTGTGTCAATGAACACACATCTCTCAACTGACAATGTGATGTTACAAGCTCAGTGAAATGAGAGGCCAGAGAAACAGTTTTCATCAATAAAATACAGATTTATAGAATATAAAGTGAAAATTAGCTAAATTAAAAGTATAGTTGCTAAATGTGTTATTTTTTTCACTGCAAATTGATGAATCTTGGAATACAACTTGCAAACTTTAAAGGGGTCATAACATAATAAATCAGATTTGTATTAATCTTTTTAAAATAAGAGTTTCATGGACTATGAAACATTCTTTGGAAGCTTTTTCTTCCAAACTCAAAAAGATAATATAAGACTATTGAAAATTAAGCTGCAGATATAACTTATTCAGAAGTCGTTCTCCCCATAAACAAGCTCATTACATATTCAAGGACGTTCGTTAGCCTATCACAACAGAGTACATTTACATACGCCTAAAGGGTGGAAAATGTTCATGCATAAATTATGATGCAATTCTCCTTAACTGGACCTCAAGTGAAAAAAATTAAATGACAAAATGTTTGTGACCCCTTTAAACACATCACCAGTGAGGTCATCATGATTCTGACACATGCAAGGTACACAGTGGACAGTGAAAACAAACATTTTTTATTTTTTTACCTGTTAAAGTCGATCATGATATCCGCCCGTCCGCTGACGACCTCAGTAAAGGTGAGAGGGGTGACGTCACTCCAGGCCTGCAGTGCCTCCCGCAGCACTTCTCTGACTTTCTCTAAACTCATCTGCCAAGGGGTCCGCATGATCCTGTAACACGAGCGCAAACTCTCAGAAACACTCATAACAGACCACCCATTTGGATGAAAGTCCATGACCTCCATAATCCCCTTTATTTAAACATGTTTGCTACCCTTCTTGGTGGTGAACTAAGGAACTGGATCAGAATCTGTCTTTTGTGAAAAGCCAAGCACATGAATGTTTGCCTAGTAAGGCACGATACCCACTACTACGCTCTATGACCACAATCACAAAACAATGTGATACTTGATCAGTGTGTGACAGTGATGGCACCCCTATCGATGGTACCCCTAAGTGCTTAAAGGATTAGTTCACTTTTGAAAAAACTGTTGCTGATAATTTACTCACCCCCATGTCATCCAAGATGTCCATGTCTTTCTTTCTTCAGTCGAAATTTTTTTTATGTTTTTGATGAAAACAAGGTTCAAGGTCCAAATGACAGTTTAAGTGCAGCTTCAAAGGGCTTTAAACGATACCAGACAATGAATAAGGGTCTTATCTAGCGAAACCATCGGCCATTTCAAAAATAAATAAAAAACTTTATTTTTATAAAACTGTTATATAACAGTTATATAAAACTGGAAGAGGTGTTAGAGAGGCCAGCAGGGGGTGCTATCCCTGTGGTCTGTGTGGGTCCTAACACCCCAGTATAGTGACAGGGACACTATACTGTCCAAATAGCACCGTCCTTCGGATGAGACGTTAAACCGAGGCCCTGACTCTCTGTGGTCACAAAAAAAAATCCCAGGATGTCTTTCGAAAGAGTAGGGGTGTAACCCCGGCATCCTGGCCAAATTTGCCCCTTGGCCTCTGTCCATCATGGCCTCCTAATAATCCCTATATACTGATTGGCTTCATCACTGTCTCCTCTCCACCAGTAAGCTGGTGTGCGGTGAGCGTTCTGGCGCAATATGGCTGCCGTCGCATCATCCAAGTGGATGCTGCACATTGGTGGTGGTTGAGGAGATTCCCCCCCTTCTATGTAAAGCGCTTTGAGTGTCCAGAAAAGCGCTATATAAAATGTAATGAATTATTATTATTATTATTATTAAGTTTTATAAGCACAAATGCTCGCCTTGCTCTGTTCTGTGATGCACGTTCGTGACTCTCCTGTTCGAACTCGTTCATCAAAATGAACAAATCTTTTTTCAAGTCATTTCATTCATTCAACGAACGAAATGACTCGACAAAAGATTTGTTCATTTTGAACGAGTCTTTTTTCGAGTCATTTCGTTCATTCAACGAACGAAATGAACTAAATGACTCGAAAAAAGATTCATTCATTTTGATGAACGAGTTCGAACAGGAGAGTCACGAACGTGCATCACAGAACAGAGCAAGGCGAGCATTTGTGCTTAAAAAACTTAAACTTTTTTATTTATTTTTGAATTGACCGAAGGTTTCGCTAGATAAGACCCTTATTCATCGTCTGGTGTCGTTTAAAGCCCTTTGAAGCTGCACTGAAACTGTCATTTGGGTCTTGAACCGTTTGGTTGCCATTGAAGTCCATTATATGGAGAAAAATCCTGGAATGTTTTCATCAAAAACATTAATTTCTTTTCGAATGAAGAAATAAAGACATGGACATCTTGGATGACACGGGGGTGAGTAAATTATCAGCAAAAGTTTTTTTTTAAAGTGAACTAATCCTTTAAAGGGTACCTATCATGGAATTTTGAAAATTACCTTTCATGTAGTGTGTAACATAGATCTAAGTGAACAAAAACATCCTGCAAAGTTTTAAATATGAAAGTTCACCGTATACAAAGTTATTGTCTCTCAAGAGTAAGAGTCGACTCTGAGTCGCTGATATGAATCGATAGACGAACGATGCACTTTCGTACGTCACTTGTACAAGTTATTTGAATTCGACACGCCCACTCAGTGCGCGCGCCGAGCAGACAGAGAAACCTGACAACAACATGTGGACGAGACTCTGTTCTGAAGTGCGAATCAAAAGCAAACTTTTTTTTTCACTGCCCAGGGACAAGCATGTGAAGACTCAGTGGCTAGAGTTTATATTTACAACTATACCACACAAGTATAGCCTAACCTTGAGCTGTGTTCGCGTTATTTTAATGACGATTGACGATCGCTTCACAAACACAAATGCTTTCAGTGTGTATTCGCGAGTCGCCTGATACTGAAGGAACGTTCAATACCAAGTTTATTTGGATCAGCTTCCTCCTCCGAATCACAACCTGTAAGTACTATTAATAATTGTTGCTTTGTGTGTGTTGTGTGTGTGTGTGTGTGTGTGTGTGGGGTGTGTGTGTGTGTGTGTGTGTGTGTGTGTGTGTGTGTGTGTGTGTGTGTGTGTGTGTGTGTGTGTGTGTGTGTGTGTGTGTGTGTGTGTGTGTGTGTGTGTGTGTGTGTGTGTGTGTGTGTGTGTGTGTGTGTGTGTGTGTGTGTGTGTGAGAGAGAGAGTGAGAGTTACGCTCAGCAGCTTCTAGGTCTCCAATGTCATTTTTTTGTTTTTTGAAATATGTGAAATTATGTGAAGCGTATTGTAGTACTGCAGTGCTTTATCAATATGTTTAAGCTTTGGGCTAACGCAAAATATAACTGACTGGGTCATCTGACCAATCACCGCCGATTAGCGTCACTCAAAGGAGGGGTTTGGACAAATGAGTCAAACGAATCATTAGGGAGTCGGTGAGCAAATCAGGTAAAAATAAATACATATTATAAGACAACAAAAGTGTTTTTTGTCATTGCATGCATGTAAAACTGTTGTTGGGGACTCCCAGAACATTATTAGGAACATTTTAAATGCCATAATAGGTACCCTTTAAGCATTGTAGAAATATATAGCATCATATTCACCACTCTTCTGTTTCTTGTCATTTAACAATATCTTAATTCAAAACAATTCACAAAAGATTGCACTAGTGACATTTTTTTTTGTAGAGGCTTTAGTAGCATTCTTCCTTGAATACGATTTTGCTTCCTCCTAAAACAAACACTTGTTCTTTCTATTCTTGATTAACAGCTTAGATGTTTGAATACTGTTTAAAAATTAAAATACATCCCTCATGGAGTGAGCCCAGAGGATTAACCTCTCTCAGATGAAAGACGACCTGCATTATAAAGCTTGCTGAGTGATGGAGACATGCATGCTTATTTTCACAAGCAGAATCCCCACCGAGCGCATTTAAACCGCTGGACCACAAGTCTGTATCATGTTCCACAAAGCTTCCCTCTGGTGCATTTCATTAAAAAAATAATGAAATGTTTTAAAGCAGCACATCTGAAGTATTGTTTAGCTCCTGACCTGCAGCTATAGTGACTGGTACCTCTATGTTGTTTTCATGCTTGGACACCTTCATGCTTTGGTCATTATTAGATTTGTGGGATGGGGGATCGCTCTGGGGTTGCATGTTGGAGCCACAGACCATCTCAGATCGTGGGGCCTCTGCTGTCTGCAAGCCCAGACAGGAGCTATGACAGCGGGAGAGAGCCCAGTCTGGTACTCTGTGGATTTAAAAAATTGTCCTGCCATATTCGCTGTTCCAATTAGAATTCTAGGAACATGTTTTTATAACTCTTGACTCTCACTACAGTCACAAAAGAATAGATCAAATTTAAACCAGGATTAGACTAGTGACTTTTAAAAATCCAATACAGTCGCCCCAAAAAAACTTTGAGTCAATGGTTTTTAAACTGGGGTCTGGGGACCCCCAAGGGACCACAAGAGGCCTCCATATGGAACTCGCTGCACAGGTGTTGTTCATTATTATCCACTGATGGTGCACTCACACTAGACTTTAAGGGTGTATTCACACCAGGAAAATTCACTAGTTCACTTGCTTTGGTCTAGACCAAATACAATGTTGATTTTTTTTCTTTGTTTGGTGTGGTTTGCTTTCACACTGCCCTTTTTGCAAGTGAACCAAAATTTGTAAACAAAACCACACATGTGCTAAGGTCATCCATTCATTGGACAGAAATTTGAACCAGAGTTCATTTGGAACCGGACTGAGACCACTCTTCAGCTGGGTCTCGGTACGGTTGTTTGGTCCGCACCCGAGTGCGATTGCTGTATTCACACCTCCCCAGAAGATCCGCACCAAGAGGGGAAACGACCTTAAGTTGGATTCAATCGAACCAAACAAGACAGATATCAATACACTCTTGAGTGTGTTTACACTTGGCACTTCGATTAAAACAGACTCTTGTGTGATTGCTTTGTTAGTGCGGTTAACTTGAATTAGTGTGAACACTGCCATCCAAACCCTGGTGGGGACCAAAAGCCATCGAGATCCAATTTTTTCATAAAAACTGTAGTGTGGTTCGACTGAAATATGAATGCAACACGGACCAAAGACATCTAAACAAAGCAAAAACAGGACATGACATCACAAGATCCGACCCTAAAAAAGCATAGAATGCACCTGTCCATCACAGCTCAGTACATGCAACTGAACCACCATCTCATTGCAGCAGATCTTTGTTTGTGTGTGTGATGGAGGGATTCCTGCCACTGTTTTGACTCCTTTACACATTTTATAAGCTCTTCACCAATTTTCAGATGGTCAAAATATTATCATATGTACGCATGCATACAATGAGCATTTAGCCCAGAACACAGCATTGTGTTCTGGGCTAAATGCGCTGCTCTTGCGCTGCTCTACCAAGAGCAGCGCAAATTAGCGTCTGGTTTAAGACATGCCTTTATTGATGGTTAAAAGTGCTCTAAACGGTGTCACGCATTTTTTAGGCCAAAACATTTTTTGTCACATACAGCAAGCATCTCACTATCCGCTAGCTGCCTGTGCCCTGAACACACTGTAAAAAAAACAGTGTCTCTGCAGACGGCAACAAAAACAAACTGGGCTAACCCGCACCACGAAACATTACAAACTGTTCCAGCCAATAACCGACAAGAAGGATTTGGGGGTGGGGTTTAGGGGGTTAGTGCGCGGATGAGGAAGAGGGAGCGTCTAGCTAGTAGCTAGCCTCCGTTTTGTTTGACAATACTTTAAACGTCAACAAGAAATTACGTCACCCGACATCGCTTAGAGCACCTTTAAATAATAGCACAAATAGTAAATTGGCTAGTGCAAACCTTAGTAAATCACCTTACATGGTTAATTTAAAATATTGTCCTCCCATAAATTTAGCATCTAAAAGGGAAACTCCTACAAATGGATATGCAATAAGGTCAGCCGCAAAAATAACTGCGTCCACGCCTTTACAGCGCTGATTTTTCACTGCGTGTCTTTAGTAAGTCCTGACAGTAGTTTAACGCCAAACGAGTTTGATTTATCAATCAGAGCGGGAATCAAGGGTGCATTCATAAGTGTTTGCGAGTGTGAAGACAGCTATGAAGCTACAATTAGCCCGCTGAGTGAATGTCAATCCATTTTGATAGATGATGCAGGGAACGTGAACAGGTGAAATCTAACCAATAAGAGGACAGTTTTACTCACATGTGACTTGCATAAACACATTTTGGTACGCTTTGAAATGTTGCCTTGTGAAAGCGAACCGAACCAGGAAGAAAATGCAACAGTGTAACAAATTATGTCCCTGTTTCGGAAAAAAGCAAATGATCTACAGGTTTGAAAACGCCCTAAGATGCAAATTACTTCAGACCCCAAAAAACTGACACATACTCATTAAAACAGTCATTAAAGTAAATAAACTCAATTGAAAGCATGAGAGTGGGGGTAGGATGGGGTTTGGTGTTTTTGAGCTCACTGTGCACATGTACAGTCCGTCATTAAGTGATGGGACAAATTACAGAGGACAGTGAGGTGCTATAACTCATAAACAACCTTCAGAGACGTGAGTCATAACAGCACATAGTGGCTCAGCATTAGAATGGTGCTGACTGGGGTTTGCTGGGAATAAATTGTGTGTGTGTGTGTGTGTGGTGTGTGTGTGTGTGTGTGTGTGTGTGTGTGTGTGTGTGTGTGTGTGTGTGTGTGTGTGTGTGTGTGTGTGTGTGTGTGTGTGTGTGTGTGTGTGTGTGTGTGTGTGTGTGTGTGTGTGTGTGTGTGTGTGTGTGTGTGTGTGTGTGTGTGTGTGTGTGTGTGTGTGTGTTGCTGTCTTGACTGATGAGGCAGCACTTAGGTTACAAATTACACGATGTGGGCGGGGTCTAATGGTCATTTTCAGGGTGTAACACGGTTGAGTTTGTCTCGCTCAACCCAGTTAGTTAAACAGCAACTGAGACTAAAAAAAAAAAAAATCCTATATATTTGTTATATTTAAATTTTAAAAGTGATTGATAATTGCAAGGGATGGACCAATATTAAAAATTTTAATTTTCACTTTAAATTCGGAATGAAATTCGGAATGAAATTCGGAATGAAATTCGGAATGAAATTCGGAATGAATGAAATTTCACGTTAATCATTGGAACCATCTATTTTCTAAATGCACCTCAATGATCTTATTGCAAACAGTTCATCCACACTGTAAAATAAGTTAACTCATTATTTTGAGTTATCTTTTTGCATGGGTTTTTTTTAGTTTAACTAACTTATTTCGATAAGTTGAGGACAAGAAAACTTAAAATTTCTTGTTGTCTGGACAATCTAGTTAAAAAAATAAGTTGAAATAACTAAATTGCTAAAATATTTTTTACAGTGCATGTTTTTTTTTACCTTATAATTTTTTATTAAAATGTCATAACTCGATCTTCCAGTAAAACGACAGACTTCTCTCTGATGATGTATGCTGGACACCAATTGTTTATTTTGTTTAAATCCCACTTTTTTCATACAATAGACAGAAAGCTCGCATTCAGATCTGCTTCCATCCAATAAATAACCGATGGGTACAATTTTTTTTTTCTTTTTTCGATAATGTAGTTCTGTATGTCACAATGGAAGAAAAGATCTGTCACTACTTCCCTGCTGCCCAAAAGACAATTTTTCTGTTAAGACATCCGTCTCTACAGTATGCAGACGTAAAGACTTTGCCCTACAGCAAAGTTGGTTGATTTGGATGGAGAACCACGGGAGATTTATGGGCTGTGATATTTTATGGGAAGGGCCATAAATCAAGGGGCAGTTTTAATCATGGTTGTACGCCTGGTTTTCTTTGTCTGGGCCCTCATCTCACCCCCCGCTGAGCAATGAAGAGAAAACTAGAAGCATTTGGGCTCCGCTGCCGTAACACACATGAGTGCTCTGAAATGTAACATCTTCTCCTGATCTTCTCCTGATCTACTGACTTGAGATTACAGAGGAGTCCTGTCCGGTGGGAACCATCTTAGACAAAGATGTATGACGCAAGTCAGTCAAAACATGAAGTGGTGAGCAGACAACCACAATAGTAAGGTCATCATGTCAATCAAAAATGGCTCTTAAAGGGTCACTTCACCCATTTGCATTAAGGTTTGTATTGTTAGAAACCCAGTCATATATTATAATGATGGTGGAATTTTGCTTGTTTTTTTTATGAGATGGGAGAAAAAAGGATTTAAGTGTTTTACTTCCGTCCTATCGTGACGTAAATATCGTCATTTTGCGTCACGATAGGACGGAAGATAAATTTCATTGAAAAGTGTATAGACTACAAACATTAGCTCATTATTATTCAAGGGTGTGGGACCCACTCACCCTACAGGCCTATTACAGATCAGTGGGTGGGACTTCACTTGCAGAAACCGAAATCAATATCCGCCATCTTGTTTTTGGAAGCTAAGCTAACGAGCGCTGTGGAGATAGGAAGTATGACAATGACTGAAGAAACTATACATGATATGGAAGAAGAGGATTTTGAAAGTCTGCTGCTCGAATCTGATGTTCGTGGCTATCTTTACGAGCCGCAATATAGTGAAGAGCAGCTGAGGCTGATGGAGGAACAGGAGGCGGCTGCCTGTCGCGGTCGAGGAGCCCGGACTGGCTCGAGCTGAGGCGGACTGCTGTGCCTGTGCTCTCGCTGTGCGCTACGGACACAGATAGAGTCCGTCTGCTGCAGAGAATTTCAACGAAGGGACGTTTGTGTTGTGATGTGAACCACCATAGTTTCGCCTGACTGAACATCCAGGTATCATGCAGTAATACACCATATTCAGAAAGAAATACAAACGAGGAGTAATTCACTAATGAATTTGCCAATGTAACTTAACGTTAACGGGGTTTGTTGTTGTGGGAAGAAGGAGGCTGGAATCGGCGAACATTTAAACATTTTAATAGTAAAATGAACAAATACACAACGAAAGTATAAGCCAACAGCCCCTCATTGAAGACTGAAGTCCACACACAACATAAAATCAGGCCTGTTCCTCTCTCGATCTGCCGTTTATGCTTCCGCTCCTCTGTGAGAGATACGAGACCGGTCGGTGTGTCTCTTTACTTTCATTATCACTTACTAGAAATTTTGCGTGAAATGAATTTCAAACTCTGGTGGCAGCTAACGTTAGCCTTGTTGACGAAAGAATGATTTCTTTGATGTGCGCGCAGTTCCGGATTAGTGGGTGTGGCTTGCGGAGCTGTGCAATGTGGTGCATTGTGGGTGTTGTAGTCTTTCATACAAATGCACCCTTCGGTTATTTTCTGTCTTTTCTCGGTCAAGAGGGCAACAAATTAAAAAATTATTTTACATTTCGACTACATATATGATCCACTTTCAATAAAGATTCATGTTGAAATGGGTGAAATGCTCCTTTAAAGGGATTGTTACCCCAAAAATGCATTGTGCTGTCACCATTTATTCAGCTTCATGTCATTCCAAACCTGTTTGCCTTTATTTCTTTTGTGGAACACAAAAGAGGATATAGTTTGAAGAAAGCCAGTGACGTTCGAAACAGCATTGATTTTCATTGTATTTACAAAAAAAGACATTTTGAGACAATTTTAAAATATCTTCTTTTCTGCAGAGGAAAGGTTTTGAATGACATGAGGGCGAGTAAAGAGTAATTTTCATTTTGGGTGATTAAAAACCAATTAAATTCAAGTTGACTTGAGTAGCACCTCTCTCTCTCTCAGTGTGTGTGTGTGTGTGTGTGTGTGTGTGTGTGTGTGTGTGTGTGTTGTGTGTGTGTGTGTGTGTGTGTGTGTGTGTGTGTGTGTGTGTGTGTGTGTGTGTGTGTGTGTGTGTGTGTGTGTGTGTGTGTGTGTGTGTGTGTGTGTGAGAGTGCGTGCGTGCGTGGGTGCGTGCGTGTGTCATTTTTTTGGTCCCCACGATGGAAATAGCTTATAAATCATACAGAATGATGTTGTTTGAAAATGTGCAAATGCAGAACGTTTTCTGTGATGGGTAGGTTTAGAGGATAGAATAGTTTGTACAGTATAAAATCATTATATTGAAAGTCCCCATAAAACATGAAAACCCAACGTGTGTGTGTTTAACTGTTTTAAATCAAAGTGGGCTTGGTATTTCTAGCTGTGTTCTGGAGCCATGCAGTCCCGGGTCTGAGACAGTTTACTGCTTCTAATTAAATGGGTGTAATGCTGGAATGAGTGTGTGGTCTTCTTTACAACCGATAAGAACTATAGGAAATGTGAGAAGATAAAGAGAGAAACATTCTGATTTATTTCCTAGCATTTCCTGTGTGGGCTGTAAAATACTGTATTTCTGCCATAAAAAGCTAATATTTCATTTAAAAACACACACTTTTATAAGACAAAACCCCCTTAATGTATAGATTCATTTAGATATGTGTTGACTAAAACTAGAATACTAAAAATAAGCTATAGCTTTGCCTCAGTGAGGCCTTTGTTGTGTAAGTCTCAAAATGGTACTTTGGAAAATACATCAAAGTTGTTTTCTGCCATTTACGATTTTATGTTTCATTCATTTTATGGCTATCATCTCAATAAGTGTAGACACAGCAACCAAATACAGCCGCAACCACCGCAAGTCTTACTTGTATGTGAGGTCTGTTTTGTCCCAGCGTCCTCCGAACAAATCAAAGCGTTTTCGGCGATGACGACCCCCAAGTAAACCTACTTTGTGGGTTGAGAAATGAAGGGCGTTCCCTCCCTTCTCTGAGGGGTAGTCTGGGACTCCACAGCGAGGCCTGTTCCAGAACTCAGTGCCATTCTTGGGCAGAGCCGAGTTTGGGGGCACTCTCTTATTGCCAGAGTCTTCACTCGGGGTATCCTGAACATAATGAAGTTGGTTCCTCTTTTTGAGGCCATGATGATGGGTCTTTTGAGGCCAGTCCTGTCAACACACACATATATATATAAACACACACATATATATATTTTATTTATATATATATATATAAAATAATACAAAATTACAAATAAAAACTAAATATAAACTAGTATAAAAAAATATAAAACTAGTTTTAAAACATTATAAAAAATATAAACGTTAACACGTTTCTTTTGAAAAAGCTAATAAAAAAGTCTTTGGATAATAAAATCCAAAATAAATACTATAATAGTAAATAAAAAACGCTTGGGTGCTTGCTCTGGGTAGTTTCGAAGGTGTTGCTTGTGGTTGCTTGGGTGTTCTGGTTGGACAAACAAACAGTAAGGTGAAGGGGGCAAATAAGGCTACATTGTTGGCTACATTGGGAGCAGTCAAATTATAGTTATGCAGCAGTTGGTTTTACGTCACTGATAATTCGCAAGAAGCACTATCACAGTCAATTTCCTCAACAAAATTTCAAGGAAATGGTTCTGTTAATGGACTGGGAGGTTAGTTGCCTGAAGGGAAGTATCCTCCCTTCCCCAAACCTCTCTACTCCAGCTGTGCCCCCCCCCCCCCCCTCTCTCTCTCTCTCTCTCTCTCTCTCTCTCTCTCTCTCTCTCTCTCTCTCGCGCGCGCTTTCCTTCTCTATACCTACTTCTCTCTAATTTGTGCATGGTTAAGAGGCCAGGGGTGGTATAGGGTGAACAATTTTTTTTAAAATGCTTTTAAAAGTCCTTCCGCCACTCATAGCCATAAGGAGTCTTTTAAAATCTGTAATTTAAGTACAATATATATTTAGACAACCATAAAACATTTAGAAATATAAAGCAGCATGTCTGAAAAGAAAAAAAGTCATTTGTTTAAGTGTTTCTTTATCACAGAGAGCAGGTTGGGCTACTATATGATGAAGCGAGTGGCTTTAAAGTGAATAAAAATGAGTGCCCATGGATGTTTTTGTTTTCATGTTTTTGACTTTTTTCATTTGCTGTAGACAACAAGCAATTCATTACAAGTCTTCGGTTAACACTGTGTCCTAACAAAATGGTAAAACAACCATGGATAAAATCTTGTGACCACGACAAAGAATGAATGACAGGAGAGTTAATCTCTCCGTATCTTTTTTGTTGCACTGGCTTGCCCCGCCCACTTTAAAATCTCATTGGTTCAAAAGCATGCTCCACATTATAGAGAGCTGCTGCCGTGATGATGTATTTTTGTAGGCCAAAGATAGAATTACCCTGGTTCCTTTGACAAAAAACAATAGGATCATTACATTGTCTATTAGATTATTGCAGAAAATACGTGGCCAACAAATGTTTAGATTTACACGTTTTGTTCATCATAAAAATCTTCACAAATTATCACAACTTTAAAAACATTTGAAGCCTTTAATACATTGCCAGAAGTAAAAAAAAAAGATAAACGTAGGCTATAAATGAACTACGCCATGGTCGCATGACTTCAAAGTCACCATCACTAATCTTCCGTCAACTCTTAAAGTCTTTATTTTGAAGCATTCTGGCGTATATCAGATCGGCACAGTCCTTAACTATTTTTAAATCGTCTCTTAAAACAATTTGTTTCCCTTGGCGTTCAATTCACTGAGCTTTTTTTTTTTTTTTTTTTGTGTTGTTCAGCACTTTGGTCAGCTGTGCTTGCTGTAATGTGCTATATAAATAAAAACAAACTTGAAATTTGAACTTAAAACTTTATTTCAGAAACATGTTTCCTGAAATTTTGAGTTACACTGTAAAAAATGTAAGGTTGTCTCAACTAATTATTATTTAGTAACTAGTTCCACAGAATTTTTACGTTCACTCAATTTCTCTCTTCAAAGTGTTGCTTCAATTATTATTTTTTAGTTGGCCTAAACTTGACTCCAAATTAAAAAAGTATGTTTACTCAACTAGTTTTATAGTTCATTCAACTAAAATGTTTTAGTTGGTCCAAACTTGACTCCAACTTTAAAAAGTATGTTTGCTCAACTAGTATTATAGTTCATTCAACTAAAATGTTTTAGTTGGTCCAAACTTGACTCCAACTTAAAAAAGTATGTTTGCTCAACTAGTTTTATAGTTCATTCAACTAAAATGTTTTAATCAGGATTTATTATTTGGGCTTAACTAAAAATTGCTGTACTACATTTTATACTGAGGTTAACAAAATTGTGGTGCGTATTAATCACATAAAAACAAATGATAACACATATTAGCCTTTATTTCACAACAATCTGCACAGACTAAACATACAGGCAAAAGTGCTCAGTTGACAAACATTAAATTCAATACTGCCAATTCCATTTCAAACATTTATGGAACTAAAAAACATTTACTAATCTTTCCCTAAACTGAGAACAATAAAGCACATCTTAAATTTTAGTAAAAACTACAAACTCTACAAGTAATTAATACATAAAATAATTAGTGCTGTCAAGTTGATTAATCACATCTAACATAAAAGTTTGTGTTTATATATATATATATATATATATATATATATATATATATATATATATATATATATTTATAATTATATTTTGATATATATTATATGCACATGTGGGTATATGTAAGGACGTCTGCCTTTACAAGCACATGAACTTTAATGACATCCCATTATTAATCAGTAGGGTTTAATATGGAGTTGACCCACCCTGTACCACTATAACAGCTTCAACTTTTCTGGGAAGGCTTTCACAAGGTGTAGGAGTGTGTTTATAGGAATTTTGACAATTTCTGTAGAAGCGCATTTGTGAGGTCAGGCACTGATGTTAGACCTGGATAACAGTTTCTTATTCATCCCAAAAGTGTTCTATCGGGTTGAGGTCAGGACTCTGTGCAGGCCAGTCAAGTTCCTCCACACCAAACTCTTCATCCATGCCTTTATGGACCTGCTTTGTGCACTGGTGCGCAGCCATGTTGGAACAGGAAGGGGCCATCCCCAAAGTGTTACCATAAAGTTGGGAGCATGACATTTTCCAAAATGTCTTGGTATGCTGAAGCTTTAAGAGTTCCTTTCACTGGAACTTAAGGGGGCGAGCCCAACCCCTGAAAAACAACCCCACACCATAATCCCCCCTCCACCAAACTTTACACTCAACAGTTTGGGGATGGCCTCTTCCTGTTCCAACATGACTGCGCACCAGTGCACAAAGCAGGTCCATAAAGGCATGGATGAAGAGTTTGGTGTGAAGGAACTTGACTGGCCTGCACAGAGTCCTGACCTCAACCCGATAGAACACCTTTGGGATGAATAAGAAACTGTTATCCAGGTCTAACATCAGTGCCTGACCTCACAAATGCGCTTCTACAAGAATGGTCAAAATTCCTATAAACACACTCCTACACCTTGTGGAAAGCCTTCCCAGAAAAGTTGAAGCTGTTTTAGTGGCACAGGGTGGGTCAACTCCATATTAAACCCTACTGATTAATAATGGGATGTCATTAAAGGGTTAGTTCACCCAAAAATGAAAATTATGTCATTAATGACTCACCCTCATGACGTTCCAAGCCGTAAGACCTCCGTTCATCTTCGGAACAGTTTAAGATATTTTAGATTTAGTCCGAGAGCTTTCTGTTCCTCCATTGAAACTGTATTGGTATACTGTCCTTGTCCAGAAAGGTTAGAAAAACATCATCAAAGTAGTCCATGTGACATCAGTGGGTTAGTTAGAATGTTTTGAAGCATCGAAAATACATTTTGGTCCAAAAATAACAAAAAAACTACAACTTTATTCAGCATTGTTTTCTCTTCCGGTTCTGTTGTCAATCCATGTTCAGTGACGCTGCTGACGTGTATCTGGTGCGTCCGTGTATTCGGGTTCAAATAAATATGGCTGGGCAAAAAAATGCAAGTCTTCCTCTGTGTCGAAATCCTTAGACATGTTTTCGAAGATTGTTTTATTTACAGCGTGCGTCTCCCTCAGACTGTAAACGAAGCTCGGGCGCACCAGATAACACGTCAGCAGCATGAACGCGGATTGACAACAGAACCGGACGAGAAAACAATGCTGAATAAAGTTGTAGTTTTTGTTATTTTTGATCCTTCAAAACATTCTAACTAACCCACTGATGTCACATGGACTGCTTTGATGATATTTATCATTCTTTATTTCCTTTCTGGACAAGGACAGTATACCGTGTATACATTTTCAATGGAGGGACAGAAAGCTCTTGGACTAAATCTAAAATATCTTAAACTGTGTTCCGAAGATAAACGGAGGTCTTACAGGCTTGGGACGACATGAGGGTGAGTCATTAATGACATAATTTTCATTTTTGGGTTAACTAACCCTTTAAAGTTCATTTGCTTCTAAAGGCAGATGTCCCAAAACTTTTGGCAATGTAGTGTGTGTATATATACACACACACACAGACAAACATATACATGTATATATCATATATAAAAAGATAATATATATATATATATATATATATATATATATATATATACATACATACATACATACACGCATTATACACAAACTTTTATGTTAGATAGGATTAATCGTGATTAAGTGATTTGACCACTAAAAAAAAGAATACAACAACAACAACTGGTAACAAAATGGTGTCCGAGATATTTCATAAGTATAAAAAGTATTGAAAAACAACAACCGAATATTTGGCATCTTAACACTCAAGAGTGGTGCAGGGATGATGTCAAAACCCGAAAGTCTAATTCGACACTGGTTCCTCGTTTATTGGTGAAATAAGCTCTGTCTGTGGTAAACACAATTTGACAATACTTGGATGGATTTTCTTTTCTACAATGTAAACTACACACACATACAACCCAAACTTTTTATCATTGTCTTATCATTGTAGAATAAAATCTTAGAATAAAGTATCATCAACTTGTTTACCACAAACCTTATTTCAACAAATTGAAAAAAATCTATAATTATTATTATTTTTTAAAAAGCATAGGAATATTTTGAGGGAACCAGTGGCGAATTAGTCTTTTGGGTTTTGATGTCATCCCTGCACCATCTCTGACCTCTCAACAAGACTGTACTTGAGCGGAACACTTCTCATTGTCGAGACCCAGAAATACCTTTTGCACTGCTTCAAAAAGGTACTTCCACTGTTTGGGGTAATCAACATATAGAGTGTAAAGCAGTCCAAAAAGCACTCCAAAGGCAGTTGGTACATCTGAAACATTAGAACTTCTTCCTCCACCACTGAATCCAGGCCTCCAGCATCAATGACTGTCTCAAGGAGACCAATTTGCATCCCTCTGGTCTGCCTCTCCACATCATCGCCTCTCTGGTTTGAACCACATAGGATAGATGAATAAATGGGAGGGAAAAAGATTAATTTTTATAAGAGATAATAAAAACAACTGTTCATCAAAACAACTTGAACTTAATTTTCGATGAATTTTCAACAGCTAAATGTTAAATTTATAATTGAAATATACTTTGGTTATACAATATAAAGCATTTAAAAAATGTAAGAACTCTAATCCAAGATTATGTGATCACTAATATAAATCACTTACCACAGTGCACGAATTTGAGTACACAAAATAATAGTATCAGCTGATTCACGACCTAGGCAGCTTATCGAGACACCCACTGATAACGGCCTTATGAAATGCCGTCCTCAAGAGGTCAAAATGCTGTTTCAAAATGAGCGCCATTTTATCGTAGATGACCGTTAGATATTCAGGTTATGTCGGTCTCTCCACGGGACAATTGCAAAAGTTTTCACAATCTTAACCTTATTCATCACGCTTAAGTTACCCTAAAATAGCGTATTAATGTGTTAAACATTACACGTTTCATAGATTTCAATAACTCGCATCCATAAAAGTAACTTAGGTCTAACGTGACAGGCTAAAATGACAACTCTTCACGTTACGGAAACACAAAAAAATATCATAAAACATCCCGAAAGTTATTTCACATTATAGTAGTACATTTTACATGTTTTAGTAATTAAACGAGGTAATATACCACGTTTCCTTAGCTAAACGTACGTTATGGCAGCCTTCCCCTCGGACAAGTTGGGCTTAGCTGCTAACGTTTTACGGTTATGCTTATAAATATCTACACAAAAACAACAAATATGTTTACGTTTAACGAATATGTTGTACATAATACGTTTTTGTCGATAAACTTGAACATATTCTATAATTTAACATATGCCGTGCCGAATGAATTTGACATAACGTTACACTTAACTTTCTCTCGGACATAAGTTAACTTATAAAAACATTTCTAAATCCGTCTCAGGACGTAACAACACAAAACCATCACATATGTTGTAAATTCTTGTCGTTATTTAGGTTTAAAATCGATCATTTATTCAGAGCCACTTACCTTGAGTTAAGTATGACCGTCTTTGACAAAATGTCTCCCGCAGCCGCTGTCCTGCCTGCACCCGCAGACAGTAACGTTACCGCAGCCGAGCCACTGCCTTGTAAAACCCGCGAAGTCAAATGCTGTATCCTTCCGCAAAATCAAGTGAGCCATAATCCAGATCCTTCCATTCTCTATAAATGTAGCAATGCGCTTTTATTTTGTGTTTATTACCAAAAATAGACGGCTTAAATTCAAGATTTAAAAAATATAGGTTTTATATATTAAAGTGTTGTATAGGATCCATCGCCTCTCATAGTGCAGAAACGAAACCTCGACAAATTGATAAATGTTGTTTTGATATTATATCTAATATTTATTAAATATTTATAAATGTACATTTTAACAACAAAACAACAAATAAGTTCTTTTTTACGCATTAAAATATTGTATAGCATAGCTGGCCTTATACTTTTAGCAAATATTGGCTAGATTTGTGTTTATTAGTCCAGTCAACATTAGCCATCCTAAAGTTGACTGGATTTGAAAATATCTCTTCATTTAATTTTTTTTCAAATATATTTTTGTAGACTTAATATAATATGTCTTCTTAACTAATCCCAAGCATGAATATTGGTTCAACTTAAATATTTTTGCTCTTCCAACATTTTATTAATTGGCGTTTTTACAGTGTAGAGTAGTTTGCAAGAGCGTGATTATACAGCGAAGCTGTGAAAGCTAACTTATGAGAATTCGTTTTCCTTTTTGGGGTGGTGACGTTTATGCCGACAACCTCTGTAGTCCCATTTAGCAACTTTTTTTTTTTTTTTTTTGATTGTTTTGAAAATGAAAGACATGAAAATAACTTGAGCTTGTGTTCACCACATACGTAATTTCAAGCATTTAACAACAACAACAAAAAACATTCAAAAAACCCATTGACTTCAGGACGACGGAACCAGAAAGGTGTAAATGCTAATTTCTGGGTTTTGGCCTAAAAAAATTAATCCCTACAGCACTCTATAGTGCATCAAACATCAAATATCATCTGATTGGCTACAAACAAACAGTTTCCGATTAAGTGCAAAGAGACAAATTGCTTATTGCTTGACACTTGTTGCGTAGCATCTGGTTAGAACGCGGTGTAAATCAAGACAAATTCTAACAAATAACAGGAAAAACAACCAAATATTTGTGGGCAAGTTGAGACATAGTACCTTGGTAAAATATCCAATGACATGTGAACTTGATAGCGTTGCTAAAACATGACCCCACACCCCCGGCAATGAGGAACAGCACAAATTCCACAGATAGAAGTGAAGAATTCACCGCACTTTATCTACTCTCAGTTTGTTTCTCAAATCCGCTGAGTGTGTATGGACTTTCCATGGGCTGAACCATCATTAAATGGTCATATATGTTGAAAGCATGTAATTTAAGCAGTCTCTAAACAACCTGGAGACAGGCAAGTTTTTTGTACAACAGTCAAGATTGTTTATTGTAGAGCAGTCAAACCTTTCAGCAATGACAAACTGGCCTCAATACTACTTAGGGAGCGACGGAGGTGGAAGAAAAACACCCGGGTGTCTCAGGTTCAACGGGAGTCAAGGGTCAAAGGTTAAAGCCTAAATCAATAAAACAGACCCCTTGGGCCAAAGTAAACACGCATACTCCCATTTCAAACCAAATCTCAGCAGACAGCCTATGTTTTTTCCCCTTCTAGAAAATTTGAACTGATAAATTCTGTATAACCAACACACAATTCCAAGTACTCTGCCGTTCAAACGTTTATGGTCGTTATTTATATTTTTATAGGTATCTTGTGTTCATCAATGCTGCATTTATTTGATCAAAAATACAGTAAAAAACAATTTGATCAATGTAATGTGTCCTTGCTGAATAAAAGTATAAATTTCTTTCAAAAAAACAAATCTTATACTGAATGGTAGTGTACATAAACTTTATATAAAAAAAAAATACTATGAACTCTATGATCCAATTGTGTTACCACATTTCATAATGTTCTATCAGTATGTTATAAAAGGTGGAGGTGCTAAGTGCAAACAAGATGGATCAGGTTGCTGATGTAATGACACATAAGTGTATATTATATCAGCTGAAACTGATAAGCATAGACTCAAAGCCAAGTCTCGTAAGAAACAGCATGCAGCCAGAACATCATTATTTCCTCAACAAACATCCCAACTCTATAATAGTTCTTATGAAACCATATGCTCCATAATTATAGTGAATCTAAGAGCTAAATTAAACTGAGACCTGTTGATATGGTCATAGAACACAAAAGGAGAATTTTTACAAACCTTAGAATTTTTCATACACATCTTTCAAGCTCCAAAAATGAAAACCAAAAATGGTGTGGTGAACTGTTTCTTTATGACTAATTAAAAAAAAAGATTAAATGTTACAGCACTGAGGGACTGTGCTGGGAAACCTTTACTTTTAATATTAGATCGTGCCAACAATTTACCCCAACATCTCATTTTAACAATAGGCCCAATTTAAAGAACATTTTCTCAACCAGACATTCTCAAGTCTGGGCATATTTTACAGCATCCACCTGCATGTAGTGAAACGTGAAAATGGAAGTCCGTTCGGAAAACCCACTGAAACGGCGTCAGAATTACCATTGCGGCCATATAAAACAAAACTCTCTTTTTCCGAACCTCATCATGTTGTGCAAATCTTTGACATTTTTATGATACCTTCCAGACAGATATATGCCTCTCATCAGCTGAGAAACAAAAACAACTGGGAATTATTTTACCTTAAGCTGTAGTAACACCTTTACGGCATTTGTGCCTGCGGGAAGATCTGGCATGTTCTAAACCATACAGAAGAACTATTAGTTATAACACCTCCATTTATAATATCAAATATCCAACATTTGGGAAACATTTTAATGTAAATGAAAAAACTAGGCTGCATTTATGCATAAATGTAATTCAATGCTCATGTTTACCACCATGTTCACCACCAGCATGAGCATCTGTAGGTCAATAGGCCAGTGGGTAAAAACTCTACTATGATACAGTATGTTATGCTGAAACAAAACACAGAGATCCTGAGCCGACGACAAGCCTTTGGGGGAAATCCAGGAGAAAAGAGCTGACATGTCAGCGCAAGAAGAAGGTTTAGAGAGAGTTGGCGTGCCTGGCATCGTGCCATCTCTATAGGGTTCCTGAGGATAACCTCTTTGTTTGTAGCCAAATCTTTCTCTATGGGGCATCCGAATGATGTCACCAACTCCTGACAGATCCCTTACATTCATCAGCACAGCCGGCACCAGGAGCGAAACGTTATGCGTTTCCAAAACAAACTCAAACGCCTTTCTTCACTCGGATGACTGTTTACTACTGACTCAGCAAGCCCTAAAAATACAGCCAACAGCACTTCCTATCATCCTGCTTTTCTGGCTTGGCTATTTAGTTCCAGTGCAAGTATGATACAAACATCCTGGCTCTGTCTCTTTGTCTTTCTCAAACATGCCATTGTCCAGAGAAAGATTACAAACAAGAAATTCCAGCCTGTTGCAGGCATTTTCTAGGACATTAAGTTAGGCCACAACTAGAGATAATGAATAAACCAGAGGAAATCGAACTAGGGTAAATATTTACATGCAGAGACCTCCAGAGATCTGCATTCTTTTGGGGTTGTATACATAAGTTAAGTGATTACACTGAAAAGGAAGATTGTTTAGTGGGAACAGGATAGGGATGATGTTGATTGAAGATGTTCATGCAAAAAGAGTGTACATCCAAGGCAGACCATCAGTGTCTACTCTAAAGTCAAGTCTAGGGAGGGAAAATACTAGTGCTTATAAATGTTTTAATGGTTTCCACTTGTCAACTCTTTCGCTTCCATGTGGAACAACTAGCCAATATCACATCTGATGTATTGCCAGGAGCAGCCATTAACTTGAAATAAAAGTATTTTAAGAGCATAAGTTCTTTTGTCCCTTAATTTCAGGAGAGATAGGAAACAGCTGGTGAGAGGTTTCTAGATCTAAAGGTCAGGTGACTTGAAAATGGGGGTTTGAATCAGAAACAGGTACATCAGGGTTTCTGGTGTCAATCATGTTCTCTTTTGAGCCTACGGGTAAGAAAGCTAAACCAAACCGCTCCACAGGTGGTGTGTTGCACATGACCCTGACCTATAGACTTGACCCTGTCTAACCTTGTGTGTCCTTTTTTCTCACATGTTGAGATTGGGTCATGAGGATAACCAAAACTAAATAATTGGTGCTGATTAACAAGGGTGCCTGTCTAGAATGGGTAAGAAGATCTTTTCCTTTCCTCACGCTAAAATTTTACAAAGGTTACATCCCGGATTGTGCACGATTCAGAACTGAATTAAGAACACGTTTTAAACATAGACAGTAAAAGAAATGGACACAGCGACCCCATTGATTTCAACGGAGAAGACTTGAAGCCCGATTATTGCACTTCCTGTCTGATGGCTGAGCAACTGCGCAGGCTCAAACTGAGCGTGACGACAGTCTGACAGTTGTAAATCTTCTAGTAGCGGTGGCAAGACAAATCTGAATCACCTAGTTCCTCAAAAACGTTGTTGAAATATTTTGTCCCATTGCTTTTATGGACTCTCTATCTATGGGCTTCTCCCTTGACTTTATGCCTCTATGTTCCCCCGATTGCCTCATAGACAGTAAAAGATTGCATGTGAGCTTCTCCTCCTGTCCTCTCCTCCGAAAGTCGCGTGGTTATGATTCAATCGTTAGCCTATTTTTTACAAAAACGGCTTCTACGGGGCCATAATGTATAAGATACAAAGCAATGGAGCCTTTTATACATTGTCGTGTTTCTTTAGAAATAAATAATGTACAAATGAAGTCTTTGGACGCCTCAGATGTAAAGTTATTCGCTGTGATGCCAAAATGAATGAGAGTCAATGGAATGTTAACAGCAGGTGAAGATGGATGAATGGATGGATGGATGGATGGATGGATGGATGGATGGATGATGGATGGATGATGGATGGATGGATGGATGGATGGATGGATGGATGGATGGATGGATGGATGGATGGATGGATGGATGGATGGATGGATGGATGGATGGATGGATGGATGGAAAATCTTCTTCTCAAATTCCAAACTTCCTGTATTGTGTGGCCAATTCGATTCAAATTCTAGCTCATGATTTGAAAGGGAGTTCAGAATTTTGGATAACCCTGTGGATTGCACATTAGTCATGTTTGGTTAGTGTGTTGACTGAGTTGTATAATGTTTTGGCAGTTCTCATGGAGCTTGTGATGCGTGCACAATGCCTTAAAGAAGGACATCAGCTTTTCTTTTTCTCAGGGGGGTCAACAAATGCAGTGGTAGCTATCTGGATCCTTCCATTTTCCTCTCTGTCAGCAAACACAAGGTTTGTTATCCTGCTCAGCGTGCCAGATGACTTGTCCCTGCCTGCATAATCTCCTGCTCCCGCTTTGTCAACATTCAAGAACAAATTGACAGCACATGCTCCGCATCAGAGCTGCCTCTCTACTTTCAAACATGAACAATGTTTTTTAAAAACGTCTGGAGCTGGTTTGATTGCAGGTGCCATTCCTATTTGATTGGCAAAGTGGGTCAAGACAAACATACAATAAAAGGAAGCTGTTCTTTATAGCCAGATGCGTTGACAGCATGCAATGTTTCATTGTCATTTTGTGGTAATGCTTTGCGTTCTGAAACAAAGACAGTGTTCAGTTGTTCTCCGCCCTGTTACAACTACTCGTTTCTGCTCTTTCATTCACAGTTTCAAATAGATGTGTGTTTTTTAGCTCGACATTTTTCCTGGAAAAATCTCTGTATGGATATTTGCCAACTGGGTTACAACAGCCATCTGTAGTTCTTCTTTGTCCACTTCCTCTAAGCCCTACAAGCCCTCTCTTTCTTTGTGCAAAACAAAGTTCTTATAGCCAGATTTTAGTTCTTCGAGGATCAGCAAGAAATTTAAACCATAAAGACTACAGGACAGTTAAAGATTTTTTCTGAAACCAATTCAACGTAAAAGAGCTGGGTTGGTTCTAAAGTATAACATTCAGCTATATGGATTTAAAGGCATGATACTGACAATAATAAAAATAAAAAATAAATTAAAACATTTGCACCACATCCTAAATGGCATCAGATGGAGCGGTCAAGTGAGTTGATATATACATGTAAATTAACCTATTTTTCCATTTCTAAACAGAAATAAGTATTGTATTAACTAAATATTTACTTGGCTATGCTATGGTTCATTATAAATTGTTTTAGACCCTTAGACATTATGTGGTGTTTTTGGAAGCCAGTTTGAATCTGTGTATTCATACACAAAACGCTGCCTTTCACTTACTACCAATGACTCACTGACCCAAACACACTACCTGAAACAAACAACAACATTCCAATAGTATATCCCACCCTTTAGACAAATGCAAATATGCTAAACTACACTTATTAACATTTACAACGAAATTCTCAATGGCACAATCATAAAAATACAATGGAATCCAGTAGAAATTGAGACAAGCTCTTTAGATTCTTAAGTTGTATGAGTCGTTTTAAACCTAAAATGTGAACGGAACTAATACAAATTTAGCTTTTTCAAAGACAAAAAACTTAGATAATATTAATCTCCACTGTTATAACTGTGACAGTTGCCATACATTTCACTGATGCAACTATAATTTAAATGAGCTTTGTGGTAAAAATAAAAAATAAATAAAAGAAAAACGAATCTCTGCTGGTCAGTGGTATTGCCTTCATTCTCATATACACAAGTTTTGTTTATTGTAGTAGGCCTATCATAGATCCATGTGAAACAGGTGAATGGTAACAAACGTGTAATAAATCATGTTCCAAGAAAATGTGAACTTCATCACTTGTTCAAACAGAGGCAATATTTGAGACTCATTCGTTTAGATAATATCCGAATATTTTTACTTAATTTAAAATATTTTACTTAATTGTTACTATTTTCTAGATATAGGCCTAGTCCCTTAAAATAATTTTTAAATCACTCACCGCAGCAGGTTTGTTGTACCTGTAGCTGTTTCTGTCTGGAACCGGTAGAGAATGAATGCACACAGAACAGTATAAGACTGCAGCGACAAGCTGTGCAGATCGCATCATCATGCTGTGATTCAGAGCCGCACGCAACACCTGCATGCGCGCGGGACACTTTACTGGACGAGCGCGAGAGAGAGGGGGAGCGCGCGCGCCTGTCTGTCGAGCTTTACTGTGACCAAGCGCAGACTAGCCGAGGGATTTATACTCTCTGATTTCTTTGTTCTCTTTTCTTCAAATTACACTTGTCTTTCAGGGGCTGGAGTGGCAAGTTCACCGGCAATCACGTGATCCAGCCCTCCATTCCTCTGGCGCGCTCCGTCGCGAGAGGGGAGACTGTGGGTAGAGAGAGCAGGATTGGTTTTCAGTGATGTGGGTTAGCAGGAGAGGTTTAGATATGCTAGTAACCCCCCTCTCTAACAGTTGGATAAGTTAATAATATGCTGTTAACATTTTGTCAGTCGTTTTATTACAGTAAATACGTGTCCGCCTGCTAGTGCTTAGTATTTGTTATTTTAAGCCCATTTCTAAGTGCACCTGTTCCATTTAACCCCATATTATAATAATGCATAAAAAATGTATAAATAAATAAATATATATATATATATATATATATATATATATAAGAGAGAGAGAGAGAGAGAAGAGAGAGAGAGAGAAGAGAGAGAGGTTTGGTGGTGTGTGTGTGTGTGTTGGTGTGTGGGGTGTGTGTGTGGTGGTTGGGGTGTGGTGTGTGTGTGTGTGGGGGAGAGAGAGAGAGAGAGGAGAGAGAGAGAGAGAGAGAGGAGAGAGAGAGGAGAGAGAGAGAGAGAGAGAGAGAGAGAGAGAGAGAGAGAGAGAGAGGAATCCTGGACCACAAAACCAGTCACATTGGTCCATAATTGAGATTTATACATCATCTGAATAAATAGCTTGGTTTGTTGGACTGGACAATATTTGGCCAAGATACAACTATTTGAACATCCGAGGGTGCAAAAAATCAAAACATTGAGAAAATCGCATTTAGTTGTCCATTTATCTTCATGATTGTGCTGCATTCACTCACAAAAATAAATGTTGTATATATTTACGGTAGGAAATTTACAAAATATCTTCATGGAACATGATCTTTACTTAATATCCTAATGATTTTTGTCATAAAAGAAAAATCTAGAATTTTGACACATACAATGTATTGTTGGCTATTGCCACAAATATCCGCTTGCTACTTGTGACTGGTTTTGTGATCCAGCAGGGTCACATATAGAGTTATTCAGTTGATTTATCACTTTTTTACCAATTTGAATTTGTTTACTGTAAGAACAAATCTTTTTTTTAAAGAATATAAGGCATTCATTTTTAAATTACTATACATTAAAACACAAAACAGTAACCTGTCTCATACATAAGGGTTAAATTCATGAATAGAGGAGAAACACTGGACATAAAAGGTTTATATGTAAGTAAAATAGAGAGTTGCTTTTTTGGGATTGAAACAAAGGCTGTGTTCTCTATTTGGCACCGCACAGAAAGTGGCATGCTTGATTTACCTGACCCTATAAGCACCTGACAATGAGAAGACACATTTCTCAGATGCCTCTGGTTAAAGCGCATGAACAGTGTCATTAGTGTTGAGTCCATTGTTGAGGAAATTGCCTGCTTGGGAAGCATGCAAATTAAAGGGCTTTTGCTGAATCTGTCTGTGGTGTCAAGAAGTTTGCAGTTTTGAGGACAGGATTTGATGTGCCAGTGTCAAGTACTGACCTTAGGAACAACTTTGTTCCAACGTTCAACTTTGTCAAATCTTTAGTGTCTAATGATACTGGACTGTTCATATTGCCTGACTCAATTGCATTCTACATCTTTCATGTGCTTTGTTTGTTCACTTGTTTGTTGTGGACTAACTAACGGATAAAGATCCAGCTGGATTTTTCTTCTCAAACATGGCAGTTTTTCATTTTGTTTTGATATAAATCACAGCTGGGGAAAATGCTGAAACTATATCTATATCCTGTTTTAGAACTCCTGCCAAATGAGTCAGACCCTTCTTTGTCTCCGTCACTGTAACAAAGAGCCTTGTTTAATTTTGCTCCACGCATTTGGATCCAAACCAAGAGAAATCTTGCTATGCGAAGCAGTTTTTTGAAAGAGTGGGCTGATGATGGTTTTCAATAGCTGCCCTTGGAGGGACACGCAAGCTTCAAAACAAACAAACAATTTTTACCGATTTTTACTTCTAAACTGCACTGGAACTAATCACAAAAGCTTTGGTTTGATTTGACGTTGAGTATTTCGAGCAATTTCAGAGATAAGCTTCGACTTTTATTGTGATGTTTTTTTCCCTATGATCTCCAGCTGCAGCTCTTTCTTTGATATAAATCGATAAGAGGCATTAATCTATTTTTAAAGATGAAGCTTCTGCACAATTTCAAATTCAATTTTACATGAACTCTCCAATCCTAATAAAACATTTTAGCACCATCCTGTGGATAAACAGAGAGTGTGTTGTTACACACTTTACTTCGTCCAGGACTCACCTGACCCTATTCCACCTTTATGAGTGGATTTCATCAGCCTCAAAAAATGTTCTTAATTGGCATCTGTGGTTCCATAAAACCTTTAGATAACATACAATTTTTTTTAGTGGGAAAGGGTTCTTTAGATTATTAAAATGTTCTTAAAATAGTAGATTTTTCAAGGGTCTTTGGGGAACCCAAAATTGTGCTTTTATGGCTTCGCTGCAAAAACCTGTCGCTGCAAAAAAGTGCCGCCCATTTCCTCAAACTAAATGCTAGTGTTTGTTAACCCTTTGACCTTAGCCAACCACAACAAAGCCAATGAGACACACATATAAATCAATTATGTCTTCAGATAGCTGTCTGAAAACAAAGGACGACTATCCAGACTTCCTTTAAATTCCATCAATCCCCCTCACTTTAGTGGAAAGAACCACAATGAGGCTGACTCATCTCAAATAACAGGGTCACTTGTAAACCCCCATTCGATGGGGGCAGGGGGAAAAAACACGTTTTATTTCTCTCGGTTTTCTGCCAGGCATCCCAGGTGCGCAAAGCCAGAGATCAGAAAATGAAAAGCACAGATAGTGAATTCACTTCTGTTTGCACTGTCAGCTCCGTGTGAACGCAATATACCAATAGACGCTTCCACATCTACTAAAGGTACGTCTACCTTAACAGCACCTACTATTTACTTTAAACTCACTCACACTTTGCTGCGACAGCCCTGCGGTGAGCTTAAATGTGTATACCGAGCTGTAAAGTTAAGGGCCTCCTTGCTGTAAAATCTCTGCTACTGAACATTCAAAGCACATTTACAGCAGGGAGTATCAAAGTATACGCAAACAGGAAAATCTCTAGATGCTTCTCAAATGTGCTTTTTTGTCTTTTTACACCATTATTTGATGTTTTGGCCATAAACATAGGTATGTCTACTCTCTCTCGCTCTCTTTCTCATCTGCACACCTGCAAAAATCAAAGTCAGCATCTGCAAAGGGTCATTATAGGGAGGAGATCTTTAGGCTCCCCATCAATGCATTAAGCTGTGACTGAATCACATAATCACTGACACGCAGGCACATTGATCCGTTTAAGAGAGTGTCTAATGGTACAATTCATGCCATCACACACACTGGCTCATAAACATTTAAACGTATCAAGGACATTTCTGATAGCAAAACCCGAGCCTTAGAAGTAAATGGAACACAAATGTGTCTTCTGACATACAACACTTGAACTCCGTTTTACGAGGTGTCTGGTAACACTTATTTTTCGCCCTTCCATGAATTATAGTCTTTTTTTATTTCCTCCAAAAATAGTGAGTCAATTGTGAACGACAGCTTTGGGGAGAAAATACATGTTTTTATGGTAAAAGACAGACTTGATACATGCTGAAAATGATTCATCATCAAGCACATGATCTGAATTCATACCTTCTCCAGCTGGTTCTCTTCCACAAGTGATTATGGTCAACATGACACTTAAATCTATGGGAATAGAATATGCTGTTATACTAGAGTTCAAAAGTTTATGGTCAGTAAGATTTATTTTTCAGCAAGGATGTATTCAATTACTAAAAGAAGTAAAGATTTTTACATTGTTACAAATCTATTTCAAATAAATGCTGTTAGAGTCTATTAATCAAATAATCTTGAAAAAAAAGATCAGTTTCGACAAAAACATATTAAGCAGCACAACTGTTTTCAACATTGATAATAATAAGAAATGTTTCTTGAGCAATAAATCAGCATATTAGAATGATTTCTGAAGGATAATTTGACCCTGAAGACTGGAGTAATCATCAAATGAAATTGACAATTTATATTAGAATAGAAAACAGATATTTTAAATTGTAATAATATATTTCACATTATTACGGTTTTAACTGTGTTTTTGATGCTGCCTTGGTGAGCATAAAATACTTATTTTAAAACCCTTCAATTAAAATGTAACCGACCCTAAACTTGTAAACCATAGTGCTGTCACAGGTTGCAGAAGGCCTATAGGCCTAAAGTAAGCACAGAGGGACAAATAATTGCAGTAAAGTGTCATTAATACAATAAACCACAGAATACACAACACTTAGAAAAGACCAGACAAAGAACTGAATAAAACAGGAGAATATTTACACAGGCTAATTGAGGTAATTAATAGAACGACAGAGTCCTTAAACCATCAAGGAAACACACCATAAAAATAGGTCACACAGGCAAACAGAAATAAAACACAATGAAATGAAACCAAAACAGAACATACATATTAATTGCATATTAATTTTCAAATCATATAAAGTTTCATTTAAATGTTCAATAGCTTTAAGATGTGCACTTATACAAAAATTGCCTTTAAAATTATTATTATAGTAAAATGAGTGAAAATAACCCCTGTCTGTCTGCCCTATTCTGTACATAAGATAAAGTGCATACATTTTCTCTGCTTAGTGTCCTGTAAATTTAGATTCCTCAGAAGAAATACTTAGTAATTACTCCTCAGACAAAGTTCAAAGCAGAAAGATAGTCTGGTTTAGTAACTCGTTAGTTTCTCTGCTAAATAAGTATTTTATCAACACACACACACACACACACACACACACACACACACACACACACACACACACACACACACACACACACACACACACACACACACACACACACACACACACACACACACACACACACACACACACACACACACACACACACACACACACACACACACACACACACAATTGTGCAATTTGATTAAAGAGATGAACGTGTGGTTGCAGTTATGGGCTTTTACTGATTGAGACAAGTTCTTTGTTTCAGTGTTAAATGTTTAAAGCATTTATATAGCTATTTTGGGAGATTCAGTAGGCTATAGGAGGTGGTTATCACTAATGACACCTATAGGGAGAGAAAGTTAACAGTGGAAAAATATCATACAGCCAAAACTACCTGAAGCTTCCCTTTTCTTCCTCTGTGCCCCATGGGACGTTTAAATAATAAGGAATCCTGTAAAGAAATTACAATGCTGGAACCCTCACATCCCACCAGGATCATGAACCTTTGGGGTACGAATGTCATTCAGAAGAGTCTAATGAACAACTCAAAAGACTCACTTCTATTTTGGCTGTATTGGTATTGTGTTGGTTTATGTTGTGCATTTCAGCAAATAATAATAGTAATCTTTATGCTTATCACACAAGATGTTTGATTTACATTTACGCATTCGACTTACTTCAAGGAAATTATGTTTTCAGTATGTGTGTGTCATGCTACAAGTTGAACTACAGGGGTCCGTATATGGCTCCATACCAGCATGCAGCTGTTAATTACATGTTTATTTGTAAAATTCTATGTTGACTAAGGTTTGGATCATGAAGACCATGCAAGAGGTTCAAAACAAGCTTCTTTTGTGTTGTTGTCAGTCTTTCTCGGGGTCCGGGGCCCCCTCAGTCTGATAAAATGCAAGCCAGACTCCTCGAACACTCCACCATGGAAGCAGCTTCAACCAGACCCCTGAGGCTCTATTAAACGTCACTCAGTGGAAACATGAAAGAAAGCCCCGTGGAAATGAATCATAGCCTCTACCCCTCCTCACCCTGAGCCCTCCATCCCATGTGCCTGTGACCACAAGAAAGAGCATGGAGAAGGAGTGGAGGTTATAAAACACAAGCTGGCTTTAGTGCAACTTGTTGTTTAGCACTGTGATGCAAAATGCACTATATTTACCTATTGGATGTTTTGCTTTTAATTGCTTTTTAGACTCATTTTGGAATTCACCATAGACGCTTAACTCTGGTGCATGCCTCATCACGGACCAATGTGGACACAGTGTTCCTGTTAAGCCCTAATGATTATTTAAGTTCAATCTCATATAAAGTCATATAATGTAGACACAACAGACCACCTATAATGTTGAAATAAGGCAGAACCTTATACAAAGCCCAAAGTATGCTGAATCAACTCCTGCCATCTGAGATTGGGGTGTGAATCATGCCAATTTAAGTCAATTTGAGCTCCCCCACACCACACACTAAGCTGAAATTATCAGGCCAGCTGTAACCACAACACAATCTTGGACATTATTTGTGTGTTTTTATGTTTTTGTCCCTGGATTTGACTAAAAAGCATTTATGACAAATTTCAATCTTCCGTTTGCCTAAAGTTGAACCTTTCTTCACAGATTTATTTAAGACAATATTGTGTGATTCAAGAATTTAAAGGGATAGTTAATCCCAAAATGTTGTCCTCATTTACTAACCCTCATGTTATTTCAAATGACTATCTTAAGCAGAACAAAAATTTTATCCTTGAGAAGAGGGAAGCAAATGGTGAAGCTGCTCCTGTTGGCTCCAATTTTTGAGTTGAAAATTTCCCAATGTTTGAGTTGAAATGAGTTGAAAAATCTGAGTTTGGGCATTCACAAGAAAGAATGCCATACAGGTTTGACATTATATGAGGTGAACATTGACATAAGTATTTGATTTAGAAAAGCAAGGTTCATAGAAGTAAATTTTGAAATATGTCAAAAACATAATCACATCACATTTATAACATACTTAAAACTAGCAAAAGAACTGAATATGTTCACATGCAAATAATTCATGACTGGGAAAAATCAAATGGGTTAAAGAAGACAAAGGCCTGTGTCTATCTTAATGTTCTATCTGATGTTATTAAATAAAGCTTACTTAAAAAATATGGTTTAATTTAATGCAATATTTATAGAGTGAAATGTATTGCAAAAGAAAACTATTCAACCTTTTAAAATAGCCTAATTATTTCCTTTGTTACTTTCATTAACTTAGTTAAGTATAGTTTCCATATGTGAAATTTACTTAAAAATATGCGTGCAAAAACTTGCCAAAGAAAAATTAAGCACATTTTACTTATTGTTTTTTTCAGTGTGAGAGATAAAATAGCATACAGCATTAAACAATTAAATAATCCCAATCAAGCACATGCTACATAAAACATAACACATAGCGCCTCTGTATTTTTTTCTACATTTTCCACTCGCTCTATTCTGTGCCAAACTGTTACCTATTATAGGCTACCTGTTATAACTGTACCATATTATTACATAGCCTATACAGTTCAAAAATGTCTCTGCGTTCACCGCGATGGTTTCAATGCAGATATTTTAGTGCCATCTAGTGGGAATGCTTTTGAGTGTGACATAAGATGAACTAGCGCCTATAATGTAATGTAATGTAGTGTAGTGTTTCTGTTTAGTAAAATGTAGGAAATTATTTCACATTCACAATCATGAATTTAGAAAATTAAATTAAAAAATCTGTCAAATCATTCTACCCTAAATCTCAAATATCTTATAAGAGAGAGGAGCCTATTCTACAATACCTTGGTAGTTTAGGAAAATCTTAGGAATCACTTGAGCATCACTGTTATACATAATACATTTACGTCACACATAGGCTACCACACAAATTTATCGCGGCGCTTTTCTACCAATTTCTAGAACACTGACGCGCGCATGCGCCATGGCTGTAGTTAGTTACCACACAAGGTCAAACGCACGTGCACAATACCGGCTGTCATTCAGTAGTCTGTGTGGAGAGAGAGGATATAACTACCCCCGCGCTTTGTTCCAGACTTTATAATACCGTAATAATAATTGGGCATTAATTGTGGTTACGATCTACTTTTGAAATGGCAAGAGGAAGCCGCAGTCGTCCTTCAACAGCACAAGCGAGGTATGCTAACTGATAGTTTGTTACACTGTAAATCTGCGTTAGCGAGGTAGGAGTAAGCTACACCATAGCTGCATTCAAGGAAAAAACTCCAGACTGTGGGACCGTAGAAAAAAAACACTAAGCAATGTTTGTTTGCTTAATAGAAATTAGGGAATTCCGATATTCCCTTTCTGTATCCTAAATACATCCAGAGCAGTAACTTAGGTGAAAGGTCAAACCAAAAACCTTCTTAATGACAAGGAGTTGGAAAGCATTAATATCTGCCAAGTATTTATTTATGCATAATGTCTGTCATTTAATAGCTATGACGCAAGCAGGTATAATACTTTATCTTCTTTCCATCTGAAGTTGCCAAAATCAGCTCAAACTAAGCCATGTTTGCATCACGTGATACTAATTCAGGTTAATGTAAAATATATTTGTTGTATATATATATATATATATATATATATATATATATATATATATATATATATATATATATATATATATATATAACTTGCTTATACTTAGTTACTTAGACTTATTAGACAATAACATTTTTCATCTTATCACCTTTCCTTGTCAGTGCTCCTGCCCCGTCCTATGCTCCAGCCCCTGCACCACCTCCTCCAATGGCAGTGGCCCCTGCCGCGGTCCAGCCCAAACAGCCAGGTCTCATGGCCCAAATGGCCACCACAGCTGCCGGAGTGGCAGTCGGCTCGGCTGTAGGGCACGTGATGGGCAGTGCCATCACAGGTGCTTTCAGTGGAGGCAGCAACAGCTCCGAGGCACCCAAACCAGCACCTACATATCAGGTGATGCCTGAAAAATGCCTTCTTTCTCTGTGAAACACAAAATATTTTTTCTTTTCCATTGAGTGCAACTGTTTTATTGGGATTTTTAAAAGGGATTCATTACAGGGTTATAAGCCATGAACCAAAACATCCAAAGTCGTTACAAACTTTGATTTGAAGCAAAAAAAATTATTTACAAAAAGATAACGGTACAAGTTAAAACGCTTTGAGGGAAATAACTAAAATCCCACGAAGCATTGCAAATGACAAATTAAAAACCACAAATATATAAAACTGTTGATTTAGAGATGTTGTTTACAAATATTTAAGTAGTTTGGGAGCGCTTTCACGGTGCGTCATGGGACTTACATTTTTCTGATCAGGCAGAATCATGGGTAATGTAGTTTTTCACCAGGAATTCTGCTGTTAAACGTGCTAATTTCAAAAAGTTGAAATAATGTGAACGGCTTGGATCAACAAAAGCATATACCATTGATTAACAACCTCATAACTCACATTATTTCTGTCTTTAATGGTTTATATGTTATTGTTAAAGAACTTATTACCGTATGGAATTTATACTTCCAGAACCCGACTGTTGCACTCGGCAACAACAGTTCATAGTGCCCATATATATCAGGCTCCAAAAAAACAAAAATCATTTTTATTTAAATTTCCATAGTCAGTAAACTTGACTAAAAGGTCGCTGGCTTGCACATGTGATGATGATAAGATTGATTTTAATGTACTTTTTATCTTCATGAAGAATATGGAACAAACCGAGAAGCATGGCAGTGGTTACATCTCCTCATCTTGTATTTCTCTGTCCGTATTCTTCATGTTTTCAGGAGCCGTCACGACTTCCACCCTCTCAGTCTGGCCCATGTCTCTTTGAGGTGAGGCAGTTCCTGGACTGCGCCACGACTCAGGCTGATCTGAGCTTGTGCGAAGGCTTCAATGAAGCTCTTAAGCAGTGCAAACTCTCACAGGGTAAGCCTCTCGTCAACAGACAACAACAATTTCAAATCGGATTATTTTGTTTCAAAGTGCTTGAAATGCGACAAAATGTTTTGTAAGAATTACTCACGAATAAAGTGAAAGATACACTTGCATTTATGTAATGTGACAAATACAAACTCTTTTCTTTGGTATGACTTCATGATATGTTGTTCCTTTAGGTGTAACATCTCTTGTGTGATGGAGAACTTGGAAGATCTAAACACTAGATTGAAGATTAGTCCTCGAAATCTCCAGCACTTAATGTGAATTACTTATTATGTAGATAGTTGTGAAATACATACCAGTACTTCTGAATGTGAGATCATGTAAATTATGTTGTACAATTAAAAAGCTGCTATTTATCTTTTTTTCTTTGGTTTATTTTTTTAAGCATGGCACATGTCATACAAATAATATGTCGTCATGCTGCTCTGATGTGTAATTTTTTCACATACTCCGAGTCCGTTTCATGTGCGCGTGAAACAGTGTATGCCGTTTCTGATAATGATTTGTTAATGACTTACAAGGATCTAATAGAGTTACAAAACAAAAGCCTGATAATAACTAGTGATATGACACTCTTTCTTGACTAAATTTGCCCTGCAAGACTTGATTGCACAATCTCAGAAGTAAAGAAAAAAAAATACTGACAGCATTATTTACTTTACACAAACAAGAAGGAACAGAGCATTTGGATTTAGTATGCAGAATAGAAACACTATTTTGTAACATTGCAATTTTTAATTGACATTAATATTTAAAATATATATTTATTTATATATATATATATATATATATAATATATATATATATATATATATATATTATATATATATATATATATATATATATATTCAATCGGTTTAAATCTCATCTATACAAGAGGCGTGAAAGGAATTCGGCACGCTGACCAATCACAGAGCTCGGTGAAGAGGCGTCTCTGTCTTTCAACCAATCAGAGAGGGCGGTGTATCACAAGAAAGAAGAGGGTCTGTAACAGGTCGTTCGTTCTCACACACTTTAGTCAGCAGCAGTAACGTTAAGTAACTTGTAAAAAAATGCCGTTCATAGATTTAGAAACTAACTTGCCTGCAAGCAAGTTTCCAGAAGACTTTCTAAAAAGACTATGCACTACATTGGCCGCCGCGTTGGGGAAACCGGAAGACGTAAGTATGACAGAATAAGCTATGCAAAGAAAAAAAACAGTAACCTAGTGGTTCACAATGGTTTGTGGACAGAAGAGATTTTTCTCTCCACGTTGTGTCTTGAGTCTTGACCTTGATCATATGACTTCCGCCGCCATGTATCCAGAGGATGAATCTGGTGGTAAAGACTGACCTGCCGATGAGGATCGCAGGGTCCTGCTCCCCGTGTGTGTTGATGTCCGTGTCTGCCATTGGAGTGACTGATACTGCGGAGAAGAATAAGGAGCATAGCGCCAAAATCTTCCAGTTCCTGAAAGGAGAGTTTGGGCTGAGCGATGACCGGTAAATTAATACAAAAAGACGGGGAAACAACACACCTTGAATATTTTGGCGATATAGTTATCTACTTCAATAACAGTTATAATGTAGATCTTGAAATGTTAATAAACAAACAAAAAAAAAAAACTTTTACATATTTAATTGTTGCGGTCTTTGTGAAAGACAGACAATTACATTAATGTGCGTGACTATTATCGTCCCTCCCCCTAAATTATAAAATCTCACCTGCCATTGACAAGTTAATAAGTAGAAAATCATGGAGTGCATCTCATTCAGCTCCCTAGTTCGTGAATTAGTATACACGTATTCTGTCACTGGTTAGGACCCTGGCTCACTACACATTGGCTGCTTCTGAAATACTAGGTACTTATTTTGAATAAGTAATTACTTTATGACTGCTAAAAATGTATGTTCTATATAGCATGAATGTGTGTAGTATGAATGTAATTTGGACTTATTACATTCGCCATGGTGTCATTATCATGTGTCGCTTCACTGCCATTCATAAATCCTCCCCTGTGGCCTCATGGGATAGTAAAGTATCCATCATAAACACACTTCAGAATCTCGCCAGAAGAAGTAGGCCATCTGAGTACTTTTTGGCTACTCTTTCATACTTCCGTACTTTGAATTTGGGCATACTTCTTTTGTCACATACTGTTTTTCACCTACTATATAGTTGGAAACTATGCAATTTTGGAAACAGCCATTGGGACACTGATGACCAGTATTGCCAAGTCCGGGGTTTTCCATCACTGTAAGTATGATTTCGGTGGTCCAACACACCCCCCAGACGTACAAATTCAGCAGAGAATTCAGGCCGCCCGATGGAGAAAATCTGATTGGGCTATTTTTAGGTTACTTTTGTTGCACAGTCCTGGCAACCCTGCTGATGACTCTATTTTCGGCGACATGACACCATCCTCATTGTACAACATCATTATTTATGCACAACTGCAGAACTAATGTCTTTCTGACATTATTTTTTAAATGTTATTTAAAGTACATTTTGATAAACACTTTGCTTGTTATACACGCAACATTTCAGCCGTAAACAAAATTACAAATGTTAGCTAGATTGTTCATCATCTGCCGAGAGATGGATATTTATGCTGAAATTTAATTAAATAATAGTTTGTATTTTAAAAACCTCTATCGTGTGTCATGTGTGTTGAGTTGGCTCACGTGCTTTGTATCGCGCTATATGGTGCACCCAAAATTGCATACTTCCCTACTATATAGTGGGTGAAAAACAAGTGTGACAAAATAAGTATGTCTGAATTCACAGGAATCATAAAAGATTAGGATGACCTACTACTACTTCCGGCGAGATTCTGAAGTGTGCATATGATGGACACATTACTATCCCATGAGAAGATTTATGAATGGCAGTGAAGCGCTATAACTGACGTTTGTAGGTCACATGATAATGACAACAGGGCAAATGTACATATGGATTACATTCATACTACACACATTCATTCTACATAGAACAAACTTTTTAGTGGTTATGAAGTAATTCAAAATAAGTACCTACTCAAGAGACTATGCGATTTCGGGCGCAGCCCTATAGAGCATCAATGCTCCCTGGTTTTCATAGTGCATTTGGGGACTTTTTAGGGAGCATGTTTCAGTGCACTGGTAGGATTTTCCAATTGAGACAGCCCTTAAAATATCAGATTCCCTGATCAGGGCCCTGATTACTGAACTAGGGATCTGATTGAGACTCAAAATGGCTACCACAACTTGCTTAAAAAGCGACCTTTGTTCAAGCCATAGTTTGCGTTATAATATATAATGTCCTGATTGTCTTTCTCTTCTTTGTTCTGTTGCAGTATTTTAATATTGTTCTACCCTCTGGAGCCGTGGCAGATTGGGAAGAAAGGAACAGTTATGAGCTTCTTATAAGGCCTTCCTTGTTTGAAAGTGAATTCTTCATATATGATTCCTATTTGGGACTCAGCTAGCTGGGTTATAAGGAAGTTGTGTTCTTACAGGATTAAGAATATTTTGCATTAACATTTCCAGGTTCTCTTGAAAAGTAGCTAATTTATGTGATTGAAAATAATATGTTTACTAATATGATAAATATCAAATGCATTTAGTATTTTGATAGCAAGCCATAGTTGGATGGGTGTGTATTTTATTTAGTTTTAAAAAGTTGAAGAAATGAAGCTATACGAAAGTATATTATAATAATGTATTCCATTAGCATTGTGTTTGTAAAACTTTTCCAGGGAAAGTGCCACATCAATCAGTTCTCTATTAACCACATCTATCGGTCAAATCAGACCATATAATAATCAAGAATCGTTCGATCACAAGCTTACAAAAGCTGTAGAAATTATTCAAAGCCAGTGTAGTCAGTTTAGAGTGATTTATGAATTGCAAATTTATTTTAAAGACATCAGTTTCAGACACATTTTCTTTGGCATAGTACAGATTCAGACTGTGTTTGTCAAGAACATTGATTTCTGCCTTCCAAATGAATATTTGCAAAAACAATAAAAAAACAAATGCTCTTGAGTAAAATGTCTTGTGTAATTCATTTGGGGGATTTGATAGCCTGGGTTTCCCCATACTGCCTTACCGCAGCGCGATTCAATTCACGCTGAAAGGCAGTCTGGATACCATGGCCAGATTTTTCGCCTCATTTAGGGAACCAATCACAGAACGGGATCACAGAACGGGGAGGGAACAGCAAGACGATGACGACATATGTTGGCTATGAGCATTTGATAGACATTCTTAGCACCCAATAAACAGCGCCGGGCATTCGTAAACCACGCCTCAAATACGAGAAAATGTACATGTGGTTCCCAGACCCAAGTCTCAACGAGAATTGGGTCTGGCGTTAGCCAGGCTAGGGATTTGATACGACATTGCATTTGCTTCCAAGGGAAAGTAGACAAATTAAGTACAGAACTCTGTGTCTCATGGTTCAAGAAGAAAGGTAGAACACTGTGAGTGTTTTTGCACATAAATAAACATGTATTAATAATTTGTAATTGTAAAATGAATAGACAATTATATCTCCTAGCAAGTTTTATAAAGACTTTCTAAAATCAGGAAAGTAGTTTATTAGTATTATGTATTATCTTCTGTAGGGCTATCTTCAATATCTGTAGTTTTACAAGACACGGATCAAAGCAATAAATTAGTAAAGAAAAGATTTCTTGTTCTATGAGCTGTCACGGTCAAAATACCCTCGACTTCCGACAGATGGCGCTCATTGAACCAGAGAGGGTCTCGGAAGAAAATAAATGGAAAAAAATGTATCCAAAGTTTTTTCTTTCTCATTTGACATTACTGATTAACTTTAAATGTTACCAGTATTGGGCCATTTTTGTGTTCCTTATGATAAAATGTTACACACTTACAAATGATTTGGGCTCTATTGTTTCGAAACAGAGTTCAACGGGGTGTGGTGTAGTAGGCTAGTGTATAGTAGTAGGCAGTAGGTTCTTGTGCAGTCATTTTATTGCAGTTTTGAACTGGGTTGTGTTTCAGTGTAGCTATTAGTTAGTTCCTTTAAAAAAATGTCTTTGGAAATTTATTTGGATTTGTTTTCACAGCCCTGTCGCTCTGTTTACATCTTTGCCAAGAAAAACAACATCCAGTTCGACCACAAGAAGATTTCTCTGTTTGACGGTATGATATCGTCGTATAAAACTGCGTGGAGTTTGCTTGTGTGCTCTTTGCTTTGATTTTGCAGATTCATCAACTTTTTCATTGAAAGTTAAAGCTATATTAGAAGTTCTTCATTTTATAATGAAATGTAAATATCGTTTCCCCTTTTTGTCACAATTCAATTATGTGTGTGGAGAAAGTTGTGGTTATACTTTAGACTACTAGCCTACATGCAGTCGTGTGGCAAGTTAGTCAAGCTTACTTGGCAAACAGTTTGTAGTTCCTGCACGTCTTTGAACATTTAAATTGTACCTGTTGTATTTAAGTAAATAAACCCCTGATATTATTACATGAGTATTTTACCAAAACAAAAATTGTCCCCTAGGTTATCAATATGGTGAAGAGTTTGGGAAAATCAACCAGTTAAGAAAATTGCCAGCAATCAAAGATGGAGACTTTTGCTTGGCTGAAAGGTATGTGATCTATGGAATGCACGTTATTTCTTGTTTTCAATTTAATTTAAGATCTAATAAAAAAAATAATCTAGATCAGTGGGCTCTCAACCTTTTTGACAGTGGTGCAACTCTGCAGCTCGTGCTATACATGGAGCAGAGCAGATGATTTCAGTTTATAACTACGTTGTCCAGCTGAACTAAATGGTTTTTATTTCTATAAAAAAGCAAAGTGACAGTGCGGTGGTGTGCAAGTAATGTAATCGTTGTATGGTCTTCATCGCAGTTGGTAGGCTAATGGATGGTGATTCTCTTAATGATTGTCAGTGTTGTTTGATTGATCCTTTAAAAAAAATCCAAGTATGAGATATGTGAGAGATTTCATCTTGAAAATGGACCTTGCGTGATGGCTTGGTAGTGATGCCACTTCGATTAAGCCAGGGATATGCTTTTTTTTTTTTGTAGTCGATGGTGTCTCTTTTTGTTGTAGTTCTTTCTTGAATTCTAACATGGATAAATTAAGAAGTTCTGCTTGTTGTTTAAAATCAGCTTCACTGTAGGAAGAAATAATTGAGGCTGTGGTTTCAGCAATTTCTTCTTTTATCTTAATTCTTTCTGTGTGTATTCAACAACTAAGAGGATGAGATCTACACACTGTTTTACAAAATTCTGAATCTTCTACTTTACATTTTTAGAGATATTTGAATCCTAAGACCCCTGGGAATCCTACTAACCCTCCAATATTCACTACCGTAGTTGTTCCATGGAGGAGTAAGAGAATGCAAAAGTAAAAAAATAAAGATTTATTTTTGACAGACCCTTTTTTGTTCTGAATACATTTTCCAGTCAGTGTGCTGCTGTGTTGTTAGAAATTAAAATTAGAAATAACTTGATTTTTGTTGTTGTTTTAGCTTACTTTCATAGTTTTTTTAGTTATGATAGCTGTTTTTTTTTGCTTGTTTTGTTTTATTTTAAATAATTTTATATAAATCGTGAAGTTTATTGAGACTCCCTGCTTGAGAACCACTGTTCCAGATAAATATGATTATAAGTATCGAGTTTCAGATACACCTGTTGTTTGTTTTGTGCCTCCTGTGAAACTGTTCATTGTGTAAATTAACTGTTATACTTCCTGTTCAAATGATCCCTTAGTATTGCGATTATGATGTACCTGGCTGAGAAGTTCCACACTCCGGACCACTGGTACCCAGTTGACTTGCGAAAACGTGCTAGAGTAAATGAATATCTAGCATGGCAACACTCTGCCATACGGATACATGGATCCAGGGTACTCTGGTTCAATGTGAGTGAAGCGTATTTGTTCTCATTTGAAGGCACTATTGAACAGATCAGTGCTTAGATTTCAGCAAATCCCTTGTTAATGGCTGACTCCATTGCTCTGTGACTTTGGGATTGAAACTTTAATCTTTAGAATTGCTACTCCGCTAACTACTAGCTTTTTAGATTGTTATTTGTTAATGGAACTAAATTGTTTTCTTGTATTGCTGTAGCTTTTGATCCCAAAAGCTATGGGAGTTGAGGTCCCTAAAGAAAAGATGGACAATGCAGTAGAGAATCTTAACGGATCACTGATACTTTTTGAGATGAAGTTCCTGCAAGACAAACCTTTCATTGTTGGTGATCAGATGTCACTGGCTGACCTGGTTGCTATTGTGGAAATCATGCAGGTATCCATTCAATTCAAGATGAAGCAACATGATAACCTGAGCATTTAGGGGGAATAATATCTGACACAATATTTATATTTGATAACGCCTTGTCATTTCTGATGGTTTGTTTCAGCCTTTAGGTGCTGGTATGGATGTGTTTGAGAACAGACCCAAGCTCAAGGCATGGAAGGACAGAGTCCGAGAAGAAATTGGGGCTGAGCTGTTTGATGAGGCCCACCAGGCAATCCTCTCTCTTCAAGAGGAAGTGAAAACAAGGGATCCATCTTTTTGGGAGCCATTAAAACACAAAGTTTTGCAATATTTCCTCTCATAAACAAACTGGTAAACATTGTTGGTTAAAACAGCCATGAAACTTTATAATTAGTATACTTTTCTCAGTAATTCCATATATTTTTCATTTTGATTAACCACTAAGAATGAAATTAGCTTTTATTCAATTCTATGTGACATAAAGACATCATATGACAAACATGAATGTTTCTGTTTAGAATTTACCTCATAAAAGCAAACTGTTAAATTGCATGTTTCCAGCTGTGTTTACTCTCAAATTCTGAATTGCTGCACTCACTGTGACCTTATCGTTTAAAAAACTAGGCAATAACATGCAGACACTCAATACAGCATTGTTCCAGAAAATCACTAAACACCCATGGGAGCTCTTTCCCATGGGTGTTTAGTGATTTTCTGGAACAATGCTGAATGTGAATGAATGTTTCCTCCCTGTGTGTTTATGGAATGTAATCAGATATTATGTGATTTCCTTCAGCATATACTATTAAAAAAATGTAGTCCGATTTTTTCCCCCCTATAAATGTCTCAAATATTGTTGATAAAGTTATCTTTTGTCACCAGTCTCTGTTTGTTTATTTTAACTTTATGTGGATACAAAGAGGGTACATTTAGTCAATTCTGAAAGAATAGGACTTTTTGTTAATTTATTATTGTGAAGAAAACAAATTGTCTGATTTTTCCCCCTATAAATCCCCCAATATTGTACATGCATATATTTCATCACCAGTCTCTGCTGTTTACCTTCCTCTACAAGAAAAAAGCATTGTATAAAGTTAGTTAATTTTTTTCTCCTTTCCCCCTCATGCAGCCTATAACTTAATATTGTTGTTTTTTTATTGAATTTTAAACTCCCTTTTTTGGTTTTGTGCTCATTTTGATTAAAACAAAATTTCAGTCTGTTTCATACACAAAAGTTTACAAAACATAATCTACAAAATTTGCCTTTACAAATAAAGGGATGAGTATCTGTAAACAGTTGTGCACTTCAGTAAATAATGTCAATGAGAGCACAGTGGTATTTGAAAACCTTATGGAAGATTTAAAATTTTAATTATTTAAATTAAAATGTTTGCTCTGACTGAGCTGCACTGAAGGAGCTTCTTTCACCGTTCACTTTGATTGTGCAGAAAACAGCAGCGTCATCGTCATTTCACTGAACAAAACATGTTAATGATGTACAGGAACCACCTGACAAAGCTTCCTTTTTTCCCCTGCCCAACTATTCCTTTAAAACTGCTATTGAGTGGGAAATGGTCGTATCTCCACTCTCTGAAAGTGAAACAATACTTCAGCGGGAAGTGTGTAAGTTTGGACGGGACTGCGGCGTCGTAGAAAGTTAATAACCTTCTGAACTTGTGACTGAGTTCAACTGCAGATTGAAGGAAATGTTTTAACTATTTAAGCAAGCGATCATAATGAGCGAAAAAGGTTGCTGTGATTCAGTAGGTCAGTGTTTTTTCGACTACTACACGTCAAAACTATTGGTGATAAGGAGCAAGAAAGTGGGAACGCTGAATCGGTTCACTCAAGCTTTAGTCATAGCATACGTCATCGGGTAAGTATTTTACACTCCATTGTTTATTCAAAAAAAATGTATATCGTTAAAAACGCCCTTTTTTGTGTACAGGTATGTGTGTGTTCTCAAGAAAGGCTACCAAGACACGGACACCGTCCTCAGCTCGGTCACGACCAAAGTTAAAGGCATTGCTCTAACAAACACCACTGAATTGGGCGAACGGATCTGGGATGTGGCTGACTACATCATCCCACCTCAGGTAGTCCGTCGATTTGACAAAGAGGAGGTACAGGCTTGACAATTTACATGTCCATGCACTGACCCCTCACTGGTGCCACCACCTTCATGGGTTACAAGTACCTGGTATGCACCTGCATGCTGTGTTCACTGTTTGTGCAATCTACTCAATAATGTTTTTCATTGTGGTGTATCTGAACAATGTATCTTCGACAAGAAATGTTGTGTAAAAAGGTCACTTTAATTCTCTTAAACCAGTGGTTTTATAGCTCAAATATCTATTTATTTTCATGCTTTTTTGATAAAACAAACTAGCACTGTCAATACATTAAAAAAGTTAAACAACACTTGGTTGCTTTTTAAGGTCAGAAAACAGTTGTGTTTGTGTTTTTCTGAAGGCAGACTTTTATGCAAAACTTGGATTCAATTCTCACACCTCAGCTAACATTTAATTTTCACAAAACAAACAAACATGAGTAAATATGTTGTGTTGAAGGATTTAAAACCCACAAAATTTCCCTATTCAACTTAATTTGCCTACGGTTGTATGCTACAGTAAATATTGTCATGTTGATTGTGTTTGCTGATTTTTCCCAGAGTTTTAGCATTTTAACTAAAATGCTTTCAATATCTTAATTTTAAATGGTAACATCTTGTGGCCCCTTTTCAAATTTAAGAAAGCCTCTGTTTTAGAAGTATCCACTTTTCTTTACTAAAAATACACTCTTTTTTTCATTTAATCAAAACTGCACAACAGACCATACTCTTTGCTAATAGCAGTGATTTAGCAGTTTGCACGATCTTAAAGGAAATGGAAGTGTGTTCATGCCATCTGGGCATTCTTCAGTTATGAGGAACTATATTTTTCGATATTACTTGAAAACACGTGCTTTTGAATGTTTCATCAGGAGGATGGCTCATTCTTTGTGCTGACCAACATGATTATCACCCCTAACCAAACACAGTCCAAATGTGCAGAGGTGAGCCATTATGGGATGTATGGCTTTCGTTTGTCACTTTAAAAAGTAAAACAAAGCTTACTCGCTAAATCAAATACCAATATTTTTTTGTTTTGTGATTGTATTTAATATAAAAAAGTGCAATTAAATAATAGAAAAAATATAAGATGGTCTAATATATTAGACAATATTGCTATTATTACCTTCAAATAAATGTATTTTCTGTATCTTAATCTTATTTTAAATTTGTGACTTAGAATCCAAATCCAGCATCCATATGCACCTCTCACAGGAACTGCAAGAGAGGCTTCAACGATGCTCGTGGGGATGGTATGGCTCAGTATTTACATTATGCATTATGACATTACTGTGACTTGTCATCTTCTAAATCCCATCTGTTTAGACAACAAGCAGATCATTTTATATACATCAAACAATGCGTTTTTATTTTCAGGTGTTCGGACAGGCAGATGTGTCAATTACAATGACACGGTGAAGACTTGTGAGGTGCTGTCTTGGTGTCCTTTAGAGAAGAATGTTGATCCCCCAAAGTAAAGTACATTTTTATTTTTATTTTTAATAAGTCTCTTATGTTTAACAAGGCTACTTTTTTGATCATAAGTAAAAACAGTAATATTGTAAAATATTAATACCATTTAAAATAACTGTTTGCAAATTTTAAATGTATTTCTATAATGGAAAAGCGATTTTTCAGCATCATTACTCGAGTCTTTAGTGTCACATGATCATTCAGAAATCATTCTAATATGCTGATTTGGTGCTCAAGAAACATTCCTTATCATTATCAATGGTGAAAAAAGTTGTGCCGCTTTATATTTTTGTGGAAACCATAAAAGTTTGGGTTAAGTAAGATGATAATTGTGCACTAAATCCACCATTTTAGAATGATTTCTGAAGGAATATACTGTACGTGTCTAACGTTGTGTTTTATTTCCCTTCTTGACATCTCAGTCCACCACTTCTGGCAGATGCTGAAAACTTCACTGTGCTCATCAAGAATAATATCCGATATCCCAAATTTAACTTCAACAAGTACGCTTTTTAAATGAATTATATTTTTCTAATTGGATAGCTGCAAAATAAAACAAGGTAAGCCAATTTATTAACTGAATAAAATGTGCTCATTTTGTCCTTCCAGAAGGAATATCCTACCGAATATAAATAGCTCCTACTTGACCCACTGTGTGTTCAGCCGTAAAACAGACCCCGACTGCCCAATCTTCAGACTCAAAGACATTGTCGGAGAAGCTGATGAGGATTTTCAGACGATGGCTGTCAATGTCAGGCACTTAATTTATATTTATCTGCCCTTGCTGTTTCAAACTCCTGTTATAAAATGCTTGGTGTTTTTCTTTTGTGCACTTTCTTCCTTCTGCTTAGGGGGGAGTGATGGGAGTTCAGATCCGGTGGGATTGTGACCTTGACGTGCCACAGAGCTGGTGTGTTCCTCGCTACAGTTTCCGCAGACTAGACAACAAAGACCCAGAAAATACTGTGGCACCAGGTTACAACTTCCGGTAAGAGGTGTTTGCAGTTAGTAAAAGTGGTTCCTCATAGGAAGCTAGTTTGCATTAAATGAGTGTGGTTTGGTCAAATCTCTATAGATTTGCTAAATATTACAAGAACAATGATGGCAGAGAGTCCAGGACACTTATCAAGGGATATGGGATTCGCTTTGATGTCATGGTATTTGGCCAGGTGAGACACTGTGACCTTTCTAATGTTACAAATTAGATTCCTGTTATGCAGGTTAGCATTAAAATGTAGCACGTACTATTCTTTTGTTTCTACAGGCAGGAAAATTCAATATTGTACCAACACTTCTGAATATAGGTGCAGGCTTGGCCCTTCTAGGCCTGGTAAGTATGTTACTGTTACTTACTGCATTACAATAATTATAATTATATTATTAAAAAAATTGTGTGGTCCATTTCAGGTGAACGTTATATGTGATTGGATCGTCCTGACATGTATGAGAAGAAAGCATCATTACAGAGAGCAGAAGTATTCATATGTTGATGACTTTGGACTTGTGAGTATTTATGGCCTCAGTTATTAAATATTTTAACATCATCCTGGTTAACTTTTTCTATAATTGCTAATAAATTGAAAATAAGTAGCTATTGTGCCTCACAAGAAACTAACATGAGATATTTCTTTCAATTAGTTATCTAATGAAGAAACATAGAAGATCTTCAGGCTACTGATTCTACTCTAATTCTATGCAAGTTTCATCATGAAGTAAATGTATTTGTTCAGGTTTTAAATGTTATTCTGAATGGACAATCAGGGAAATTCTATGAATAAAAAAAATAAAATACACATTATCAGTGTGATTTACTTTATGTAGTTTTGGGGTGATGTGGGTTCTGTTTGCTTCCTAATTAGGGCAAAAAAACTTTTTCTTTTAATAAATATAATTAATATAAAATAAATCTCAAATTATTTGCCAATACAAATGGTTTACAACTATTAAACCATTTGAGGGCCGTGGAGTTCTGTAGATTTGTTAAAGGGATTGAGCTCTGTAATTATTAAATGGTAACATGTATGATATATCTAATGCCATTTATTAAAAACAATATTTATGTATATTCAGTTTACTGAGGACCCCTAGTGGGGGTTGAGAAGCACTGCGGTAACGCTTGCATCCAGCAGGGATCAGTAGTTCAGGAGGAAGATCGCACACACAAGACTAAACAGTAACTACACTTATAAAAAGGGTAAACGATGATACAGGAAGGTGGGAATTTTGTGGGCAAGAAGAAACTGTGGAACGTGTTATGCTATACTGTCAGAAATACGACCCTGAAAGGAGGATTCTAATGCAATTTCCCCCCCTAATTTATACTATGAGATATTTTACAAAATAACTCGGGAAATTATTATAGTTTTATTTTTCAGTATCTTGGAATAACTATTTTGTGGGAGAGGATGTAAAAAATGTCATTTTGATCCACACTCCATACCAGTCGGTGGCGGTAATAAAACATTTTGTTGTGAACCGCCAATGAAATCTAGAAGAAGAAGAGGAAGATCGCTCGCAGCCAGCCACATTTTTCGTCACGTCAATGCACGATGGCGGCCGCGTTGAGAGGGAGCCTAGTAACATTGGCCAAGGTGAGTCTTGAAACACGATACTGTCATTTTCTCATATTCACTGAAATATTACTAATGTATGTTTGCGTCACACGGCCAAATACAAAGATTAACTGGGGAATAAACCGCTGTCTGTAGACGTGTTTAAGTTCCGATTTACTTTACACATGACGATGGGTACTGGGAAAAATAGTAAAAACCTAAATATATCAGATGACAGCTCACGGGAGAGGTCCATTAAAACTCGATTGTACATGTACTTTATTATTACTATTTAATTCTTATTTTCCATTAGCATTATATAGTACAATCTTAGATACTGATGGGTTGTTTACATCATATTTAAAGGTATAGGGCCTAGTTCGCTCAAAAAAATTGAATTGTCATAAGTTGTTCCAAACATTTATGAATTTCTTTCTTCTGTTGAACACAAGATAATTATTTTTAAAGAAGATACTTTTATAAAAAAAAATGTCGGCAACTGCCCAGACATTTGACGACACCGTTGACTTCCATAGTAGGAAAATCAAGTAGCAATCAACTGTCTAGTTACCATATTCTTTAAAATATCTTCTTTTGTGTCAATATTTTTGGGATATGATGCAAGGGTAATGTATTCTCTTAATTAGTTAAAATTTAAAATTATGCCTGATTAATTGGCCAGCATGGATGGTTCACGCAAATCCATTTCCCAATGACTGAATACCCCTTTTATTTGTCATGACTGTTAAACTCAATTTAAATTCACTTCATAAATAACAGCCCTGAGCTGTCTGTGATGTCAACCCATATTAGCCCTTGACTTGGGTTATTTTTGACCCCTCAGGGTCTGAGTGCTGCCCGTTTGCAGCCGTTGTGCTCCCGTTCCCTGAGTTTGAGCGGTCAGAATGTTGCCGAGAGTCCCCCGGCCCGTGCTGACAGCACCTTCAAGGTCACCATGGTCCCTGGAGATGGAGTCGGACCTGAGCTGATGACTGCTGTCAAAGACGTTTTCAAGGTACTAATGCACTTTCTCAGCCATGTTTTCAAAGACTTGAGGAAACTTTTAAATATCTAACCTTCAGTGTCACTCTTAGGGTGTACTCACACTAGCCGTTTGAACCGTGCCCGAGTGCGTTTGCGCGGTTCGTTTGACTAGTGTGAGTGCTCCGAACCGTGCCCGGGCGCGGCTCGATTAGCCGGCCCTGGCCCGCTTGGAAGAGGTGGGCCAGAGCACGGTTCAGTTGGACTCGGGCGCGGTTCGCATGCAGTGTGAGCGCTAACCGTGCTGGAGCACGGAACAGCATTGTGTTCAGAGCAGCCCGTTCTCATCCCAAGGCGTCATACAGGTGACACGCTCTAAAGCCGATGCACATGGCATCCTTTAGCATCAATATGAGACGCAGATCCCAAGGCGTCATAACCTAACGCTACCCCAGACCTAAACCTACCCATAACAGTGCGTTATATTGACGCTAAAGGGTGCCATGTGCGTAAGATTTCGACGAAATGTCATATATATAACGCCAAAGGATGAAAATGTGTTGGTTCAGAGAGCGCCGCTCTTCTTGTTTATCCCGAAACCGTCGCACCATAATGACGTAAGCGTGCTCCGGCACGAATGCTGAAACCCTGTGAGTGCAGGCCAGAGGGGGGGTGGGGAGGGGGGACAATCGTACTCGGGCCCGGTTCATGGTATGGCGCTCCAAATGTTTTATTCTATGACGAGTGAAGAGTGACATTTCTAAGACTTCCCTGACAAAGTCGAAGGAGCAGTCTACCCTTCCGTCGCCGTCAGTCCGTGTCAATTTTTGAATGGGATTGATAGAGACGGTAGACGACAGACCGGCGGCGACGTCACGGCGGTGTCACAGTCGGAACGTATACCTTACGGCGACGTGGCGACGGCGTATGTAAGAAATCCATAAAAAAATCAGACGTCTGAACCGGTCTGAACTAGGCACGTCGCATCATAAGACGCCTGATACACACGTCGTCTCTCTGTACGTCGCATCATAAGACGCCTGATACACACGTCGTCTCTCTGTACGTCGCATCATAAGCCTGATACACACGTCGTCTCTCTGTACGTCGCATCATAAGTCTGTCCCCATTATATTAGATCATACCTTTGATAAAGATACTGTAAAATATTTAAGAACAGCTTACTTAAGATTTCCTTTTCCTAAAGCAAAAGAGACACACTTTAAGATTCTAAATGACAGGCTATATCCTTCCAATAGATTTTTGAATTTAAAATTAAATTTTGAAAATGTGCCTTGTCATCTTTGTAATTGTCTCTCTGAAGATACAGAACATATATTTTTTACCTTAACTTCTCTAAATCCTTTTGGAGAACATTACAGGCTGATAGGAAAATATGTCGTGGATGACAGTTTCACTTTCACCTTACAAAATATAATGTATGGGATTGCCAATGATTGCTGTTATTTGATCTGATTAATAACATTATATTAAAATACTTTATACATAAATGTAGATTTTTAAATGCCCTCCTTTGTTTATTATATTCAGAAACTAATTAAAATAGGTAGCCTACTTCTCTGATGCCTAAAATGAAAAAGCGAGGTGCATTAAAATTATATAGGCTAGGCTAATCTGTTCGTATTGTATAACCTGTTTTAATTTAATTTAACTTTTAGCCTATATATATATATATATATATATATATATATATATATATATATATATATATATATATATATATATATATAGATTATTTGTACTTTTTTTTTGAGCCTTCCACGCCTGTATTTTTTGTATAATAACAGTTTTGTGCCATTTTGTTGTATTCAGTTTTTTGTATTCATTGATAAAAAGACCCCATTTATGTCGCTTTTAAAATATTTCAAAGTTTGCGTAAGTAGATGTAGGCTAATTGTTATATAGGCTATTGCTTTTACAGTAGGCCTAATTAGTTAACTTATTTCCCAAAAAGGTCCACTGGTGCGTAATAACTATCAATGTTTGTTAAGGGCGGCGGAGGGGCTAGCAGTGCTTCAGCACCCCCAAGAAAGACAAAGCACCCCGATAGAACCCCCAAAAATTATTTCTGGAAGCAATCTGTGAAGAAAACAAGAAAACTTATCTTGTTTTTTTCGAGATATTAAGTCGTTATTTCAATCTCTTTATTTTGACATAATAATTCGTTATTTCGACATAATATCTTATTATTTCGACATAATAAATCGTTATTCCACATAATATCGGTTATTTCGGTATTATACGTCGTTGTGTCGACATAATATGTCGTTATTCAACATATTTATGTTATTATTATGTTAATAGTTATTCGATGTCGTTATTCGACAATATGTTTTTCATACTATTCCACATATTCACTTATTATGCCGAAATAACAGATATTATGTCGAATAACGACTTATTACGACATAATATCTGTTATTTCGGCATAATAAGTCGATATATCGACATAATATCTGTTATTTCTACACAATATCTCGTTATTTCGACATAATAAATTGTTATTTCGACATAATAAGGAGACATTCTATGCATAAAGCATTATAATAGTTTTCCATGGGAAGAAAATGCTAAACGTTTAATTAAACACGTTACGTTCATATTCCTGGCTCATCTGATTTTTTTGTATATAGCCTATAGGCTACTATAATTATTATGATTTTAGTATCATAATGATTAATAAATGCACGCACAATTATCCGTGAACTTGATCAATGTTGCAGATATGTGTTACTATTCACAAACAAATGCTTTTCAACTCTGCTTTTGCAATTCAGAATTAAATGAATGTGCAGCCATTTAAATAGAGTCTGTATGCCTTTACGTGTTGTAGCCATTAAATACGCGTTTAGTTTCGTTAAAATTATAATGTTAATTTTTCCCCATCTATGTTATTATGAAAAGTGAACAGCATGAGTGAGATAAGATTTGAAATATATTGGGATACATTATTTTTAGCTCTTCATTACGTTTTGTAGAAAGCCTATGAATTTCGTTATGTATAAATTGTATCTTAATTTTAATAATTTTTTCCATCAACCAATAGCCAGTATTTAATAAAAAGGAAGAAAATATAGCAGACAATATAACGGAGGCGCGGTCACTTGCATTGCACGTAAACTGGTCCGCATCTCAATATAAATTAACTGAAACTAAGCTTATATTTCTCATGTGTGTATGAGGCATATCTGTGCTACGAAAAGTATAGGCTACTCTCTGATTATGTAATCCATTATGTGTGTTTCTCTCTATATAGGCGACTACGGAGATGGCGATCGTCAACTTCATCTTTGCAGCCGACACTGACTTATTAATAAAAAAAATAGGCCTAATGCACTCGTGTCACCGGATTTACAAATGCACATCTTGTATAATACGCACACATTATCTCGAAATAATGAGATATTATGTTGAAATAACATTATTTATAAAATAAATATTTAAGAATATTTGATTTAATGCTGAATGTTGTGCTTGTTCAAATTAATAAAATTAAAATTTTAATTGTGATAATTATGATAATTGAAATAATTGAATATTAAATAGAGTGGCCAAGTTTTGCTAATTTATTAATATATATATATAGGCCATATATATATATATATATATCATCAGAACATGAACTATCACTGCATTTGCAGGAATCGTAAAGTATTTTTTTTTTATTAACTCAAGTAGCCTAACGCTTATCTTTCTCAACACATATGAACTGTGATCATGCACAACGAAAAAACATGCAAGAATTAAATCCCCCTCCCAGTAAGTTTTACTGCTCCTGTTAAAGTAATAACGTTAACGTTACATCGCGATGCTGAGCTACAGTGAAATGATAGAAAAGACAGATCCATTATCTGTGTTAGTCAATTCGCGCGAATTAGGCGAATTAATGGAAAGTCAAAGTATTCATAAACGCATTTTCAGGCGTCTGATTGCACACTGACCCGCCAAAAGAGTGCGTTTCGACGACCAAACCATAATGATTGCGAAACAATAACGATAAAGGACTTCAAAAGGACTTCATTAAGCTCTTTAATGAGATTAACCCTATTCTATCCTTAGAATCTCCACTCCCTGACCTTGATGTGGAGCATCATCTCTCCCTGATAAACACGGCTTGGGAAGATATATTAAATCTTACTGCTCCCCTCAAGTTTTTTAAATCAAAGACTAAATCTAAATCTGAACCCTGGGTCGATCATAGTTTACGCACCTTGAGACAGTCATGCAGGAAAGCAGAAAGGAAGTGGAAAAAAGACAAATTACAGGTCTCGTATGAGATCTTAAGAGACTGTCTATCGTTATATCAGAATGCGGTTAAGAAAGCTAAAGCTTCTTATTTCACTACATTGATTGAGAAACGTCATCACACCCCTAAGGCACTTTTTTCGATCATTAACTCTATTTTAAAACCACCTAGAACCTCTATTCACTGCCCATCCTTGACACTCTGTGGGGATCTTGCTGAATTCTTTAGCAACAAAGTTTCTAACCTTAGAGCTCAATTTCAAGCCTCTGAAGAGGAAATACCAAAAGAGAGGAGTACGCTTACCCGATGGAGCTCTTTCAATCCTGTCTCCTTACATTACGTAAAGGAAATAATGTTTAAACTTAAACCTTCCTTCTGTATGTATGACACTTTACACCCTCGCTATCTGCGGAAATTATTTGATACTGTCGGCCCAGGGTTGAGTTCTCTACTTAATAAATCTTTGCATGAAGGAGCTATACCCTCGAGTTTGAAAATTTCCTCTATTACACCGGTACCAAAAAAACCCTCAGTTGATGCCTCTATCTTATCCAACTATCGTCCTATATCCATTGTGCCGTTTATTTCAAAGGTATTAGAGAAAATTGTATTTTTACAGCTTCAGACTTTCTTAAAGGACAATTATATATTTGAAAAGTTTCAATCAGGGTTTAAGGCACTGCATAGTACAGAAACTGCCCTTACAAAAGTTCTTAATGATATTTATATGACTACAGACTCGGGAGAGTCTGTCATTTTAGTTATGCTAGACTTGTCTTCTGCGTTCGATACCGTTGACCACACGATCCTCATTTCTCGACTTGAGTCTTATGTGGGACTAGGGGGCGTGGTCCTGAGTTGGTTCAAATCTTTTTTAACAAATAGACATTTCTCTGTAAAAATTGGAGGTTTTTCCTCCTCACTCCGAAACCTATCCTGCGGTGTGCCTCAGGGCTCTATTTTAGCTCCCGTCTTATTCTCACTATACCTCCTTCCTCTGGGCTCTATTTTTAGAAAACACAATATCTCTTTTCACTGTTATGCTGATGACATGCAGATTTATATGCCTTTGTCTAAGAAAAATAAGAGCACTCTTGACTGTTTGACAACATGTCTTGAGGAGGTAAAAACGTGGCTTGCTGGAAATTTTCTGTTCTTGAACTCAGACAAAACAGAGGTTATCGTTTTTAACCCTTCTGAAACTAGGCAAATATATGATTTTGACCTGGGATCTTTAGATCGATCTATTGCTCCCCAGGTACGGAACTTAGGTGTTATTTTAGATAGCTCCCTTAAATTCGATAAACAGATTAGTGCTGTCGTCAGATCTAGTTTCTTTTATCTTCGTTCTATAGCGAAAATTAAATCATATCTCCCTAAACGATCGCTGAAGTTGGCAATCCATGCTCTTATTAACTCGCGCCTGGACTATTGTAACCTTCTGTACTATGGTGCATCAAAGTCCCAAACGGCCCGCCTACAGATTGTTCAAAATGCTGCGGCGAGATTCCTCATGGGAAAAAGGAAATTTGACCATGTGACCCCCCTGCTACGATCTCTTCACTGGTTACCGCTAAATTTTAAAATTGAATATAAAATTTTAATACTGGTGTATAAATCTTTGAATGATTTAGCACCTGCTTATCTATCTGATTTACTTCACTACTACTCACCCACGAGAAGTCTTAGATCTGAAGCTAAACTTCTTCTTCAGATACCTAAAACCCGGTTAAAATCAAGAGAAGACCGTGCCTTTGAAGTGGCTGGTCCCACACTCTGGAACAAGCTCCCACTTTATATTAGAACAACTTCCTCTCTGTCTGAGTTCAAGTCTTGTCTTAAAACCTATTTATTTTCTGTCGCTTTTAGCTTAGAATGAGTATTCTGCTCAGAACTGTTTTAAATTAGTTTCTCTCTCTATGTGTACAGCACTTTGGTCGGCCAGTGGCCGTTTTTAAATGTGCTAAATAAATAAACTGAAACTGAACTGAACTGAATAAACAAATAAGCCAAACCATAACGCGCTTTTTTTCCCCACGGAAAACACGCGTCAGAAACGCGCGTTTTTTGCATCAAAGCGTGCGTCTTCGGCGCCTGATCTGCTATTTAAAACGCACGTTATCGACGTGCGCTTTGGGGTCACCGAAAACGCACGTTTTTCAGCACCTCAGCTCGGACAGTTCCCTAATCCCTTCATTGAGACGCACTTTACAATAAGGTTTCATCATACATTATTTAACTACATTAGTTCACATGAACTAACAATGAACTGCACTTCTACAGCATTTTAGCTTGATGTCTCAATAAATGAGCTTTAGGAATGTTTTGTTTTGTGCGCAGTAGCCTACCAAACGTTTCCAGTAGATGACATCCAGACTCCAATATTGTACATGTTTTTAGTGATCTGAACCTTATATTTCCATACTATTCCAAATATTTATGAAGTACACATCCTATTCAGAAATAGTTCGGGCATGTTAATATTTGATTTCAATTAATCTCTAAAACACATAAAAATGTACAGAAAGAAGGTCTCTTTTGCGCGCAATGACACACTCGGTCTCTCTCGCGCAGTTCGCTTCGCATGGAAGTTCGATTTATGGACAACAATAATCAGTACAAACTCTTGTTTTGAACAATTGTTTAATACATATAAATAATTCGAGCACATAAACTTTAATATGGAGGATTAAATAAGATTGAATTTATGTAGTAAGATTTCATTAGGCCTACTAATTACTGTTTTGTTTTTTGTCAAAGATGTTAAAATCTTTAACAAAATGTTTGACATTATTTGACAAGCATACACGCATACATGCACACAAAAGACACCAATGCACAGAAACACAAACCTATAGCCTACGGGTTTGTATTGAGTTTTAATTGCATTTTTAATTAATTATTCGTTAAACCTTCTACTTAATGAAATACATTTATTGTGTTGTTGCTAGGCACGGCGCCAGGATTCCAGGTTTGGATGGGCCAGACCAATTGTGGGTGGGCCTTAAATTAAAAAACTTTATCCAATCACTGTTTAACCTAATAAAAATACTGACTAATATATCTGTACTTAGGCTATACATAATATAGATTTTAATAGCTAGATGCTCTTTAAATATTTTGTTGCATTGTTAAAAAGTTTCGGTGCATGGAGTCAGGACGGACCTATCGGCGATCGCTCTCCTTGGTTCTGACCAAAAGAAGAGCGCTTTTGGAATCTCTACGCATCATACCTGGGCTGCGTTTCCCGATAAAAGAAAAAGCGGTGTTCTTTATAAAAGAAGCACTTCAGAAATAGTTGAACTTGCATTTATTAGAACTCATGGGAGGATAGGCAGAGGCGCTGGCGCCCTCATAGCAACGGCGCTGGTCGCGCTCGCTGCGATAGTCGCACTATAGCGGGTGGCAGAGACGAAGATGTGCTGGGTGATGTGGATCTCAGCTCTCCTTCATCTCCTGGTTGCAGCGATGACTCAGAGACTGTACGTGCGCGTTTAAGGTACACTGTAAAAAAAAAGTTAACTCATTATTTTGAGTTATCTTTTTGCATGTTTTTTTTTAGTTTAACTAACTTATTTCGATAAGTTGAGGACAAGAAAACTTAAAATTTCTTGTTGTCTGGACAATCTAGTTAAAAAAATAAGTTGAAATAACTAAATTGCTAAAATATTTTTTACAGTGTAGGCTACTTAAACAACGACTGTTGCAACATTGTCCTTTACTGGAAATTATTTTCACACTTTCACAAGCTAATGATAAGCGCTGAAGCTGCAATATTTCTGGAGACATTGAGTGGGTAAAACATTATTTTGACCACTTGAGTTTTGTTTTGTAGAAAGACTTTTTAAAGATTTTCGTTTTGTATAAATTGTATCTTAATTTTGATCAATGTTTTATCAACCAATTGCCTGTATTTAACAAATAAGAAGCAAATATATAGCAGACAATGTAATAAGACGCCGGCACGATCACTTGCATTGCACGACAACTGGAGCATGTTCCGCCACAGAGTGAAAAATAAAAAAACGTAATTGCGATTTTTTTTTAATCTCACAATTCTGACTTATTATCTCAGAATTACTGATATAAAGTGGCAAGTGCAGGTTAGCTATAAAGTCAGAATTGCGTGATATAGGCCTAAAGTCACAACTGTATTGCGTGATATAAAGTGCGAGAAATATAGCTTGAATTTTTTTTCAAAGAATTGCATGTTTATATCTCGCAATTCTGACTTTATAATGGGCAATTGGGAGATATAAAGGCAGAATTGCATGATATAAAGTCGCAATTGTGTGTTACAAAGTCAGAATTGAATTGTGGGATATAAACTATTCTGGGGTAAAAAAGAAGAAAAAAGAAGAAGCAATTGCGACTTTATTTCACGCAATTCTGACTTTATAACACGCATATAGCCTATAGCCTGCCCTATTTAAGTAGCCTTAAATTAATGGCTTAAACTAATGGCTTAAATGACTAGGAGGGGGGGGGTTGGGGGTAGTCGGAGGCCTTATTCCACATATCTTCGAAGTTCGAACCAGCAAGCCGTTCTGGGTTGAGTGCGCGACCCTGCGGAATATTCAGAAATGCGCTCTCCGCTCACATGCTCTGATCGGAACAAACCCGAACACCGTCTGCTGAACTTGCGCAGAAACATCAAAATAGACACAACTAGCTTTTTAAAATTGTTTTTAAAACTAAACATTTAGAATATTTTAACACAAATTATGAGCTTATTGGCGATTTTTTTTAGGGGGGGATAAATTTATCCCCACCGGGGATAAAAATAATTAAGCAGAGGCAGGGATACATTGACCACTGTTGATTCATTGTTGATTTCTTTAAAATAATCGGCTATTAAGATACTTGTCACCTTCTCGTAAAAAACAATATCGTGAATAGTTTCATGTTGTGTATTCGCCCATATGGTCAACTGTGTAAGTTAAAATTCTTACCACCATCAAAATTAAAAACTCAGAATGACACATTCCAGAACATTATGTTTATAGATTATAATTAATGAATTTATCCGTTCAACTTTAAAGTTGCTGTTAATAATTGTGTAAATAAAATAAAAAGTGACTCTGATGTTTTTAAAATATTATTTTTGTAAACAATTCAGAGATGACATTAATGATATACACAACTTTGTATACAACACACAATTTGTATCAATTAGGCCTATTCAATGTTGTCAGAACACAAGAAAATAAAAGAAAAACGTCAACAATGATTGATAAGAAAGATAACGGAAAAAACACAGGGTGAGATATTTGTTGTGGTGGCAATGTAGTTTTTTTTAATGAATGCAAACACTGATTACAACAAAATGGCTGTTGCATGGCAACATAATAGTTCAATGAAGTTGCATCATGGTGCAAGTAGCCTACTTCTCAGCAATGTTGGAGTTTCACGTCTGTGGTGCGACGACGTTGGAGTCACACGTTAGTTTCACACGTCTGTGATGCGACGACGTTGGAGTCACACGTTAGTTTCACACGTCTGTGATGCGACGACGTTGGAGTCACACGTTTCACACGTCTGTGATGCGACGACGTTGGAGTCACACGTTAGTTTCACACGTCTGTGATGCGACGACGTTGGAGTCACACGTTTGTTTCACGCGTCTGTGGTGAGACGTACCCCTTCTCTTATGGCGCTTGAACCGTGCCAAAATCAAACATTCGAACGACCGATCGACCGACCGAACGTCTGTCCGAACGTCTATCCGAACGTGTTGTACTTTTGAGCGTCTGACCGAGCGGGTTGACCCACGTGACGACCTGACGTGACGTCAACGTCTTGAAATTAGCAGTTTTTTAGCCATGCAAGTATCCAAGCCAGGCACGGCGTTATGGGTGGGCCTGACGGGCCTAGGCCCACCCACTTTTCAACAGGCCCACCCAAAACATTTCTTTAAAAATGTTTTGTCAAGAATTATTAAAAAATCGCCAATAAGCTCATAATTTGTGCTAAAATAGTCTAAATGCGCGAGTGTGAGCGCGCACTGCATGGCACGGAGGCGCGCGGGCACAAACACTTGCGTTTTCCTATCAACAAAAAATACTCTATAATTTCTGGTCATACAGAAAATAATAATATATTATTCGCAACTATTTTTATTTGTGTAAACTCACAATAACAAGAAAACGTTGTGCTTTTGTAAAATAAAATAAAACAATCAGGCGGTTTCATGATCTCCATGAACTGGAGCGCGAGAACTGAAACAAAGTATAGCCTATAGGCTAAAGCTTGACATGTCCACTTTAAAACGAACAAATTCGAATCGAAAGTTAATACCTTCTGCTTATGTAATCCGTAGAAAAGGTGCATTTCTCTCTAATGGTGCATCAGCCTTACAGCGGAGATGGAGATGTTTTTAGCCGACACTAATTTAGAAAACAGTTTATTAATAAACAATTAAAATGCCTCATTATTTTTTCTTTATCATTAGCCTATAACTCCCCTAAATCACCTTATGCTGTGGTTCTTCTATGGCTCTTCTCATTCAGCACTGCGGGAAAAATATCATTTCCAGGTTCTAATTTGGCCTTAGAAAACCATTTAAATCTCCATATTTTTTCGTATTAATTTGTGAATATTTTAAATGTTTAATAAAGGGGCAAAAAGTTATAAACAAAAATCTGAAATTTTGTCGATATTTAGCCTATTTTTTTTGCGCAGCATTTGTGTACAGTTCAAATTTAAAAAAAAAATGGTGTTCAACTTTGCCTTTTAAATAAAAAACAACCAGCGTTCATTTTTCGTTTTGCGATTACGGTTAAATAAGGAAAAACAAATGGACACAAATGTACACTGACCATTTGTACATAATACGAGACAGAGATCTTTATTAAATTCATAAAAAAAACAATAATTACAGGAATACTGGATTCTAAACCTCAACGAAATGCCACAATCAAGACCTCGGAGCAGACTCCTTATGTGCCGTTCGCAGTATAGGGGGCTTTCCCTTTCCCAATTCTGATATAAAATCAGAATTGCGTGAAATAAAGCCGCGATTGCGTGTTGTAAAGTCAGAATTGAGTGAAATAAAGGTGCAATTGCTTCTTTTATTTATTTATTTATTTTACCCCAGAATAGTTTATATCTCACAATTCAATTTTGACTTTGTAACACGCAATTGCGACTTTATATCATGCAATGCTGCCTTTATATATCCCAATTGCGTATTATAAAGTCAGAATTGCGAGATATAAACATGCAATTCTGTGGAAAAACATTGATCAAAATTCAGATACAATTTATACAAAACGAAAATCTTTAAAAAAAAAAAAAAAAAAGTCTTTCTACAAAACAAAACTCGTCTCCAGAAATATTGGAGCTTCAGCGCTTATCATTAGCATGTGAAAGTGTGAAAATAATTTCCAGTAAACAACAATGTTGCAACAGTCGTTGTTTAGGTACCTTAAACGCGCACGTACAGTATCTGAGTCATCGCTGCAACCAGATGAAGGAGAGCTGAGATCAACATCACACATCTTCGTCTCTGCCACCCACTATAGTGCGACTATCGCAGCTAGCGCGACCAGCGCTGTTGCTAGGACGGCGCCACCGCCTCTGCCTATATGAGTCCTAATAAATGCAATTTCAACTATTTCTGAAGTGCTTCTTTTATAAAGAACACCTCTTTTTCTTTTATCGGGAAACGCTGCCCAGGTATGATGCGTCATGGAGATTCCAAAGCGCTCTTCTTTGGTCAGAACCAAGGAGAGCGATCGCGAATAGGTCAGTCCTGACTCCATTCACCGAAACTTTTTAACAATGCAACAAAATATTTAAAGAGCTTTAAGCTATTAAAATCTATATTATGTATAGCCTACGTACAGATATATTAGTCAGTCATTTTTTATTAGGTTAAACAGTGACTGGATAACGTTTTTAATTTAAGGCCCACCCACAATTGGTCTGGCCCATCCAAACCTGGAATCCTGGCGCCGTGCCTGATCCAAGCTGATGTGTAAAGACTATAAATGGACATGAAAGGCAATACATATACATATTGTACCACTAAAACAACACTAAAACATTTCTCCTGAATCCTGTGCATGTAAGGCTATGTGTTTTACTTTCAAAGAGCAGAAATACTGTAGGCTAGCCTATATACAGACATTCATTCGTCTTAATTTGAGCAATATAATCATTTTAACTAGTTTTTATTGTTCATTTTATTGCCCAAAAGTACAATGTTCTCACAGTCCATAAAAAAAACTCTTTTTTTTAAAAATTAATAAATGTAGCCTTTCATTAAAAAAAAAAAAAACAGATCCAGAAGGTATTCATAAATATGAATATTAGATTTATATCTTTGGAAATGTATATAATATAATAATATATATAAAAATGGATATAAAATATCCATTTATATATATATATATATATATATATATATATATATATATATATATATATATATATATATATATATATATATATATATATATATATATAATGTATACATTTACATTTTAAACTGTTGTGACCTGTGAATACAGTTTAAAATATTTAATAATAGATAATAAATGTTATGAACTTAAGACCTATTTATGCATCTTTATTGTTTGTGTGTGTTTGTTTGTTTGTTTGTAAACAATGTTGTGTTGAGAATAAGAGTTTCTGTGTTGGAGATTTGGGGTTCACCGGTGGAGGATTAAATTATTAAAGAGCATTAGTGCTCCAATAATAGGATATTCCAGAAATGTAAAAGCTACTACACTTTACTGTAATATGAAATATTGTTATTGGAAGTTTTATATAGAATAATTAAAATAATGAATTTACTTTTCCAACAAATATTACAAGTCCAAAAAAGTCAATACTGTCATGGTGCTCTTCGGTCACTTTTGACCAAACTTTTCTGTTTGGAATTTTAAAATTCACAATTATACGCTAATGAACTGGTAGGGCTATTACCACACAGCATCATTGAGTCAGGAGACTGAAATAAGAGGTTGAAACGAGATCGGATTCAGATGGATTAAGCTGTGATAAAATTTTATTTATTGAATTTGAATGTTACGTGTACCAAAATGCTTTCTCTTTATTCAGGTTTGACTGTAATAATAATGCAACAACGTGTACACTTCAAATAAAAATGTATTTTTTTATAAACTTCGACAAAAAGTAGGCCTATTATTTGAGAATAAAAAAAAATATTCAAATCCACAGTTTAAAAGTAAGTAATTTTGTCCAAAAACTAGAGAATTAACAAGCCTTTCCAGAGAGCTATACTGGCATCTAGTGGTAACACCATGACATGACAGGTTTTATTTTATTTTCTCTCAACAGATGTCGCCTATCTGATTTAAACAATTTAATTTAAAAGGCCTAGTTTCTATATTAATCTGAAATACTGCATTCATTGAAAAAATATTTTTTTAAAAATTAGAAAACAATTTTTTTGTTATTATTTTTTAATGGGAAAAATGTACATTAATTATTGCATCATTTTTTTTTTTTAAGTTGGCTGCCAAAAATATCAATATTGGGAGTTGTCACTACAGAAAATATGTATTTATTAGTTTGTTCAATATTAAAATAGTTCAACATAAACCTATTTTAGTTAATACTTTGATGTATTACAATTCAACCTTTACAGTGGACCTGCCTATCTCAACCGCTAGAATCTGATTTTTCATAGTCAGCTCTGGATGTTTTAATTGAGGTTATACAATATAAACACATGTTCAGTTTCCATAGAAGACACGTTGGTTTTGGTGTAAGGTCTTGAATGAAATAAAGAACATCAATTTTATTTGCATTTACAGAGATACTGTATCTACTTGATCAAAGATATCTTCCTGAGATTCAGACATATCTTAACCTCTATAGAGTAGGAATAAACATGTTTATCTGAGACCACAATTGTTACGTTTGTAAAATCAATTTGTCTGATATAAATGGTCAGTATATTTTATAGGATATGGACTTTTTAAATGCATCCAAAAGCAGATCGGGCTGCCGTTTTCGCTGCATTTGAATGTGAATATGAGACATTGTCTGTTCCCAAAACTTCCGTTTTAATGGGAGATAGAGAACAATTATGTGGAATATCTCGTGCTTTTCCGAATTAGCCGTCAATGCTCAGTTTGTTAGCCTAATAGCCTCTGCTGCTATATTTAACTTTAATAATACACAGCACATAACTTTCTAAATCAGCCAATAATCAAATGTGGACTAGTTAGAGGATACAATAGAAGCATAAGAAGTTAAACTAAGGTAAGAAAAACACAAACGTGTTACAACGTGTCTTCACACGTTAACAACACGTTGGGAAGACGATCGGTTACTCGCACTGCCGACCGGTCGCCATGGGAACGCGTTAACAACACGTAAGCACATGTAGGAACGTGTTACAGATGATTTTATGAAAATTATCAATCATTTCGTTTTGCCTCATTATTTATATGTGGCAGACATGCAAATCAACGAACCTTAATTGCAAAGTAAAGTATATTCAGCTGACTATGTCTAAATGTAATATTAGAACTCTTATACACGTGTCTTAAATAAACCTTTCCACTTTAACATTTATGATGTTTATTTGTGAAAGATTATGATAATTTAGACATTTTATTTAAGATTGAGTCAGTGTTGAGATCTCTAAGTTATTGAAATAAAAGATCATGCTTGATTAGAAGAATCACTTTTTATTATTATTATTATTTTTTTGATAAAACATTTTATGCATGTTTTTAATCTATTTTACAGGTTTCCTGAATTGCTAAAAAACATTTCTTGGAACCATCACCCACTTTCTCAAAACCTTAAACACAAAACTTTCAAACTACATTCAGAGAACATCTGACTCTTCTGTCAAAATCAAAAAATCATTATCTGTGCAATGCTTTCAAATCATATCCAGCTCAATATTATAAACACTCATTCATTAGACACTGCATTTCAAAAATGGAGAACACGGAATCCAAAGTAAGCAGTTACAGAAAAAGAGTATTGCAAATCAATTTTGCAGTGTTATGTAAAAAAAAAAGTAGGCTATAGTAATTGCTACTGACAGTAGTAAGGTGAATAAATCGTACACTGTATGCACTCCCAAGTATAGTATTGTACTGAATATTGTATAGTACGTAATGAATGTCTGTATATTCAGCACTTCCACATAGTGTAAAAATACAGTAGTCCAATTCCAAAAGCCAAAAAGGTTACAGTAAAAAACTCTAATTGAAAAGTATGTTACACTCATGTTGCCCTACCAGTTCATTTATGTATAATTGTGATTTTTTTTAATTAAAACAGAAAATTGTTTGGTCAAAAGTGACCGAAGAGCAACATGACAGTATGGACTTTTTTGGACTTGTAACATTTGTTGGAAAAATAAATAGGCTAAATAATTTTAAATATGCTATATAGAACTTTCAGTAACAATATTTCATATTAGCTTTTTTGTGCAATTATTTTAAACTGTAGATGCACAGGTCACAACAGTTTAAAATATAAGTGTGTGTGTGTGTGTGTGTGTGTGTGTGTGTGTGTGTGTGTGTGTGTGTGTGTGTGTGTGTGTGTGTGTGTGCATATATATATATATATATATATATATATATATATATATATATATATATACCGGTATATCCAAAGATATAAATCTAAAAACAGAAACTCTTATTCTCAACAGAACATTGTTTACAAACAAACAATCAAACAGAAACAACAAAGACGCATAAACATGTATATATATATAAATATATATATATATATATATATATATATATATATATATATTATATATATATATATATATATATATATTAATTTTTATTCATATTATTATATACATTTCCAAAGAAATAAATCTGATAGGCGTATTTATATTTATGGAAACCTTCTGGATCTGTTTTTTTTTTTTAAATGATAGGCTACATTTATTAATTTCGAGTGTTTTTGACTTTACATTAGGCAATACAATTAATAAAAACTAGTTAAAATGATTATATTGGTCAAATTAAGACTATTGCATGTCTGTATATAGGCTAGCCTACAATATTTCTGCTCTTTGAAAGTAAAACACATAACCCTTACATGCACAGGGTTCAGAAAAAATGTGTTGGTGTTGTTTTAGGGGTACAATATGTATATGTATTGCCTTTCATGTCCATTTATAGTCTTTACACATCAGCTTGGATACTTGCATGGCTAAAAAACGGCTAATTTCAAGACGTTGACGTCACGTCAGGTCGTCACGTGGGTCAACCCGCTCGGTCAGACGCTCAAAAGTACAACACGTTCGGATAGACGTTCGGTCGGTCGATCGGTCGTTCGAATGTTTGATTTTGGCACGGAAAACGCGCCATATTCTCTCACGTAAAAGTACACGACTGTCACCTTCGGTTGGTTATCCACGGCATTATCCACTCGCCATATTATTCGGCGACGAGACTCACAAGCACGACAGATAACACACGTGTATACGTGCGTGTACGTCTCCATTTGTTTTACATGGAGACGTACACGCAAATATCACGTCACGTAGACACGTCAATAACGTGTAGCTGTTGATCTATGCAGACGTCACGGCGGCGTCACGTTAGAAGTGTATGGAAGTAAACGTGTGGATTACGTCTTAACGTCTGCCCGTCTGCATCTATGGTCTGCATACGTCTGCACGTCTGCCCGTCTGCCCGTCTGCCCGTCTGCACGCCTGATATCTATTTTTCCTGATTTTCTCATACATTCACTGTTATAGATGAGAAAAAATACCAAGTAAAACACACATTTGTAAATATTTATTTTAATGTTTCTGTAATTAGCAGTCTTTAGCTTTAAAAAAAGAATCATTAGAAAACCAGAATGCCTGTAAATAAACAATATGTTAATGACATTTCACACAATAAAAAAAATAGTTCCAAACAGCACCACAGCAGAACAATTGCAATTGTCTAAAATGAGTAGTTGCGTGGATATTAAATAATAAAATAATTATTATAATAAAAAATAATAAATATATAGCCTCTTTGTGTTTTTGAAAGAATAGGTTGAACATTAACCAGTAATGTCAATAGAACAGTGCCTTGCCGCCATCTACTGGCGGTTTTATATTTATATTTAGTAGTTTCATATTTGTTTGGCCGAGTTCCTTTAATTTCGGCATTTACTCGGTTTAAATGAGCTTGCTAGAAGTTAGAACGATTTTTTTATAACATAGATATATATAATATAATTTCACCCACTGCCACTTTTTGTATTATTATTATTATATAGACTATTGCCTATTCCCATGCATGCTCGTCAGCTCGTGCATAATTGATACAAAACGAAATTCACTTTAAAGAAAGTCTTTGTACAAAACAAAACTTAAAATCATGTCTGACCCACTTCATGTCTCCCGTCATATTTCGCGTCCTATGATGTTGCTCTTATGCTGTTCACTGTTCATAATCAACATAAATGAAATAAAACAACAAAAGCCTATTATAATATTTAAACAAATGTGAAACTGGCAAAGAGCGGATATTGAGCGGACAGTCACGGTGAAAAGTAACTTGAAACTTGTTTTTAAATGGGAAGCGCGTCTTGGTTCCCCCTCAGCCTGTCAGAAAATTAATAGGCTATAGCCTACTTTATTACACAAAACGAAACGTTGAAACATTATCATATTTAGAAATTACTATGTGCTACATGGGGCTGCACGATATTGAAGAAAATGCGATAGGCTATATTATCTTTAAAATAGGCTATATTTAAAATTATATAACCCATGTAGGCCTACGTGTTTCACAATCTTTTTGTGACAAGAAAACTTCTATAAAGTGAACATCAGAGTGTTTTATAAGAAGCGCTATTTTAACATCAATATAAACCACGGGGTTTGTTCAGGTTATCCTACATATTTAACAACAGAAACTGAATCAAATGTTAAACAAAAACAAAAAAACAAAAACAAAAACACATTAGTTTTCACTGTATCAATTAAATATAGGCCTATACTGATTCTTATTAAAGCTACAAACGTTATTCAGCCAAGAGCAGTGAGTGATTTTCAATTTGTCTTTTGCTCATGACCAGTTATTGCAAGCCGTTGCGATATGCATATTGCGAAATACATTTGCGATATTTCGATATATTGTGCAGCCCTTCTACATATGTAGGCTTCATATTTTATTGCTATTTGGTATGTATTGTTTTTATCATTGTGTTGTTGGAGGAATTGAAACGTTTTTGTTACTCTTTTTTATGAAGTAGGCCTAGGCAATATGTAGCAGGCTTATATGCAAAAGGATTGTGGTCTAGTTTGTATGATGGACTATCCACTTCAGTAATAATACGGGATCTTATTGTTTTGGTGAGAAGTCTGTTTCCAGGTCCGTAGCAGCCTATTGAAAGGGGGGGTTCTTTTTTTCAAAAAGTGTTTTTTTCCTCCTTTTGTATTTAATTATGAGGTTCAAATACTTCATTTTGGTGACCTTTTATGCACCAATTTGTGCTGGATTAGCTTATCTGCTTAGCGAGCACGTTTTTGATGCACCTAAAATATTTTATTATTATAATTACGCTACGTTTATATGGCTATTATATTTGTACACTATTGAGTGGATAAAATATAGAAATCCTTTTAATTAATTTCTATATTTTATCCACTCAATAGTCTACAATATAATAGCATATAAGCATATAAACGTATTAAAATATTTTAGGTGCATCAAAAAGTTATATATATAGAAAATTTTTAATATTCCATATTTTAAAGCATCAATCTGATGCATTTTGAGATGCATTTTTTGCCATCTATCTATACAATTGTTTTTTGAGCCTTTTCTTTTAACAGTTTTAAATTTCAGTTACTGTGCGCGTGAAGAATGATAGTGCTCTCCTGTGTTGTGATCTAACAGACACACGGTAGAAAGGAACATGGTTAAGATACAGCAATACAGTCCAGCAATATAGTCATTTTATGCGAAACCATAGAGCTTTATCTACAGATCAAGTATAATAATATTAACATTGAATCATATTGGAGAGAGTTTCATCATTGACTGTCGTACCTGAACGCGACGCGCTGTTTGATGCTGAATGGAGAATGACAGACAGCCGCAGCGGAGGGAAAAGTTTACGTGAACTTGAATTTAATGACTTAAAAATTAATTTGATTGTTTTTGTCGATTGATTTCATAAATCAGATTAATTACTTGTCCTAAACTACAACGAGTAAGAGATCATTCCCCTTAATGGAATCGATTCCAACCTTTGCATTTTGAATCTTTGGAATCTACTCTCAATTGACCGTTCGCAGGCCCCTCCCCCAAAACGGCCATTGTCCAATCACACATCATAGCAACCGTTACTATGTGAGCAGCTCCGTCAAACATTGACTCCAAGCAAGCTGGTGAAGCGGTGCGCCCACTGCGTTTGTAAACCGGACACTAGATACTCCGAGAGATTGTCTGGAGGAGTTGTGTTCTTTTCGTTCCCAAAGCCGAAAACACAACGTGAACGGTGCCTACGATGGATAAAACAGTGTGGACGGCCCCACTCCCAGTTACATGTGTCGAACATGGTTCACTCGCGAACAGCGTGCATGAGACTGACACACTGAGATTAGCAAGTCAAAGAAACATGGAGAGAGCAGGTCAAGAGGATCCACAAAGGAAGTACGTTTTCTAAAGGGTTGTTGTTAACGTGATATTTTCGGGGGGAAATGAGCAGCAGTCACTAGCAGTGCAGGACCCGTAGACTGTTACAGTTTAGAAGAGTGCACGCTCGCAACGGGGAACGCATGAAGCTTACTTGACAACATCAGTTCATATAACGTAATCAATATCGTAATGAATAGAAATAACCTTAAATGTATGGTTATCTGCATTTTTCCGTCTCTTATGTATAGTTACTTTTTAAACACGAAAATCGGATTCAGCATGACACGCAAGCGGTTGCCGTGGTAATGAACAACCTGCTTGTTAAAGCGAATGTATAATCCTGTATCTGAGGCAAAATTACTAAATATGCAGCGCGAATTATATATTTCTAACTCCAAACAATTAGCGACTGAACCAGCGTATTAAATCTTCTTCAAGGCTGTAATTTACTGGTTGCATTTGAGGTACAGGTCATGGGGTTTCTCAGATTTCGCTTGAGACCGGCATATTAGCCTCAATAGTAGTCATGTCTCCTTCATTGCGTATTTTTATATTTTGAATATATCCCTCCACTGCATACTGTAACCCATTTTGCCTCGATCTGGAGGATATCGCAGAGGTAATTGCTCGAAAAAAGGTCACTGACACGCACGGGTATACCTCTTCCATTCATGGCAATCTGTGGCGCTGGTCGTGTTTGACCATTTGTTTGACGGGCGTAGCAACAATAACTAGGGGGCGTGGCTTTTGCGAACGGTCAATTCCTAAAGCCTCGGAATCGATTCTTCGTTCGAACCACCCGAGCGAATCGATTCTTCGTTCGAACCACCCGAGCTCCAGACGTTCAGACGTGCAGACGTCCAGACGTGCAGACGTGCAGACGGGCAGACGTTAAGACGTGCAGACGTTCTCCACACGCACGTTAACACGTCTTTAAGCTTGGTTAGGAATCAAACGATACAAAGCGAGCGCCATACATGGCAACCGTGCCTAGTGTGAGTACACCCTTAGCCACCACCGCCGCCTTCTTAAGGCCCCGATACATTCACGGTGAAGTTCTTTCATTCTTCACTTAGGGGTAGAAAGAAGTTTGAAATACCTTTGCAGCAGTACACTGTGTAGACTTGAATCTATGCTTGTTTCCAATGCCCTTTTCATTTCATCCTCTAGGCCGCTGATGTTCCTGTGGAGTTTGATGAGTTTCATCTGAGCGAGGTGCAGAACATGGCCAGTGGGGAGAAACTGGAAGAGGTGCTGTCCTCCATGAAGAACAACAGAGTTGCCATCAAAGGTAACGTTTCTAACTGCTGATCACATTTTACTATAGTGGCTTTCAATTCAATATTTTAAACTAGTGCAAGCTGATTTATATATTGATGTACTGACATACATAGTAGTATACTAATTTGGCACTTAAAATAAATATTTTAATTCTCTCTGTGCTTAGGAAAGATTCACACTCCTATGGAGTACAAGGGTGAACTGGCATCATATGAAATGAGATTGAGGTACTTATTTGACATATTATTATCACGGCTGCTTTCTACTACTCGTGGTTCTCCTGCTAGTTTTTTATTAATTTGTTATTTCTCGTGTTATAATGTACAGGAGAAAGCTGGACCTGTTTGCCAATGTGGTTCATGTGAACAGCCTGCCTGGTTACAGCACCCGCCACAATAACCTGGATCTGGTCATCATCCGGGAGCAGACAGAGGGAGAATACAGCTCTCTGGAGCATGAGGTATTTGTAGTGCTGTCATATTACTTTGGAATATAACACGCATCATACAAGCTGCTTTTATCATGCTTTTTGTTTTTTTTTAATTTATTTTTTATGTTGACAGCCAGGTGCTGTTACTATCCTGGTATGAAGTAAAAAGTCAGACATTCTCCTTTTTGTGTTTTACAAGAAATAGTACATGGGGTTAGAACAACATGAGGGTGACCACATTTCTCCCAACAAAATTATATCATTCATATTTAATATTTATATACATTTATATTTTTGAATATCAAAATTGTCTCAGACTTTTAATATAAACTCCTTTCTATCTATTTTACTTTTATCATAAATATGAATTTTTTGTAATTTGTGCCTTTACAAAACATACTCAGAAAAAGTTTCTTTTTTATTATTACTATTATTAATTGGTAAGTTTAAGTTTTTTGAAAAAAGTGTCTTATGCTGCATTTGTTTGATCAAAAATACAGTAAAATATTATTTGTTAAATATTATTACTATAATATTATGCCATTTTTGAGTGTCACATGATCCTACAGAAATCATTCTGATGTGGTTGGTGCTCATGTAAAAAAATATATATTTTCAATCTTGAAAACAGTTGTGCTGCTTAATATTTTTGTGGAAACTGATAGATTTTTTTTTCAGGACCCTTTGATGAATAGAAAGAACATAATTTATTTGCGATAGAAATTATGAATGTCCTTACTGAAACTTTTTATAATTTAAAGCATGCTTGCAGAATAAAAGTATTATACCTCTGCATCATGAGCACCTCTGTGTTTGCAGAGCGTTACAGGAGTGGTTGAGTGCTTAAAGATCATCACCAGGGAGAAATCTCGCCGCATCGCTAAATTTGCATTTGACTATGCCACCAAGAAGGGCCGCAGCAAAGTGACTGCTGTCCACAAGGCTAACATTATGTAAGTGTGATGGGATATTTCTGCCCTTACAGGTTTGGAAGCTCAATGCATAGACTACTCACTCGCCTTGTATTATCTCCACAGGAAGCTTGCGGATGGTCTCTTCCTGCAGAGCTGTGCAGAGTTGGCTGAACTTTACCCCAAGATTAAATACGAAACCATCATCATTGATAACTGCTGCATGCAGGTATTATTTCAAATCTTTTGTTGGTGGCTGGCAATGAGGATGGCCTATAAATATAGTTGGCATATTGTTCTGTGTCCCACAGCTGGTGCAGAATCCATATCAGTTTGATGTGCTGGTGATGCCTAATCTCTACGGCAACATCATCGATAACCTGGCGGCAGGGCTGGTGGGCGGAGCCGGCGTAGTTCCAGGCGAGAGTTACAGCGCAGAATATGCCGTGTTTGAAACGGTTGGAGTCTAAACCTAAATTGTTTTTCATACCTTCATTTATTATACATAAATAGTTTCAGACTCATGAATTGCTTTGCAGTATGTGTTTTTTACAGTTATTCCTGTATTCTTGCATTTCATTTCAGGGTGCCAGACATCCCTTTGCTCAGGCTGTCGGCAGGAATATCGCAAACCCCACCGCTATGCTCCTCAGTGCATCGAACATGCTGAGACACCTCAAGTGAGTTTCCCACTGTTATCCAGCACTGATATTCCATATTTACTTTTTCACCATCATATCTTATGTTTTTAAGCTTAACATTTTTACCTTTAATCTCTGTTTTTACTTTCTATTCATTTTAAACACTGGTTTCAGATCTAATGTGGGCTTATTTGTTATCTGTATTTACACTTTACATCATGATTTGTTATCTTGCTGTTGTGTATTTACTAGGGGTGTGACGATACATGTAGGCTTTCGGTTCGGTAATCGGTACGGATTACAAATCTAACGATTCCTTGGCCCATTTTTCCTGCCGAAAAAAAATCGCGCAACATCAAATAGTAAACGTAATGAAAGCGGAACGAAACTGCGCTACTCATTATTTTGTGCTTCATGGACCGTTTATCAGTTTGGACCAATGTCAATGTAGCGTGAGCTGATCTTGATCAAGCGACACTGTTACTACACAGCGCTAAGAGATCAAGTAAACAAGGCATTTGAATTTACCACTGAAGTAATAACATTGCTGTGAGATCTAGTGAGAAGCATTAACATTTCTTTGTTATTAACGGATCAAACAGCGCTGATATGGAAACCAGGAGAAACATTGTTCCATGAATGAACTAGTTATAGGTTTTAAGTCCACAGATCAGCAACATTCACCATGGATTTCATTTTGTAACACTAACTTGTAATCATGGAAGTTTGGCAGAAAAAGTAAAATGCTTTCAAGTACATCACACATCTTTTTCCAGCACTTCAAAACTCAAATATTATCATATTTAAATGTTATTTTTAATGTGATGACCAATACATTATTTGTTCATCCTTCAAAGATTACCCCCATTTATAAAACTAAAAGTTTCAAGATGTAGGAATTCTCACACTTATTTAAAAATAATTTTTTCTTTTAATAAATGGGACATTTCTCTGGCATATTTCTTTTTTTAGCTGTATCGAAAAAGTACCGAACCGTGACACCACTGTGTCGTATCGAACCGAACAGTGAATTTTGTGAACCGTTACACCCCTCGTATATACACTACTGGTCAAAAGTTTGGAATAATTCTTTAGGCTGCATGTATTTGATTAAAAAATAGTTAAAACAGTTATTAGCAAAATATTATTTCAATTTAAAATAACTATGAAATAAATATAATTTTTAAAATGTAATTTATTACTGTGATGGCAAAGCTGAGTTTTCAGCATCATTACTCCAGTCTTCAGTGTCACATGATCCTTCAGAAATCATTCAAATATGCAGATTTGGTGCAATCAAAATCAAATTTTTCTTATCAATGTGGAAAAAAGTTTTTGCTGCTTCATATTTTTGTGGTTTATTTTTCTTTCAGCCTTGAGTATCATTCAAACATGGTGTCTGAGGCTGTCAGGAAAGTCATTAAGCAGGGCAAGGTAAGAAGTGATAGTGTGTTCGTGTATAAAATGGGAGAGAATGGTGTATTGTGTTGCTAATAGCAAGTCTATATAGTCCTGGTGGCTTTGGTTTTCATTAGGGATGTGAATTTCTGCCAAAAATGCCATTCGAAAATCGAGGAGCAAAAGTTGATTATCATTCGAAAATCGAGAGAAAAAAAGAAAAAAAACGCACACTCACAATGACAGAAAGGGAGGCAAATTTCATCTTTAGCAATTTGTCATCAAACAAACTGTTTATTAATTGAACAAGTAACATGTTTTCATCGTTGTTTTTTTTTTACATACCGGTAGTTAACAGAAAAAATAAAAATAAGCACGACAGTCCGTTTTTGCATCGCCAAACCAGATGCTCGTTAGATAAAAAAATAATATCATAATGATTTTATGCAAACCTGCCTTGTTACTGCAAAAGCCTACTTTTTAAACAAATTAGTTTCAATCAAAACTATTCGTGTGATGCCACTGTGCAATACACGCACATTACCGCGGGATTGCGGGTGTTCATTTGGACAATGGTAGCTTATTTAATGTAGCCTATAAATGAATATATATGTCCAAAAAACGGATAATGTCATCATACTTGTAGTGCTATCGTCAAGTAATAATCTGTTTGGTTGTAAAATGTATTACCTGAATCAAATGAACTCGAATGTATCGTCCTGTGGAATCATTCATTCACAGACATCATACGAAGATGTTCAACTAGAATGATGCATTTGCAGATTTGCTTTCACTAGACTGTACTGTAGGTCCACGGCCACTTCATCCAATGCTCTTGATGTTCTTAAATCTTCCTGTTATGACTCCGTGTCGAGTGTGAATTGAAAGCGCTTCAGTGATTCAGTGCGTGAGGAACTGAACAGATCATTCAAATTGATTCGCGAACCGATTTAGACAGATCTGCCGACTTATTTGATGAAGTCTTTGAACAGAATCGACTCAAAAGAGTGATTCATTTGTGAATAAAGCATCGCTCATGCCCATAAAAAAGAAACAGCGCGCTTGGAATAAACTACGCATTTGACAACATGTATTGTATTAAAATAAAGTAACGAGGAACGTTGCCCAACGTAGTGAAGTAAATGTAGCCTACTTTGTTACTACCATAGACGGTTACTACCATAGACAGTAAAGGTTGTCTACCGTAGACACCTCTGTTGGACGGAGAGTTAACGGTCACGACAATGCTCTTATTCTGTTGTTTGTTTACACTATAAAACGCTGGTATTTTAGATCGCGCAGGAGGGGGTTTCATTTGTGTCCCCGACAGGAAAAAAAACCCTGCTGCGCGATCTGTGACAGTAGGCGCGCCGTCAATTATGTCACATTGGAATTGCGTGAAAATATAACGATATTCGAATAAGCAATTTTGTGATGAACGCAGTTCGACTATTCGAAGATCGCGACTCATCCCTAGTTTTCATCCTAGTTGGTGGGTTTCCCTTTGTGAATAGTTTTGGATTAATGACCCTAACCACAACGATACAATGATATATAATGATACATTGTACAATGATACATTACTCTTTGTTTTATGTGGATAGTGGGGCTATTCGGATTAGTTTTGTGGGTTGAGGTTCTGCTCACTATCACGCTCACTAACTTCGCCTTTTCTTATATTTTATCATTCTCATCTTATTTAAAGACCTTATTTTAAGACTTTCAAAATAATCCATTCCAGCCTCTTTCTTAACAGCAAATAAAAAAAGAAATTAAATGCTTTATAATAAGGTCTCAGTTGTTACCATTAGTTAATGGCATTAATCAACATGAACTGTTTCAATTTATAAGCTGTTAATTTTTGATGATCACTTTATTTTTGAAGTGCATAGGCAATGCTTCTATTGCTTGCTTCTGCTGTTTCTTTTGATCTGGAGATTCTGTATGTTTCAGAAGATGCGTCGTATAACAGTGAAAAGCATGGATTGCCTGAATTTCGTCAATCGCGGGAAAGAGTTAATAATACTTCTGCAGCTTTTTTTTAAAAGCTGAATGTTAATTTCATCATTTACTAATACATTTTAAAAATCTAAAGTTAAATCTGTTAATGTTTGTAAATTAATGACTATTAATGAACGGTTCTATTTTTATTAACTACCATTAACAAAGACGAATAAATGCTGTAAAAAATATATTGTGACACTTTGAGAACCACTGGCTTGAAGTGTTTAAAAAAAACGTTATTTGTAATTGATTTTCAGTAAATGTACATTGGCTAGATAATTGTTACTTTTAGAAGTTCGGTCGTACATTAACTCATCGCGTATCGTTCCACAAAACTGGTGAACGATCTCCGCTTCAGCGCTGCTAGTAGGAGCTCCCTGGTCTCTGCTTCATTCTAGTTTGCAGACATTTTTTCGTTCTTTCTTTGTTGATGACGAACACAAACTTTCTTCTAAGAGCAAAAAAATACCCCTGCATTGGTCCTGGCTTTTGTTCACACAGGGTGCGTTCTGGGACTGATCCCGGCAATGTTACTAGGTCCCCATCCCGGCATCAATCCCTGGACGTGTTTGCAATTGTAAAGCAATTTGCCGGGATCAACGCTCTGTGTGAAAGGGGCTTTACAGTCAGACTCTAGCCTTCAAGTTTGTGCTTGTGCTTTTTGTGGTCTTCACCTCCCCTTTCTCCACCTTTCTTCCTCTGCCATCACATCCTGTTCTGTGTGTGTGTGTGTGTGTGTCCCAGGTGAGGACTCGGGACCTAGGGGGTTACAGCACCACTAGTGACTTTGTCCGTGCGATTGTGGCCAACCTGGGTCATCGGACTGTTTGAAGATGCTTGCCAAACCCAATACCTCTCCCGGATCCCCTATATTTGCCACATTTCCCTCCCCTTTTCCCGTCTCTCACTTTCATTGTCTATTACCTTTTTTTTTTCACTGGTTACTGAATGCATTTTTGTTTCGTTTTTATTGTTGTTACCCCCCCCCCCCCCAATTAATGCTATGTATTAATGTACATTTATTTTCATTTCTGTTTTTCACAGTATGCATCTTTAACCAGAATCACACTTCCATTTAAAAGTTTGGGGTCTAATATTTTAAATGATAAAAATACATGCTCACCAAAAGTAATTTTATTTGATCAGAAAATACAGTAAAGTCACTAGTATTCAATAGCATGACAGTCTAAAATAACCTTTTTATTTTAATATATTTGAAAATGTAATTTATTTCTAGATGGCAAAGCTAAACGTCACACGATCCTTCAGAAATCATTCTAATATTTGGTGCTCAAGAAACATTTCTTGACATTTTCTTGACAACGGCTGTACTGCTTAATATTTCTGTGGAAATTGTGATGCATTTAGATTTTGAAAAGTAAGTTTAAAAGAACACAATTTATTTGAAATAGAAATCTTTTGCTACATTATGAATGTCTTTACTGTCACTTTTGATCAAATGAATGTGTCTTTGCTGAATAAGTGTTATCCCCAGAAAAAAAAAAAACGACCCCCACACTTTTGAACTAGTGCATGTCTGACATCAGTTTACTGCACTACTTTGTTTGCTCCAGTTTTAAGTTTGAATGGAACTGTAGTTCATCCTAAGCTGTACGTACCCTGCTGTTTCTGTAATTTTCAGTTTTATTCTTGATTTTATATCTTCTCTATTTGGGGCTGGTCCTCGTTGAACTGCCTTTGTGGTTCCAGTACCTCAGTGAATTTGATTATGAACAAGTTTTCAAAGGCCATTTGCCATATTGAGATGGAAGTTCCAGCAGTGTGATGATTAATTCTCTAATGCAAACATCACTAATCAAATCTGCTGCCGTCATAAGTCAGAAAGCCAATTATTGGTTTTGTTTGGAGATGCAAATGTTCTGGACAGAAAGTCTGCTCCGTGCCATTGCTGATTAACTATGATTGACTGATATATCAAAGGCAAATGATATCACTGCTTCAGTCATTGTGGTACTGCTCTAATATGTTTTCTTCATATGTTTCTAAGCTCAGCACCTGCAGTATTGATGTTTTCTATCTTATGGTGTTTGGGAAGGTGGTAACAACACATTTCAATTTCACAGATTTCTCAAGGTTTTATTCGTGACATTGATTAACTGACTAATGCTTTGTCAAATTAATTTTTTCAATGGCAAAAAATAAATATGTAAAACCAAAAGTATTGAAAAGTGTCGCTTTTTAGTCACTTGTATTGTGTGGATTGCTTGCAGTGTTTGAAGACCTTCATCCCCATTTAACATTGTGTTTAACCATCACAAACTGGAAGTCAAAATAATCGATATAGCCGGGATGTGCTGAATGACTGTGTGTGTTTGCGAGAGAAACTGTTAGATACTGATGTATTTATTTGGTACACCTCTCAATGCAACCAGACAACAAAATATATTTTATTGCTCTCTTTGGTGTAGGTTCGCACATCAGACCTGGGAGGCTATGCATCAAGCGATGAGTTCACCAGGGCTGTCATCGCTAATCTGGCTGTCTAACCCAATCCACAGCGCTGGTTCTCCAGTATCAAAGTCTTTTGGTCCAGCATTTCTCATTTTAACTGCTCAAGCCTCGCTAGTGGCCTAACATTTCAGACTATCACAGTCTACAACAGAGCACAAGTGTTGTAAGATTCATATATATTGTCTCTGGCCAGAACCACTGACATTCCAGACTATTACAGAACGGCTGGACTGCTTTATGATGCTGCTTAAGAAAAAACATATTTATTCAGCTATTTATTATTTAATTACAATTGCTACAAGTTCATTAACATTAATAAAACATTATATAGTGGCAAGAAGTGTGTGGTCTTTTTCAGTAGATTTACAGTAAATAAGTACTCTATTTGCTAAATGATACAACTGCTACAATATCCATGTTTACATTGTTGAATTATATGGGGGAAAACTGAAATATTATTTATGTGTATTATATAATAATCTACCTTTGTACTATAGTACAAAAAAGTAACAATGAACTAAATATTTTACACCTATTTATATATATTTTTTTAAAAATTCCCATTATAAATTGGGTGGTTATACATGAAAATATAACTGCCTTTTACATTTCAAGAGGCTAGACACATTTCTAGAATAATTCTCCAGTTGTGCTGTTCTCCGACTACTCTCCATGAAATGCCACAACCAGCCGCAGGGTGGCGCATTGCGCCTAATCGCTGCGCATTCCCCTTTCCTGGAAGCAAGTCGTCCGCCAGATGTCGCGACGTCTCTGCGTGGGAAGAGGAGAGGAGGGGCTTGGCCTGGGAATCCGCTGCTTCCCATTCCAGGCGCAGGGGCACAACATGGCGGATTAGGAGGCGACCGACGCGCCCGGATACAGCGAACAAATCGTGGGATACCGATTCCCCGTGTCGTGGAGAGGGCAGGGATATATGCTTTTAGGAAAGCTAACGCACACCTCTAAGAATTTCCGAGACATGCATTTTGGATACCAGTAAGCGCCTTCGCTGCTTTGCCCAACTCCAAATTGGCTGTCTGTCCGAGATCATTCCTATCACCCAGGCCCCCCACCCCGAACACACTCTCGGTTCCTGGGGTGTGGAGACAGGGGCCGGGGAAGTGGAAAACAATCGCACTTTATCTGGAACACCGGGCTCCGTAGTGCGGGACAGGGCTGTCAAGGTGAGTTACACGCTGCTTCTCTGAGTATATTAACAGCGCAAACTTCTGTTCATCGCCTCAGTTTGTCTTATATTTATCCCTAGTGTCACTCAGGTTTTGTCACGTTAGTGGGTCGGTCTAGCCAAAGAAAGCAAAGCCCTTTGTGGCACATCCGAGACCCAGACGCAGATTTATGTAATGTTTACGCACCGCGCAAGGATGTTTTGGGAGTCTGAATGTTTGAAGCAACGCGAACATTTGCCGAACTAGCTGGGAGGCAAGGAGGGAAAATGAGGGGGTGGGGGGTCTGCCGAGAAAAGGAGGGGGAGAGGAAGAGAGAGAGACGCGCAGCTTTTAGTGGAAGTCAGGCAGATTGTGCGCCAGAACGCAGGCGTGATTTCTGACTGGATACAATGGAACGTTATGAAAGATTCTTCACTTGATACATAGTGTCGATGTTAATGGCTCAAGACTGGATAGGTTGTGAAAATAAAAGTGATTTCTGAATAGAAAATTGTTATTATTAATGGTTGATGGACCATTTTAGCAGTCTTTATGATTTATGACTTGATGCATTGTAGCAACGTGAATGGTTCTGAATTTGATATATTGCAGCAAAAATAAATGGTTTAGACTGGTTACATAAAAAAACTGTTAATGCTTCTGAATATTGTACCAATGTGAATCATTTCTAACTGTATAAACAGTAACAGTATATAAATGATTTAGGACTCAGCACACAGTAACAACAATATTGATGGTTCTTCTAGACCGGTTAAAAAGTTGCAATATTAATGCTTCCAGACTGAATATTAAACCAGTATTCAGTATATCTGACTGGATACGTTACATCAATATAAATACTTTCTGACTGGAATAGGCTACATCGTTTGACTATCAATAGTTTGTATATTCGAATAATATTAATAATCTCAGACTGGATGTAGCAATGTAAATAAACTCCTAAATAAATGGTGACTAGATACATTGTAACAATATGACCCAGGCCATTTCTGAATGGTTTTCTATTAATAGGCTAATAGATATCCATCAGTAAAACTGTTAATAGTCCCAGACCGGATACATTGTAGCTATGGAAATGTATTCTGACTATATTGTTGCAATATCAATATTTAGTTTTTTACTGGATGTATTATAATTTATTTCAGAAATGATTTAAATTGCTACAATGTACTACTAGTAGCCTACATTGTAGCAATTTAAATAATCTCTTAAATAAATTCTGACTGGATGCATTATAGTAATATGAATTATTTCTTCATTGATATGTAGCAGTTTGAATGTTTCTGAACTGGGCACATTCCTGTAATATTAATTGGTATTTCAAAAGGATGCATTGTGGTCTCAAACTAGATATATTACAGCAATTTAAATAAAATTTTGACAAAAATATGTACAATTTCTGACTGGAAAATGTTATAACTATGGTTCCAGACTGAATACATTGCAGCTATGCATATGCTATCTGACTGGATACATTGTAGCAATATTAATCATCCCAGACCTACATTCTAAACATTGTAACAATAACGAATGGGAAGACAATGGCAGTCCAGTGCGTTCGCGTCACGCGCTGTAAGTCAACATATTGATCAGCGCTTTGTCGCTACATGTTTTTAAAGAGTGGGCTATGTGTGTGTGTCCAGGGGAGGGGGCACGCGAGGGACTTGGTAGATTGTATCTCACAAACACAGGAATTATGTCGCTTGGACGTCCTGTCAAGTGCGCTATATTCATTGTCTGCACTTAGGTGAGAGTTGTCATTCTAATTCGCCCTTTTCTGCGTTATAAATAGGAGTTTTACTTCTATTCAACCGTAGTTTGCGCCTCACACTGCACTGCTAGCATGCCTAGGGAATACTGGATTGAGAATTTAACTATCTTTGGCCTCTGCCACTTGATATGTTTGTGTCTTGTGTGAATGGTCATATATGTCAAAAAAGTTATGGAGCAATATATAAAGACTGTTTCTATATTGTTTTGAAGGTGTGAGAACTAGGCCTGACTAAAAAAAAATGGTTCCCTCTCTCTACTCATGTTTAGCTAATGCAGTTTACCTCACATATGACACATTAGGATATGTATTTTACCATGATGGTAGAAGACTGTTGAATGATGTATCTTGACGTAAAAGTTTGGAGACTATATCCAAGTTACTTTTATTATGTATAGCTGTTAATTCCATTCAAATAGTATCAAAACTGTTTCACTGCAATAAACAGTCACAACAGCTTCAGTTAGCTGTAAAGCAGCTCAGCTACAGAACGCATTGGTGTAATTTTTTTAGCTCAATTCAGTGTTGGTTCAGTAACAGTAGGTGTTGCAAAGTTCATCAATTATGAAACAAATTAAATTTTAATTATAAAGCAACTCTACAGAACACAGTGTCACTATTCAGCTCAGTTCACGTTCAATGTTGATTCAGTTCAGTTCAATATGTCTATTGCAAAGTTCATGACAACAGCTCAGTCTCAGCTCATTATCCAGCTCAGTTCAGATCAAGTTTTGCAATCTCCCCGAGAGTGTCAGTACAGTCAGATCGATAATATTAGTTGTCTTTTATTTGAGCGAGACAAATGTGACCATGGCAAGGAACCAAAACTTTGCAGAATCAGATGAACATATTTTGTACATTTTGTTCTCTGCATTCCTAACAATTCTTAGCAAAGTTAGTGGCATGTCATTGTACATTTGATGTATTGGTCTATTCTTACCCTGCTTGGGTTTTTCTATCGACTTGTCCTGTTTGGACCTGTTATTACTTCTCCCTGCAATCCATGAGGTTATGAAATAGACCTGCACTTTTGGCAACTGGAGATGACACCCTGTAGTTCTCCCACAGCTTAACTTTTGCGATGATCCAACCATCTTGGGTAGCTATTAGGTTGGCTTTACAGATCCTACATACTTGTGTGGGTTTTTGTAATGTAATTATCACAGGCATTAGTATTTTACATACCTGAGTCTGACACAATTCCAACAATAGTGCATGTCTGAGTGTGTTTTTTCAAATAGACATTTAATGTTTATTCCAGAGAGGTTGTTATTCATGAACATGCCTTTTTTGTCATACTTGTCACGTAAAGCAATATAGACATGAATGCACGTCTGTTATGTGAAGCATGTGTTTTTTTTTTCTTTTTTTAGCAAAATAAACATTTTATAAACATTGCACGTAATGCTCAATTTGTCTGTAGCATCCTCAAAAGTTCATAGTACTGTATTCTAACAGACTCAAAGGCTCATGTAGGACTTCTAATCCATTTCTATGATTAGTCATTTTTCATGACTAGTGAGACTTAAAAAGAAGCAGTTTAGCTAATTACAGATGTCAGAAAGGATAAGCCATTGAATCAGAGAGGGTGGCTTCTTGGCCATTGGTTTTCTCCTTGCTTTCAGTGAGCACAAGGGCACAATCCATGCCCGTTTATATTAGCTACGGATGGGAGGATTTGCAAGACATCTCATTGAGGAGTTAAAGGCTGATCGGGTTTGATCACTCATTAGGAAGTGAATTATATTGCTTTGAGTAATAGTCAATGAAGTTTGTTTTCTTAAAGGGACGGTTCACCCAAAGTCATTATTTACTCACCCTCATGACATTTTGAACATGCATGACTTTCTTTGATGGAATGTAAAAAATGAATTTTTTGAAGAATGTCCTAACCAATATTTTCAAGGCGGTGAAAGTGAATTAGTATTGGAGCAAAAAAGCATTATAAAAGTGCTCCATATGAGCAATTTTTTTAATTAATTATTAATTGAAAATCTTTAAATCTGGCCTAACTCTCCTTGTGGCTCATGGGAGTTCATGAAAGAAGTAGCGATGTACAAATTGTGATAATTTTGTAAAAACTTCTAATAATTTTTTGATTAGACGATCAGACAATCCATTTTAGAAACCTTTTTACTATTCACAAATCAGGCAGAAAAGTAAACTTATCACTAAAAGTGAAGTTTATCAATAAATGACGACTTTGTTTTTGTTTTGTTTGTCACAAAAAGTCCATTTTTATGATGCTTGGTGATTATGCATCAATTTTAAAGTTTGACAATCCCAGTTATTATTTACTTTCATAATATTGAAAGCCAAGCCAGGTTATTGTACCTTTTGTGGAAGAAAGAATACAGGTTTGAAATTACATGAGGGTGAGTAAATGAGTTATTTTTCCTCAAATTCTTTGTGGACTCTGAGAGAGAAAGGCACGAGCTGTGAGAAAGCGCTCTTTCGGATGTCCACTGTATGTGTGTAGACTCACTGTGTGGCTCAGTGTGACTGTGTGTTAAATACTGACCTCATCTGTGCCACTTCCTGCCCTCTGTGTGTGATGTGGCTAGACCAGAGCTTTCTCTGGGAAACCCTGACACAAGACTGCCGGCAGGACACCACACAACCCTCCTCCCTCAGATGGGTCAAAGGTATCTGTTTACCTTGACTTCAGTACTTGTTTGCACATAATTCCTCAAGTCATACTGTGGGAATGATTATAGGGATCAAATAAAGACAAAAAGTCTTCTATATAGCTGTCGTATGTGCCTGCACTTTTTATTTTTCATGCTTCTAATGGCTATTTAGTTAAACAAATGTTAATTATTCTAACCATTAATATTATCTGAAGTGATACAGAAACAATTCACTGTCGAACAAGTAAAAAAAAAAATACCGTATATATATATATGTGTGTGTGTGATGTGTGTGGTGTGTTGTGTGTGTGTGTGTGTGTGTGTGTGTGTGTGTGTGTGTGTGTGTGTGTGGTGTGTGTGTGTGTGTGTGTGTGTGTGTGTTTTAACATAGTCTCTAATGCTCTCAAAGGCATTTTATATCAAAAATGCAGTAGAAATGGTAATATTGATAAATGTAATTACAATTTTTAAATATTAATTTTCTGTTCCTGTGATGCAAAAGCTGAATATTCGCACCATTACTCCAGTCTTCAGTGTCACATGATCCTTCAGAAATCATTATAATATGCTAATTTGCTGCTCAAGAAACATTTCTTATTATCAATGTTAAAATCAGTTTTGCTGCTTATGTTTATGGAATCCATGAAACATATTTTTCCAGGATTCTTTGATTGATATAAAGTTCAAAACAAATAAAAAAATGTTAAATGTAATTTATTTTGTGACATTATAAATGTCTATACTGTCACTTTTTACACAATTTAATGCATCCTTGCTAAAAACAAAAAAAGTATTAATTTCCTTTAAAAAAAACGTAAAGAATACTGACCCCAAACTTATGAATGGTTGTGCAAATTTAAATATGCTATTCTGAAAATCATAACAATATTTATTGTCTTTTATTTACATGGTCTTATCTTTCCTTTCAGAAATAAATCACATTATGGACATCATAATAATGGGATATAATTTACTTAAGTTTAAAAAAAACCTAAACTAAACAGGTTTTCAAACAGGGTTAGTTGTGTATGGCTTTTAATGGACTATAATTTGTATCTTTGTATGCATGTATACCAGAAAATGTTCATTTTCAAGACTATATCAAAGTGAGAGCTAAAGTTACGCCTAGGAAACAATTGCACAAACATCATGACAAACCAAGAATTTTAGAGAACTAGCCAACAAAAGAAGTCATAGCCATGGCCCAGACAGATATGATACTATTCAATATGTGGAATAGTAGCAAACGCGGTCAGTTGTGTTCATCTGAGCTGAGAGTCTGTTTAGTCTTTCTTTAGATCCGTGTTTTTTGGTGTGCGTTTACTAGAGAACGAAAAGTCTCCCTTAGCCATTTTGTAATCCGGTAACCTGAGTAAATCATTAGATCCCGGTTCATCTGAACGAGTTGCTGGAAGCGGTGCACAGGAAGTTGCCGGAATGGTGGGATGTGTGTGTTATGAAACACGATCAGAGTTTTCTTCTCGTGACAGTGTCATCTTGCCTGTCCGCTAGGCTGTCCCATTTTGAGGGAGATGAAGAGGGGCATTGAGATTATTCCTGTCACACTGCACACTCCTCCAGGGTGCAGAGCAGCGTATTAATAAACTGTGAATGGGGACAGACAGATACCCATTATCTCTCCATAGAAAAAGCTCTCTGGCTGCAGAAAGGAACTCCATTGCAGCATTCTCTGCTACCTCAGTGGCCATTGTATTGATCAGGGCAGGGGTGGGGAACTCATTTGAGGTCGGGGGCCACATTGGCAGAATATCACACCAGGCAGGCCGGAACAGATCAAATGTAATGCATTTAATAAAGTCTTAAACTTTAGGTTAAGTACAAAGCAACTGAGTAGATTAGTCTCTATATAAAAAGTGTAAAAAATATACAAACAAAATATTAGAAAGCATACCCTACTACGCACAATAAGAAGCTTTACTGTAAATATATATAATGTCTTTATCTTTAGTTTTGACTGGTTTTAAATTGTAATTTAAAATCAGAGAAAATAGACGAAATCACAGAATTCAGTCATAAAAAAGTTTACAATATAACACAGAATTTTGGATGAATAAATCAAAAGTAGGGCTGTACACTTAAATTGTGAGATGTACTTGTGTCTGTGAATGTTCAAGTGCAAAAAGACTAAATATGAATGCGTCTCTGCATGAATGAGTGACTTGGTTTTATCTCCTCTACACAAGCATTGCGTGACGTACGCATAACTTTATCTCCAGAAAAGTGCATTTCTAAGAGATGACTTCACAAACATTTCACCATTTATTTGATAAAAACGATCATACAGTATCACATCATATATACACACAGAAACTCAAAGGTCTTTATGACAACCCTTCAAATAAAAGCTAAATTAGTTTAAATTTTAAAAATTGTGACATATATTACAATTGTACAGTAGAATTTACTTTTCAAAAATAATAATTATATATAAATAATTTAAAATTGTGGGATTTTAAGGATTTTCCTTAAATAAAGTTTCCTTAAATATATTTCCTTAAATAAATTGCAATTAACTTAAATAATTGAATAAATTACACGATTTAAAAATGTAATTAAACCATTAAAATCTAATCCATAAATTTATGTATTTGGGAAAAGTGAAACGGATATCATGCCCAGACTGGCAATCATAAAGAGTGTCTTGACTTTCTTTTAGTGCTGCCCCTGACTAAAGATTTTTTTTTTTTAGTCGACTACTAGCCACTCATTTAAACCATTAGTTGACTAGTCAGACGTTTATGATATTAATTTATTTCCTTAAAAATATATACTTGCCATCAGAAAATGGTTTCAGTTTCAGATTTGAGAGAGAATATTATACTTATCATTGTTCTATATTACAGAGAAATTCTACAACCATAATAATAAGCATTTAAAATGTAAATTAAGTGTTATCACTACACAAAGCTTGCTCAGCACACCGGGAAAAGTGATTATGAATGTGTCTGTCAGTAAAAAATAGCAAGCAGACTTGAGCATTTTCATAATTTATTAATAAACTAGCAATTTCTGAATCAGTGTCGGCTGCAAAAATGAAGTTGATGAAGCTGACTAAACCGCTTCTCGACGATATTAGGGGGCAGCCCTACTTTGCCACTCTTGTTTTCTTAAATGTATGGTTTCTAAAAGCATACATATAGCACACTCCACCTGTTCACAGGTTGGTAATTCATAGAATAGTGGTACTGTAACTGTTTATTGTGACGGTTTTGCCTTGCTGTAAAGGATGTGGAAAAGAGGAAACTATGGCAGTATTTTCTTATAAGATGCCCTCTCAAGCTTGAGAGTTAGAGAAAATAAAGAGAGCAGAAGTAGTATGTATTAGTTTATCTGTATTTAAAGCATGATTCCTCTGGTATGTGTTTAGGGCTGAACAATTAATCACAGTCATCAGTTTAGACCGTTTCAAGACACATGCAAAAATGGGTTGTCATCGTGTTGCTAAGGTGTTCTGGACGATAGCTTAGTTGGTACTTCCCCAAGTCAAAAGAGTGTCTCATTTGTTATTTTTTTTAATGTACCTCAGGTCCCTCATCCAATCAACTTTATGGGGTGTTTTATCATCCACCAGGTGAATATCACAATCCTGATTGGTTAGAAAAGTAATATCACACCTATAGTCAACAAGCTGAATGATTTGAGCTATGGCTTGTGCACGTGAAGGGATTTGACCTGCACAGAATTTATCTACGGTATATACATTCATATTTAATTTAGCTAAAAAAATCACTTTGCAATGCATTTTGCAGTGTTTTTTTCTTTCCTCATGTCGACTATTAAATGTAGTATTGTTGCTCAAACAGTTAACCATAGCACTTAATGCCAAGGTCATGGGTTCGATACCCAGGATGTACTTAATGTTTGGGGTCTGTAAGATTTTTTATTTTTTTTAATAAATGTATACTTTTATTCAACAAGGATGCAAAAGTGATCATTACTATTTGATAATTTTGAATGTTACAAATGTTTGTTTTTTTATATGAAATATATGTTTCTATTTATTAAAGAATCCTGAACCAAAATGCATAATGGTTTTCTACAAAATATTAAGCAGCTCAACTGTTTTCAACATTAATAATGATAAGAAATTATTCTTAAGCAGCAAACCAGAATGATTTCTGGTCAATCAATGATGGATCACAAAGGATCATGTGACACTGAAAACTAAATAATGATGCTGATAATTCAGCTTTGCAGACCACAGGTATAAATTACACTGTAAAACATATTAAACTAGAAATAAATTTGTACTGTACTTTTGATTGCAAAAATGCAGACTGGGTGAGACTTCTTTCAAAAACATTGAGAGGTCTTACCGACTCAACTCTATAATGGTACTGTAAGTTTATTCAGATAACAATGTTTCAAACGCAGCATGTAAAGCACCTTTATCTTAAACCAATCATGTTGTTCCAAACCTGTATGACTTCCTTTAACACAAAATGTCCTCATGCAAGACATATCATGATGTTGTGAGTAAATGATAAGCATTTTAATTTCTGTGCGAACTGTTCCTATAACAACAAGACGAACTGTAAAGGTCATTAAACTTTATCTCAACTCAAAACTTAACAGGAACAATTTGTGCAAGAGAGGAATGTGCAACATCTGCGGTAGTGCATTTTCATGTTCTGAAAACCCGCTTTCACTCTGAGGTGCGATCTAATGCAATTTAGATGTAACTCTCCCTATAGGATGTAGATATTCAGCACACGCCCAACTCTGTGTTTTGGTTTGCCTGGAGAACGCGAGACCGCTGCAGGCTCGTCTTTTAGGAACAAGCCTCTTGGAGGAGCTGGAGACGGGCCATTTGTGCACTTAAAAATAAATGATGTCAGATCTCAGAGGAAAACCCCTATTATGGGTGTCATCTATTAGAGGTGCGCCATTTCCTCAGTAACTCACTAAGATGATAACCATGCCTGACTCATCAGTCCTGAAACAAGCGGATGGACAGCTTGCATAAACATTTTTGAGTGATTTGACTAAAAGTAAAAGTATGCGATAGCTTGGCACATTTCCTAAATGCTGTTTTACTTTCCGTGATGTGTTAGTTAGGTGAGGGTGTGGTGCCTTTTGGGCTGAATGACGGATCTGGCAGACAATCAGACAGACGGCGGAGGAAGGAAGGAAGCAATGTGCTCTCTCGGGTTTACGGCTTTCCTGCCAACTCCAGAAAGAGAGATGGGAACAGATAGAGACTGACGATTAATGTATAGAGCGAGAGAGGAGAGACGAGACCATCTGTCCCTCCCATCTGAAGGATTTCTGCAGGCTCAGCCAAAAACAGCTCAAATCGTTTCAGATTTGCCCTCCACCTGAAGAATGCTCAGCCATGTGCATGCTCAGCCTTTAAACAAATTGTATTTGACAACAGGCTTCTAGAATTCGTGTGGTTGGCTGTAGAATAACGGGCTTTGTGGCGAGGCTGATTTGATTAAATTGTCAGAGATGGATGTCACTGGCAGTGCATCTTCTTTGTATGGAAATGGTCAGCTGTTTGCATTACCTAACTGCGAATTTCCATCCGAATTAACACTGGAGGGACACAGATTAACATGTAGCCATTCATAGCACAAAATGAGCTAAGGCAGCGTGACGGAGTGAAACGATATCCAACAAATAAAGACACTGTTTGGGAAAACTCGCTGCTACAATGCTATCACATTATGAGTGGTTGCCATTAGAATGATTTCTGAAGGATCATGTGACACTGATGATTGGAGTAATGGCTGCTGAATTGTAATATTTCACGTATTTTTAACCAAATTAATGAAGCCTTGGTGAGCATATTTAGACTTCTTTCAAAACATTTAAAAGTCTTACCGACCCTAAACGGTGTAAGTTTATGGAATTTCTTTGCCCTTTTATAGTTCATTGGGTGAGATTTGTAACGCAGGGGTGTCCAAAACTCGGTCCAGGAGGGCCACTGTCCTAGCCTGGATGCCAGCCCGAACCCCGCCCACAACATTTTTTGGTCGGGAAGTTCGGTCTGGACTCGATCCATTGAGGAGTAATTATGATCGGTTCAGAAATCGTCGGGCCAATCAATATGCCAGGGCGGGCTTTATACGATGATGGACAGATGATCTCCAGTTACGTTATCATCACGTCATCAAACGTATTTCTTTCAAAAATGCTTTTTGTGTTTGCAAGTACTCCGCGAATGCGCAACACCGGCAAAAATCGTTAACACTCATTATTTTTTTAATACTTTTTCCAGAGTGCGTGCAGTTGAGTTCTGTTGACAACTATGCGTCGCTCAACATACGTCACTTACTGCGTTGCTCTGATTGGTTGTAGGTCTATCCAATTGAGTGCAAAGTTGTTGTTTTTTTCCTGGTTTGGTTAAGACACGCCACCACTGGCTACCACTGTCCTGCTAAGTTTGGCTCTAACTTGTCTCAACACACCAGTCTGGAAGTTTCTAGTAGAGGTCTGTGCAGGACTGTTTTTTTTTTTTTGTCTCGATCACTCCTAAGTTATATTCAGCACATACCAGCTCCTGCTTAAAATTCACTCTGTTCACCCACTATTTGCTTAGAATGATTTATTCCCGACCCAACCAATCCCACTAAATCCCACTAATCTTATATTTAAATTTCCCTTAAAGAAAGAGAGTGTGATTGGGTGTAACAAATATAAAATGTTGGCTGTAGAAGATTTTTTTTTTTACATTTTTGTTGTTTTTGTCTCATGATACTGTCAACACGGTAAAAAATTTCACTGTTTCAGTAGCCTACATTTCTCCTTCAAAATCCGACCACAAAGGCTGAATGTTCTCTCTGAAGGTGCACTCGTGGCTGGGATGAAAAGAACATATCTTGCCAGGTTAGTCAGGGCACAGAACTGGGAACTGTGTGAACAGCACCACTGCAGAAAGTCTTGTTCACTTCAAGTTCAAGCGCAGATACGCTGTTGTCAAAGGATGTCGGGAGCGGCCGGGATATTGTCAGACCACCCACTCCCATCTAAAGTACACCATAGGTACCGACCTCTACCATTATACAACAAAACTCAGGGGCCATTTACACTGTTTCAACTAAAAACTTTTTATGCGTTTTGGCCGATCATTTAAAAAAAAAAAAAACGCAAACTTTTGAAAACGGTTTTCATGAAAATTTGTGAAATCGTCATGCGCATGCGACATGCGTATTACGCGTAGTGTCTTTTTTTACAATGTGACCTCACCAACTACTGGCTTGGCATGCTAGTACAGTTTTACTGAATCTACCAAGAAATTGCAATTGGTGCATCTCTCGACATAATTCTTATTGTTGAGCCCTGAAAGAGTTTCAAACAACATGAGGGTAAGCAAATAACAACTTAAATTTGTTGGGTAAGCCATTCCCATAAGAAAGGTTTCGTCATTGCAATAAATCGTGGTGTAGTTCCCGAAATTCTCATGTAAGCTGCTCAAACTGACTCCTGGTGATCCACCGAAATCTCTGGGAGGATTACTGGGCGGAGCCTGCTGATGTTTGGATGTCAGGTGGAAGCTGATTGGACCGTCCGAGAAGCAGCAGTACCACGGATGCTCTTGCTTGACGAGTGGCAGACGGGCTGGATTATTTCAGGGTCTGACCCTTCAGATTGGCACTAGGATTATCACGGTTTAGTCAGTGAGACACCATTGAGATTACAGCACGGGTTAGCGGGTCGCTACACTCAGGCTCTTGGCTTCAGATGCTGTGATGATATTTTCACTACTCACATCAAACCATCTCACAACTAAGAGCTTAATCCCCTCGGACCAAATCCGCAGAATCTGCTGGATGAATAAAGACACTTGGACGTTGTCTGTCTGTATCTGTGGCTCTTGTCTTGATACGTGACCGTGTGCACCGGTTTGGCTGGACCGTGTGTAGAGTTGTAAAAGAGATGGCTATGGATATTCTTTTTTAGATTTTTCCAAATTGCCATGATACCAATCTGTTTCAGTAATTTATTTTATATATTTGTATTTGTTTTGAGAGAAAGAGAGTTTGTTTTCATGAATTTAAAATGTCACATTGATGGCATGAGCTTCAAATATCTGCTTGTGGTAGTCTGAGAGCAATGACTCAATACAGAAACTCTGCGCACATTTGTGAATTAATTTATGAATTGTTTTTGAATTTATGAATGGCAGTAGGTTTGTCACAATAATAAAAATCAGTTGTTGATTCCAATATTATTCAAACTTCACTATTCAATATAAGTTTTGATACAAAAAAAACCTAGTTAAAAAAGGTAATTACTTATAATTGTCTTGTTTTGTTATATTTTATTTGACTAATTAAATGTTAGAATGTTAAAAATGTAATTAAAACAAATGCATCATAATCTTCAAGTTTCCTCAAGTAAAAAAAAAAGTTAATTCAATTTGAACGATGTGATAAATGTATGATATTATAGATGCAAATGTTAATGTAGTTGCTGAGTTTAACGTGATTCTCCATTTCTTTCTGTCATCTACAGGAGATCATTGTGCGAATGAGTGAGTGATGCAGGTTTCGTTTCTTCAGGTAAGTCTCTTCACTCCCGTACCAAAACAGCCCGTACCAAACTTTAAGAATTAATTTGATCCTTGACAAGCACAACAATCCCCATGCGGACGATCCCTGCCAAAACGTCTCTATAGTGCCGTTAACGTGTGAATTTGTGAATTAGTGCTCATTTATAAGACTGAACCATGTCATAGATTGATTTTGGCTTGTGTGTATTTGTTTCAGGGCAGTATGGGTGTGTATCCCCTGCTCCTGCCACTCCATGTGGCCTTTGTGGCCCTCAGCACGGCCCAGACAATCCCTGATCCTTCAGGTAAGGCACTTTTAAGACACAAAAGCTTGGAATAACGCAGTCGCATTTCCTTCATTAGAAAAACAAACTAGTTATCCTTAAAAGGCCTCTGTATTTTTTGGTGATGATGCATTTCCTGCAGTCTTTTACCACTGATTGATCCTGGCTTGTGAGTTAAAACTTTCTGTAAGTTATTTTGTAATCTTAATAAAATGAGATAAATTGTATTCAATCTGGAATATTCATATCAGTTATTGATATTGGAAGTTAAATACAAGTCTACTTTAAAATATGTGAAGTTTAACTTTTGTAATCCATCAACATAAACCAGCAACTCAAAAAATGTAAAAAATGTGAGGCCCAGAAAATTACTCAGGAATTGCCTGGAGGATAGAGCATTTTCACACACACCTAATTTTGTTTTGTGAGATACTCAATGTTCAGTGTTAACGTTGAGATCCCAAACTTCAGTTGAACATACAATACTGTTCAGAGTTTAAGGTCGGAAAGATTTTTAAAAATGCTTTTGAAAGAAGCTCATTATGTTTACCGAGACGGCATTTATTTGATAAAAAATACAGTAACATTGTGAATTATTATTATTACTGTTTAAAACAGAATGTTGTTTTGCTTAATTTTTGTTGAAACCATGGTACATATTTTTATTTTCAATATTCTTTGATTAATATAACTTTTCTTTTGTAACATTATGAATGTCTTTACTGTCACCTTTGGTCAATTTAATGCATCCTTGCTGAATAAAAGTATGAATTTCTTTCAAATAAAATCTTACTAACCTCAAACTTTTGAACGGAAATGTACAATTTAGCATTATTGGTCTATGAAGTATGTGTGTATATGTATATATATATATATTACTGCATCTGTTTTTAAAGCTTTAAAATCTCTCTTTCTTAGGTGCAGTCTTGACCACCAAACCTACAGACCCTCCTCCCACGTCACCCTTCATCGCAGTCACCCAGGCGCCCCCATCATCCACCACATCTATGACACCGTCCCCTGAACTTGTCGGAACAACAGTATTCAAAGACTCTGAGGGCACGGTGACGCCGGAGATTCCCACACCCCCTCCTGTCGTCCACCCTCCAACTGTGCTCGTTCCCACCGAAACACCACCTGCCCCATCAACCCCATCCGCCGCGTCCCCATCCCTCACCTCCGTCAAGACTACGGATTTGTCTACATCAGAGATCCCTGATCTGACATCCACTCAGTCATTTTCAGTGCCCGAAACAAACACTTCATTTGCCCTACGGATGCCACTTCATCTGACACCAGCAAGCCTCCAGGTACCATTTTGAAGAAAATTGATCTGTTCTTTTTCCAACTATTTGTAAAGAACTGCATTTGCTCTTTCCAGTTATTTATGTCATTCTCTAATCTATTTCTGATGTTTTTCCTATGTAATGAAGATGATGGGCAAGGTAAGTTTCTGTTAACCATTTTATTTGTCACTAACATTTGCTTGCAAATCGAAGCCTTTTCTATGGTTTATTATTAGTAACCATTTATTACACAACCTCTTAGGAGTTGCTTATACACTACCAGTCAATAGTTTGGACACAATCGACAAGTGGTCAACCGAAATGGGTTTTATATAGCTACTGTCCAAATCTTAAGGAGCAGAGTGGCCGATGGTCAGTATAAATCAAATGTATTGTCTATGACATCACACAATTAAATTTTCAATAAAACATGAACAATATTTCTGCGATTTTTATATGATAAAAATAAAGAAAAAAAAACAGTACAACATATTTTACATGTTAACTATAATAATTTGAAATAAACAATTATATTACTATTAATCAATTTGTTATATTCTTGTATATCCACCTTTTTCCTGGTTAGCGAATTTACCCATGATTCATAGCGGGTTTGAACCGGAATCCGGTTGTCCTTTTCCGGTTCTAAGCTTTATGAAGATTGCGCCGCTTGCTCAGAACGCCGCAGTGATGTGCTGATTAGAAAATATGTGAAATAAATAAGTAGGGCTGCCCCTGCCCGTGCACGACTGAAGTTGGGTTGGAAGTTATGTATAGGCTACTATATGGGAGAGAATACTAAACCATAATGAGCGTTTTCGTAATATTGCCTATTCTGCATCACAACGCACGCATAAGCTTGCCACAATAAAAAAAAAACGGCAAAAGTAATGATTATGCATTAAACATTTGAATTGTTTATTAATAACTAGTGTTTTCTGTAAGTATCGACTGCAAAGATAAATTTGATGATGCTGACTTGCCATCTTCGCAGTAGTGAACGCGCCTAGAGAGAAATGCACACTTCATACGAATTAACCTACATAAGCAGAGAGCAGCCCATTTCTGCTCGTTTTTAATTATTTTGTTTAAAAGTACACATTTCAAGCTTTCTATATACTTCTCATGTATGTGAGGCAAGTAGCCTAACTTATACGCTGAGTTTCGTTTATTAATAAGACGCGCTATATTTGTCAGTCATATTTATTATTCTAGGCAATTTGTGGATAAAACATTGATACAAATGAAGATACAATTTTTACTAAACGAATTTCACTTTACAGAAAGGCTTTCTACAAAACATGTCTGAGCCATTCCAAATGTTTTCCGATATATTGGGCATTATGATCATATCTGACTCATCTCATGCGGTTCCCTTTTCATATAATCAACATAGATGAAATAAATAATCAAATAAATAAAAAACATTATATTGTGAAACTTAAATATAAAAAGTATGTTTAGTTTTTTTTTTATATATAGGCTATATATATTTATTTAAAAATATGTAGGCTATGTGTGCGTGATGTGATGGAGGGGTGCTATTTTCGAATAATAATTGAATAATACCCAGCGATCTTCGAATATTATTTTTGCTTGAAATGCCCATCCATACTGGTAACGTATTACACCTTTTTCGTTGGATGCTTCAGTTTTAGCGCAGCTAACCAAAAACGTCTACTCTCTGGCACTGAATGTAGCTGATCCGAACCGGACATAGGCATTCTCTCCTTTTAATCTTATGCTCAAAGCACCCAGTTTCTAAAGTTTTTTTTTTTATCTTCTTTGAATTGTAAAATCAACCAACAGCAGCACATAGATAGAGCCTGAACTCATTCTCTCACTGCTAATACAGTGCAAACCGGAAGTAGGCAACCGGAGTCGTCGTCATGGCGGCGCGCATTGTTTAGAGCAGAATAAGGTGGATAGTACCGTTTCAAAGTTTTTCAAAGTCTCTTATGCTCACCAACGCTGCAATAATATTCTGAAATATTATTACTATTATTGTTAACTGTTTTCTATTTTAATATATTTTAAAATGTAATCTATTCCTGTGATGGCAAAGCTGCTTTTACTCCAGTCTTCAGTGTCACATGATCCTTCAGAAATAATTTTAATAGGCCGATTTGTTGTTTAAGTAACATTAAAGTTGTGTTTTGCTGATAAATATTTTCTGGGAAATCATTAATTTCTTTCCTGAATTCTTTGATGAATAGAAATGTCAAAATAACAGCATTTATTTTGTAACATTATAAATGTAAGTCACTTTTCATCAATTCAATGCACCCATGTTGAATAAAAGTATTAATTTCTTTAAAAAAAAAAAAAAAAAAAAATCTTACTGACCCCAAAATTTTGAATGGTAGTATATTACTATAATTAATTACTAATATGTACTAAGTCTTGAAGGTATAGTTAGCCCAAAATGAACATTCTGTCATCAACTCACCTTTAAGTTGTTCCAAACCTGTATGAATGTAGCCTCGTGAGACCATCCTGATCTCGCGAGCTTTCAAGGTTTCACTCGCAGATCAGTCTGGATACTTTCCGTTAAAGAAAATTTGGGAGCAGTTCACCAAACGAACGTCCAATCAGCGTTGGCTTTGAGGCGCGTTGAGGTGTGACGCAACGAGAAGCGCGACAGTTCAGTCTTAAGAACATGGCGGCTTCAGCGGATGAAACTAGCATCAGTGTGGCTATCGAGCAAGTTTTATCGGAATTACAGAGTTATTACGGAATTACAGAGCTAACGAGCCTTTACCTGCAGCAGCAAGAGTAGCCTGGCTTGTGGTTGTGTTTTCGTCGTCGCTCTTATATGCTTCGTTGATCTGATTGGTTGATTTGGCCCGTCTATCACCAACATAGGCCAATCAGCTAACCAGTATTTTCGCCCCTTACCAAAACTACTTCAACGGAAGGTTTCCAGATGGATATGCGGAGCAAATCCATCTGGCGGAGTCAGGTTAGTATGAATGTATTTCTTCTGCTAAACTGCAGCCATTGACTTCCATAGTATTTTCTTTCATACTATGGAAGTCAATGGCTGCCGTCAAATGTTTGGTTACCCACATTCTTCCAAACATCGTCTTCATACAGGTTTGGAACAACTTGAGAGTGAGTAAATGATGACAGAAATTGGCTGACTAATGCTTAAAAAAATAATAATAATAATAATTTGTAACTGCAATTCAACAGCTCTTTTTTTGTCCTCTAAACTCAGATGACACGGCGATCATGGCGGTGATGGTTGCCCTGTCCTCTCTGCTGGTCATTGTCTTTATCATCATCGTCCTGTACATGCTCAGGTAAGTCCCAGTATTCAGAAACTTTCAGCTGTTCATGCAGTACAAAAAGTGCTCATAGCATAGATTCCAGCTCAAAAAACAACATAAAGACAAAGTTACAAGCAGTTAGAGCATAGAAGAACCAGCACACACATGCATAATCGTAATAGAACAGATGAGAAAAAGTGTTCAGAAAGCTCCATTCATTAGGAAACCCACAATGTCAGCAGGGGGCATGGGGCTGAATGTCCAGTTACCATGGTAATGATTGGCTTTTTGTTTCGCTCCGTTGTGGCAGGTTTAAGAAGTACAAGCAGGCAGGGAGCCACTCCAATTCCTTCCGCCTGACCAATGGCAGAGCTGACGACACAGGTAGGAATAAGTGTGTGTGTGTTTCTGTGACTGTTCTTGAGAATGTTTGTCTTTTAAAGCAGCAAATATATTAAGGTTAACAGTAAAGGACGTTGTTTTATAAGTTGGATGCACTACTAGTGTCATATTTTATTTTCCATCTTGATTGAGTGATTTGATTGAAACACATTTAACCTTGAATTGTACTGTGTTGCCCCCTATTGGTTGTCCTGGATAAAGGACAAACTGCAAGTCATTCTTAAAATATTTAATTGAAAAAAACAACAACAGTTTTTTGTCGTTAACGCATATATTTATATTTCTTTCTCCTTCCAATGTTGCTTTCCTGCTCCTTACACTTCCTTTCTCACAGAACTTCAGAGTGTGCCACTATTGGCTCGCTCTCCTAGCACCAACAGGAAGTACCCGCCCCTTCTTGTCGACAAGCTTGAGGAGGAGATGAACCGCAGAATGGCCGATGACAATAAACTCTTCCGGGAAGAGTTCAACGTAGGTGCACAAACACACACAGCTCTGATTCAGCAATTGACCTGATTGGAAATTTCACCAACTTTGGAATGACCAAAAAAAAGGCATCTTATCCTGCATCCGTTTGCTATCGGAATTATCGTAATATGAGTTTCCTAGTTAAAAATTAGACATGAACTATTTACCACTGGAGCTTGGGGATAATTTTGATAAATGGTCGTGAATGAGACACTAAAAATCATTTAGGCTTTAATAAGATTTTCCCAATAAATAGACAAGAATAAACCTGGTATCCTCCATTATTCCTGTTCTTTCCGAATGCGATGATCTTGTAATCACGACTTCAGAAGTGGGCAGTAGGAAATTTCTGATGACACATGAAGGCAGCATTAAATACATCAAATTTCCCAAAGATGAACTTTTATTGTCTGACTAAATCTGAATTTTTTTTCTTGCATAACATTGTTCATTCACAAATATTACCCATAAATCCTCAGACCCTTACAATATTTATTCACAGATATTACCACATAAAACACAGGACATTTACAATCACATAGAATAAAGGACAAAATCCCATATCAGACAGCACACACACACACACACACACATAATTCCAGTTAGTGTAGATTCGATTTTTTTATGTACCACATGCCAATGCTTTCGCCCTGCTTGAACTGTGGGATTGGTTTCTTTTTCTGCAGGCATTGCCTGTATGTCCCATTCAAGCCTCATGTGATGCTGCCTCGAAGGAAGAGAATAAAGAGAAGAACAGATATGTCAACATCCTGCCCTGTAAGGCTTTCCCACAACTTATCTCTAAACCAGAGCTGATAATAAAGCATGCTTTTACCAGAACTGCAAGGCCTACAATGGAGTTCCTCATGTGAAAATGGATGTAATCAATAAAAAATTAATGCTATGAGCCTTATCTCCTTTCTTCATTTGTTTCTCATTTTTATCTCAGATGATCATTCCAGGGTGCATTTGACCTCTCTGGAGGGTGTTCCAGACTCAGACTACATCAACGCTTCCTACATAAATGTAAGATCTCAAGCACTATAGCCTAGTCATGAGAAGAAGTGCACTGTTACTTTAATTCTAGCTGACAAGTATCTTCATGTTACTGCAGATTTTAAAACTTAATACTATTTTGTCTAAATAAATCAAATCCCTAAAAACATAAAATCATTTGTTTTAAATGCTACAAGTAAATTTAGGCAGTGTTATTATATTATTTATATAGTATTATAGTTTTTAATTATCTTTTCATTGCAATTTTAGTTTTTAGTTGCTCATTACAACGTCATTTTTATTAGTTTTTGTTTATTATTTGTTTAGCTTCAATTTATTTTAATTTCAGTCTTAGTTTTAGTAATTTTAGAACTTAAACTTATTTCTTTTAGTTGCCAGGGCATTTGAATTACATTTTTAATCTAATATTTATTTTTGATTTTATTCTAATTCTAGGGATGGACAATATATAAGCCACCATATCGGTATTGACCGATATATGTACATTTTATATATAAATAATATATATATATATATATATATATATATATATATATATATATATATATATATATATATATATATTAAAAATATGATTTATGAAATTTGGCCGATATATAAAAGCTAATAAATATGGATTGTTTCCTTCAGCTGAGACACTTCAGATGCACACTGTTCGCCATGATGTTTTTGAATTGCTTGAAATATGATTGGAATCACTTCAAAAAAGGAAAAAAACAGTTAAGTGCAACATGTCCAGCGCATATCTGTCATTTAGGCTACATAAATTTATAATGAAAACATAATTGTTTGCTTGGGACGAGGCTTTTAATGGTGAGACTTTTTTTTGTGTGTAATTAGGCTCTTAAAAATTAGATAAAAATTTGGATTTAGATTTATCTGTTATCATCTTTCAAATATAAAGAATTGATATCAGCCAAAATGTTTATATCAGTGCATCCATTACTAATTCGAATTTCTGAAAACCGTTTAACTCGTTAGTTTTGGTTAACAATAACATCACTGAATTTAGGTATCACAGCATTATAGTTTACATTATGAAAAATGGATTTTCATCATTTCATACTATCATACTAATAGTCATTATTGTTTTTAAAGATTAAATGAGTGTTGGATGAAAGATCATCTAAATGTAAAAATATGGGAAATGAGCATGCATGCGTAAATCCTTAATAATAATCCCCTTTTCCACACTTTTGTTTTTCTTTTCAGGGATACCAGGAGAAAAACAAATTCATAGCTGCACAAGGTAAAAGAAAAATGGTTTTAGTCTCTTTCATAAATATCTAAATGCTTTACGATTGATTATAAAAAATAAACTTTTTTTATTGCAGGACCAAAAGAGGAAACTGTCAATGACTTCTGGAGGATGATCTGGGAACAGAACACTGCCACCATCGTCATGGTAACCAACCTGAAAGAGAGGAAAGAGGTAAAGGCCACAAGAAATCTATTAGATGAAGTCTAGTGTCAAAGAGGAGTAAGCTGATCTTTGATTTTACAGCCTCAGCTCTTATCGCGGTCTCACATAATGGATTTAGTGTGCATCTTTGAGGAAGATGGCCATTAATAAAGATGTATGATCACCGCAGTGATGATGATGATTATGATATACTGCGCTTCATATCCGCAGTGTAAATGTGCTCAGTACTGGCCAGACCAGGGATGCTGGACCTATGGAAACATCCGTGTGTCAGTGGAGGACATGATGATTTTGGTTGACTATACTATCCGCAAGTTCTGCATTCAGCAGGTAGGACCACAAGGGTTACAGTCATATATCGGTTACAACCTATATATCGGACAGGCTGATCACTCGATTGATTTTTGGCATTTTGAAATGAATGGAACTGGTTAGTTAAGCCAATTAAAAGAAGTGCTAGCTCCCTCTTGTGTCAAAAAAAATATATATAGTCTTAACAGCTGTTAATGTGAGTTTTGGGTGATTCTTCAATTAGTGCCTTTTTTTATTATTTTTTTTTATTTTACCTTTTTCAAACTATGCACATTTATCACAATGTTGATATAAATTTTGAAGAAAATTGGATAAGGCACATTTTCAGGGGGTCTTCCAAACCAATCTCTTGTGCGGTTCGACTAAAATATGAACGCAACACAAACCAAAGACACATAAACCGAACAAAAAAAGGATGTGATGTTACAAGATATGTCCCTAAAAAGGAATATGCAAGCATACCTGATTCCTTAACCGGTGTTGCCCATCATAGTTCGGTACAAGGGACTAAATGTATCGGGGGTTTTCTTGGCCCCGACCAACAGAACCAAACTACAAGTGTAAACATCCTTAGACTATCACAGCAACTTTACTAGCAGTCAGTTAAGTCTGAATTAGTACAACCAAAAGAAATGGACAATATGCTTGGTTGTGATAAAAAAAACAGTGATAAAAATGTACACCAAAATGCCGTTAGAAAAAATTGTAAAAGTTTTTGTATATGTTTTATAGAGGAAGAATTAAAAAGTTAAAAATGAAGAAATCCTGCCAAATTTAACCTTTCAGCACTTCAAAATTAGAAACACAATAAATGGTTTGAAGCTTTAGTTGAATCTATCCATTTATTTATTTGTTTATTTTATTGGTTTTTATCAGTGTTATTTTTTTAAATCATCCAATGTTACAGATAAGTTCCTCCTATTCACGAAGCGCTAATATATATCAGTGTTTCTTTGGTCATGAGCCACCTTGCCCCTAGATATCGGATTATAATATTTAATAAGGCCTATTCCTGTAACCTGTAAAGAGACAAGGCTGTTATTACAAGAAATATTGTTGAGATTTTGTTTGGTGAATGATGAGATTGGAAAAACTCTTTTGTGTGTTTAGGTGGGTGACGTGTCTGGTAAGAAGCCCCAGAGGCTGGTCACACAGTTTCACTTCACCAGCTGGCCTGATTTCGGGGTTCCTTTCACTCCCATTGGCATGCTGAAGTTCCTAAAAAAGGTCAAGAACTGCAACCCACAGTATGCTGGACCCATAGTGGTTCACTGCAGGTAAGGAGCTTCATTATCTTAAAAGCTTAAGGTCAGTAAGATTTTTTTTTAAAAAATAATTGAATACTTTTATTCTGCAAGGACATTATAAATTGGTAATGAGAAATTATTATTGAGCAGCAAATCATGATATTAGAAGGATCATGTGACACTGAAGACTGGAGTAATGATGCTGAAAATACAGCTTTGGCATCACAGGAATAAATTACATTTTAAAATATATTAAAATAGAAAACAGTTTCACATATTTCACAATATTACTCTATTTTTGATCAAATAAATGTAGCCTTGGTGAGCATAAGAGACTTTTTTCAAAAACATTTTAAAATCTTACTGACCCTACAATTTCGAACAGTAATGTATGTGAGCTGGGTTTTTGTGCGTGTTTTTTGTTGTTGAAGGTAATATCCATTCATTAACTGATTCTCAATTGCTCATCTCAGTGCGGGTGTGGGCAGAACGGGGACCTTCATTGTGATAGACGCTATGCTGGACATGATGGGTGCAGAAAGAAAGGTTGACGTCTTCGGGTTTGTCACACGGATCAGAGCCCAGCGCTGTCAGATGGTCCAGACTGATGTGAGCTCATAAAAAAAAACTCCCAATAAAGTTACCTCAAGAAATGTATCAAGAAGCTAATCTCCCACCCTTTTCTTTTCGCTACAGATGCAGTACGTGTTTATATTCCAAGCTTTGCTAGAGCACTACTTGTACGGGGACACAGAGTTAGAGGTGACGTCTCTGGAGTCTCACCTGTCTAAACTCTACGCTCCTTTACCTGGAGCTGGCTGTGGAGGCCTGGAGGCGGAGTTTAAGGTGGCACAACTGTTTTTTTGTATTTATTTCTTGTGTTCTGTTTAGGAAATGTATTGTTCTGGTACCATTTTGAAACGTTTTCTTATTTTCTGTTTTATTTATTATTATATATCTCATTCTCTCTTTTAGAAACTTACCTCCATTAAAATCCAGAATGACAAGATGAGAACAGGGAACCTGCCTGCCAACATGAAGAAAAATCGTGTTTTGCAAATAATTCCATGTGAGTCGTTTATCTATGTTTAATAACCAGACTGTGATTTGGGAGAATAACTTAGAAAATACACTTCCGTTCACAAGTTAATTAATAAATTAATACTTTAATGCAGCAAGGATGCATTCAAATCAAAAGTGACAGTTAAGACATTTATAATGTTAAAGAAAGATTTATTTTTTATAAATTCTGTTCTTTTGAACTTCATATTTATCAGAACCATGAAAAAAGTATTGCCTCTTCCACAAAAATATTAAGCAGCGCAACTGTTTTCAACATTGATAATAAATCAGAATTGTTTCTTGAACAGCAAATCAGCATATTAGAATGATTTCTGAAGGATCATGTGACACTGAAGACTGGAGTAATGATGCTGAACATTTAAAATATATTAAAATAGAAAACAGTTATTTTAAATGGTAATAATATTTTACAATATTACTGTTTTTTACTGTATTTCTGATCAAATAAATGCAGCCATGGTGAGCATAAGAGTTATTTCAAAACACAAAAAATATTACTGACCCTAAACATTTCAATGGTAGTGTAGTTGTTTCTAACATGCTCTCTGCTGTGGGGAAAACCCTAGAGTTTCCTAGTTTATACTTCTTTATATTAACCAATTGTATCATACTTTATCTTTATAATTTTATCCTTTTACATGTTATACATTTGGCTGCTGCTTTTATCTAAAACGACTTGCAGTGAATTTGAGATGTCCATTTATCAGTATGTGCATTCCTGTGTTTCATTCTGAACCTTTGCTGTTTCTTCTAGATGAGTTTAACAGAGTGATCATCCCTGTAAAACGAGGGGAGGAGAACACAGACTACATCAACGCTTCTTTTATAGATGTGAGTAAAACCCGTCTGACTTCAGCCAGCATTTACTCCCAACTAACCTAAATACCGCTCAGTGAACCCTGGAGATAATGCTACAATATTCTACGCTCTATTGAGAGACCACACAGCCTGCTCTTTTTTTTTTTTAAGGTGTGGTTTAGAAACATTTTTTAGTCATGAAGTTATATGGATGCCCATACTGAGATAAGCAGGCTGGGAAGGTGGCCATCGCTCTGTTCCAAGGCCTAGAGACTTATTATAAATATATGTATTTTCATTCTACACTGAAATGTATCGGTAATAAAAACCGTGTCCTGATTTTCTACCAGTGTAGACTTTTCCAAATCAATCACTTATGAAGTTCCATGATGATTAGGAAGATAACAGCCTAAGTTGGCAGTAAGGGAGCAAGACAATTCAGTATGTTTTGAGACAGACCTCAAGTGTCCGTCCCTCCATGGCAGATCTGTAGTGAGAGTGGGACAGCTTTGTTTTGGCTGAAAGCCCTTTCACTTTCTTTTGTTTGAATGAAACACTCGATCAAGGTAATCAGCAGTGGAAAACATCACCAGGGCTGCTACATTGGAAACCCAAGTTGCATTGCAATCTGGAAGATAGTTTTGTCAGAAGTATTGCGCCTTTTTGCTGTACGTGTCCATGAATAAATCAGCTTGGTACCACCCAAAGAGTGCTGGAGATCTGAAATGTGCAGTGGTGTATGAATGCTTTTAATGTACTGTTAATACAGTAATCATATAACAACTGTTCAAAAATGTGGGTCAGTAAGATGTTTCTTTTTAAAATAATCAAATTAATACTTTTATTCAGCGAGAACACATTAAATTGAGCAAGTTTTATACGATTTCTGTTTAATATTAATGTTGTTCTTTTGAACTTCGTTATCCATCAAAAAAATTAAGAAATGGATCACAAAAACTGTTTTCAGCATTGATAATTGATCTTGAGCACCAAAACAGCATATTGGAATGATTTCTGAAGGATCATGTGACTTTGAAGACTGGAGTAATGGCTGATGAAAATTCAACTTTTGCCATTACAGGAATAAATTAAACTTAAATATAAAATATTTTTTGATCAAATAAATCGTAGCCTTGGTGAGCATAAATCTTTAAAAGTTTTACGCCCCAAACTTTTGAACAGTAGTGTGTATCCATAATTACAGTTGAAAAAATGCCCAGTGTATACTAGTGCATGAAGTAGACATACTTTGTGTGTGTGAATGCAGGGTTATCGGCAAAAGGACTCGTACATGGCATGTCAGGGGCCCCTGCAGCACACCATCGAGGACTTCTGGAGAATGATCTGGGAGTGGAGGAGCTGCTCTATTGTTATGCTGACCGAGTTGGAGGAGAGAGGACAGGTAAGATCGCCTGCTTCCCTGATTTTCTGTTTGTAGCATCTGTGATCATTCTAGCTTTGTGTCTTTTTGTGGTTAAAGATCTGTGCCGGTTGCATAAAGCACCTTAAATGTGACACTTAAACACTATCCTAAAGGAATGATTTAAGGGTGTTGCATAAAATCTCTTAAACCACTTCTCCTAGATAAGGGAAACTGTAAAGTGCAGAGACCCAGGATTTGCCATAACAAAATTATATTGGAGGGGTGGCCTGCAGGATTTTATATCAGGGTACACACAGAACTACGTTTTTTACTTTATTCTAGTTGCTTGGCGGCTTTGTCCCGGAGCTCGTAATAATTAGAGCACAATTCACTTGCCTCAAACAACACTGTTGGTATTATTATAATTAGTATTGTTATAATTAGTGTTGTTGTTACATTTAATTTATTGGCACACTTTAATATGTGAATTATATTATCAGAAAACTAAACGCATTTAGCGTCGTCAGGCTTTTATTTGAGCGTAATGGATAATGGCTGCTATAAATTTGACCTGCCACAAGATGACACTGTTTTCAACACTCTTGATGCTGTGAATCTTTTCCCGAAACAAACCGAGAAAAGCTTTAAAAAGTATTTAGAGGCTTCATTTCTCCATCCCTACTCCTATTATGCCTTTTTGCAAATGTTTCAATTACGTATAGCCATTTTAGAGAGCGTTTACTCATTTTGTGTCTGGTTTTAAACATGAAATATCTCTATCTGTAATGTCATTTTTCTTGTGTGGAAAAAGCGTCTAAACAAAACTAAACTAGCCAATCAGATTTTTTTTTTTAATTCATCCCCCACCATGCACACTTTTGACTTTAGTTTACACACACAAACACACACCTTTATTTTTTCCCATTCTCTCTTGCTTTCTCAGTATGATAGCGGTAAGTTTTCACAGAGAACAACATAAGGAAAACAAAAAAGAAAACCAAATATGAAAGAGAAGGACCAGACATAAGCTCAAAGATAGTAAGCTCAAAGGGATAGTTCAACCAAAAATGAAAATGTATTCATTTACTAAGCCTCATGTTGCTCCAAACACATAAGACTTTCGTTTATCTTTGGAACACAAATAAAGATGTTTTAAATATTCTCTCATCATATCTGTCCATTCATTAAAAGACATAAAAGAAATTCATATGATTCAGGCTGTTTCAGAAGTGCTTTTTGATGTGGAGTGGCCCTGACCTAAAGAAACCCTTAAGTAACACTCAAGGTCCTGCAACAAGGGAAACCTAAGGGCGACCTTAACCGGACATTGGGATAGTAACAGAAACATATTGCTAGAAAAAACATATTCCATCCCACCTGGTGGGGCATTAAAACAAAAAAATCTGCATTTTTCCCCCACTATCTGCAGGAGAAGTGTGCTCAGTATTGGTCTAGTGATGGTGTGATGGTTTGTGGGGACATGTCCATCGAGCTGAAGAGGGAGGAGGAAAGTGAAAGCTACACTGTCAGGGACCTTCTCGTCACCAATAACAGAGTGAGTTCACTTCAGAGGATCTCTTGGAACAAAAATGATTTGTGATTTAAATTTTGTGATTAAAATTTAAAAATCTCTGCAGGAAAATAAGTCTCGCGCTGTGAGGCTGTTTCATTTCCACGGCTGGCCAGAGGTGGGCATCCCGTCCGACGGGAAGGGCATGATCAACATCATCGCTGCAGTTCAGAAACAGCAACAGCAGTCTGGAAACCACCCAATCACTGTGCACTGCAGGTACGCCACACTTCTGGCCAATCAGAAGCATTACACTTTTATTTTGTATTGTTTGTATTAATATACTTGAATATTAATTCAGATTGTAATACATATTTTTCATATTTCTATTTTAATGTGGTGGCTTTTTGAGAGGAATTTTCTACATTCCTCTTGCAAAACCTATTTTTACTCTTGTTTGCTGCTATGTGTGTGGTATTTTGGACTGCTGAATTGTAAACTATTCTTCAAAATGTGGGGATCAGATTTTTTAAAGAAGTAACTTATACAGTAGGAAACGTAATATTGTGAAATATCAATACATTATATTTTTACAATTAAAATTTATTTCTATTTTAGTATATTTTTAAATGCAATTTATTCATGTGAAGGCAAAGCTGAATTTCCATCAGTCATTACTTGTCTCACATTGACTTAAAAAATCAAGTTATTATACCTATTTTGTTGCTTAAGAAATTAGTAATGTATTAATTCATTTTTGTCAGGATTCTTTTAATATAAAGTTCAAAAGAACAATGTTTATTTCAAATGGAAATCTTTTGTATTATTATTATAAATGTCTTTACTGACTCTTTTGATCAATTTAATGCAGCCTTGGTGAATAAAAGTATTCATTTATTTTCTTTTTTTCTTTCTTTCTTTCTTCTTTCTTTCTTTCTTTCTAATGGTAATCTATATTTAACTTGGAAAAAAAAACATTTGTGTGGTCCTTGTGTGCTCCATAAAACAAAAACAGAAAATAAGTTATTTAATGCATGATTTGTGGTTGTTACAGCAGTACACTACTCGGCTTATTACATAAATAGTTATTCAACCTAACCATAATTTTTCTAGCGTGAATACAGGACCTTTTGGTTAGACATGAATGCCAACTTTAACAGGTCTCACTGGTTTGGCAGATCAAGTAAGGTTTAGTGGTTTTGTAATGCTGGAAGGCATCCATGGGCTCTTGGTCTGACTTAACAAAGACCTGTCCAAAGCGCTGGGTAATGATGAAACCGAGATCGAGACTGCTGTGTCCAGTGGGATTTCAGGGTCAGGCAATTAAGGAAAGTAAGAAAGGGACTTAATTGATTTTTGTGATTGTGTGTGTTAACAGTGCCGGCGCAGGGCGCACAGGGACATTCTGTGCTCTGAGCACGGTCCTGGAGCGGGTGAAGGCGGAGGGCATTCTGGACGTTTTTCAGACAGTGAAGAGTTTAAGACTACAGAGACCGCACATGGTGCAGACACTGGTGAGAAAACACACCGCTCACACTGTGCAGGAGTTGACCTGCTGAATTTAACTGGAACAAAGTGCAAGAACAAACTCAAGTCCCTGTCAACTCATATTTCCCTGCTTTTCCCCACAGGAGCAGTATGAGTTCTGCTACAAAGTGGTCCAGGAATACATTGATGCCTTCTCTGACTACGCCAACTTTAAGTAAAGCCACGCCCACCGCAGAAAATTGGACAGACTTTCCCAGTCATGCACTCACGTCCACACTTTCACGTAAACAGCTCAATGAGGCGGACTGCCAGCGCAAAGCAAAAGGGAATCAAAAAATCCTTTGGCCGGCAAACACGAGAACACGTTGGCTGCCGAAGTTGGAAAGAAAAAAAACAAACAAAGAAAACACCATTAGAGATGCCTTCTTGAATATTTTGTAATATTGCTCTTGTTAATAAGGCCCTTACCCATTTCTCTCAGTGTAAATATGCTCTTGTAATTTTTTATTTTTTGTCTGTTTTTGGTTTTAGAAGCCGTTCTGTTGCGGTTTTTAGAGTGACCTTAATATAGTTTACTGGTATATAAATGCATACATGAATATTTTAAGATGGCGCTATAGAGACAGACGCGAAAGAGCGGTTGCAAGATGAGGGTGCTTTATTTTTCACTGGGTGTTTTTACAAGAAAACACCTTTTTTCTCTGCAGTTGAGTGACTGAAAGCGATTTGAATGGCAGCTCAATCCCACTTTGCTGTTGCTTGTAGCTACGTAATGCACAATGCGGCAAAATCGACCAATCGCGGAGCCGCTGTAAACGCATGCGTTCGCAGAAAATACTTCACTGTGCTTTTTGATTGGGTTCAATGGAGTGACGGATAACATTTTGAGTGTTTAACAGGAACCTTTTTGGGGGGCGTGTCTAAGGCAACGCTGTAAGATGTTTAGACCGTCAAGTGTGTCTTTGTGGTGTCAATTTAGTTAATTTTGCGTGCCAGACCCGGCTTGTGTTCTGCCTTGTAGAGGAAGTAAAAAGACAGAGAAAACTAAACCCTGAGTGTTTAGATCAGAGGAAATACAGCTTAACGGACTCTTCACATCATTTTTGTCCCTATTTTGCCTTTAAGTTTTTATTCAGAAGAAATGACACATGATCACCTGATCATCTGTTCCTGCCCATGTAAAGGACTTCGGTCATTGTGCTGAAGTCAATGAGCCCTTTCCAGCTCCACTGAGCCAGTTAGATCGATACTTGTTGCTTTCAGTCCGTAGAGTAATTTCATCTTCTTGCAAAAATAACAGGTTGATGGTATAAAAAAGGTCAGTGTAGGATGATTGTCTTTAGGTCATTTGAACTAGTTATGTGATTAAAGCTGAACGTGTAAAGCTGATTGTCAGTGGAAATAAAGTTATTTTCCAGGAATGTTTTATGTAGGTTAAGTCCTCGTTCCACGCTTCCTTGTGTCAGGAAACATAAGTTATATGAAATGTATGTTTTAGCTCCTAAATGTATGTAAACCCAATGGGTGTCGCTCTAAATCACGCGCCCATCAGTCATTCCATATTAACAGGGATCTCGATGGAAACTGTTATTATGTTATATCAGATCCACTAGGATTATGGATCTCTAGTACAGCTTCTTACGGGCTTGATATTCCATGAAATGCTGATGGATTTGCTTGAATATTGTGTGAGTCGACTGTTGCGTTTTTGCTTAAAGTCACACTAACCTTTTCCACACGAGACACTGTGCCTATAGCAGCCTCTCAGGGGCAGGATCCTTCTTCAGAGGTGGGAAAGTGCCTCATCACGTTCCTGTAGCTTCAAGCATATTCCCGCCAGCTCTTTTGTAGCCCGTGTTCTCCCAGTCCCACAGACGGACATTGTGGCCCATATGGCGTATGATAATCTGTAATGGAACCCAAACTGTTACTGGTTGGTTGCTTTTCTGGGTTTTTGGTGTGTCCGATTTTTTTCCCTCCTGGAGGAAGCTCCAGACTTCAGGTTGAAATCCCTCAAAACTTAAGCTCTTAATGTATGGAGAGCAATCTAGATCTTCTGGTCGAGAAGGGAAGCCACGTGTCTGGAGGCTCACTTCATTCTCCTGTTGAATGTGACATTGAAACGGCCTGCTCAGATAAGAGAATGAAAGAATGAGGAGAACGACTGAAAAATAAAGGATTCTGCTCTTCAAAAACCCCATTTTGAGGATTTCATCTGATTACTTTTCTGTCTTCGATTGGATCAATTCTAAATTTTAAACCACAGCCTGTTTACGTTCCATGAATCCTAAAACGTTCCCCTTTCTGATTTTTCTTTTCTCTTTATGCACCCCTCTGTACATAATGTAAGGTTATTTATAATTCATTCCTATCTGTTGCCTTGCTTTTATTTTATTTTTATCCTTCTCGTTTTCTTTTTAAGATACTTGTATATTAAACTGTACTGGGACCATTTTGAAATGTATTAGATGTTTCCCCCCCCCCACTTTTAATTCGGTATTATTATTGTCTTACAAGCTTATTTTTTAATTTGCATCTTTTTTTCTAGTGTTTTGTTAAATTTGAATATATATATGTATATATAATTATATATATGATGCAAATTATATATAATTATATAATGCCAAACGGCCTTTCTAAACAAGATACTGTTCAAACCTAATAAAAGTGCTTGGGATTTTATCTGCTGTGTGTATAAGTTCAGTGAGATTACATATCTCTTTATATTACATATACATATATATAAACAATAATATTTGTATTCAGTAAAGACACGTTAAATTGATCTACAGTGACAGTAAAAGCTTTGACATATGCACATGCATGTTTTTATAATTTATAAAAAAAATATCATTCTTTGATTAATTGAAAGTTATCTGTTCTCAACATCAATATTAACCCTTTCATGCATAGAGGTCACTACAGTGGACAGCTATTTCAAAAAAAAGTTACAAAATATGCAAATTCTTGCATATGCATGGGTTTTGATAAACCACTACAGTGGACCCTAGTGTATCATCCTATAAATTTCCACCAAGTGGCAAGCTGTTGTATGTCGCACCGTATGTGCAATATATTTTTATATATATTTTAGTTTTCACATGATTTTATATCATTTTATTAATTGGTTTGTTATTACTGTACTGTTGAATATAGTATCTCTTCAGTTAAGTGGAAAGACTTATTTGATCCCTGAGGGTAAATCAGGGAGTGAGTCACGTCACCTGGTGTCACCTTGTCTTCCATCCTTCCTGACCCATCAGACCTGGTGTCAAACGTGGGATGTGGATGGATTATCCAAGCGGACCCCTGTGCGTGTTTAAACATTGTTTGACAGGAACTCAATCAGAAGTTGGGACTCAGTGATGAGTCAGTCGTACGACGTCCGTCACATTCTCTGCTCGGATCACCTCGAGGGAGACCGGCTCTGTAATTAACACTGCGGTCTGGCTGGAGTGTTTGCACAGTGTTTTTCTCTCTGGGCCAGTGTCGGGTCAGGGGGTCACAAACGACGGACGTGAGGTCACGGTGGCCACTTTTTACAGCTTAGAGGAAATTAGCTAGACATTGACTCGTTTAATGAAACATGCTCATCTAGAATGTTTGATATTGGGGTCACTGGAGTTGACATGTCTGGAAAAAATTGTATGCATGTACAATAGACATCTACAATGATTCAAGACACCTGATGGCACAATTAATCTCTTAAAATGTACCATGTCTTAAAAGTGGACTTCAAAGAATAGCCTATTTTGCTAGATACTGTTAAAAAATATGGGGTCAGTAAGATAAATTGTTATAGTTTTTTTGTTTTTGTAAGAAACTAAAACTTTATGTAGTAAGGATGCATTTAATTGATCATAACACAGTAAAGACATGTATCAAATGATATGGAAAACATGTATCAGGATTTCAATTGCTTTTAACATTGATAATAATCAGAAATGTTTCTTGAGCACCAAATCAGCATGCATAGATTTCTGAAGAATCATGTGACACTGAAGACTGGAGTAACGATGCTGAAAATTCAGCTTTGCCATCACAGGAATAAATTACATTTTGAAATATGTTAAAATAGAAAAAACATTTTTAAATTTTAATAATATTTCGGTTTTTATTTTTGAACAAATCAATGCAGGTTTGAACCAATTCAAAAATCTTACCGACCCCAAACTTTTGAACAGTAATGTTTTTTTCCCCTTTCTTTTTGCATGATCTTTGTATATATAAATTAAATAAAATGAATAGAGTCAATTACTTTTAAAATTAAATCCTAAATGAACATACAATATCCTAATATACAGTAATTCGCTAAATTAAAACAAATAGAATAATTTCCCTAGTGCATAGACATGTTTTCTCTTTTCTTTAATTATCACTTCTGCACACTTGGTCGTGACACTTTTTTTTTAATCTTCTGGATAGCGTCAAATTTACGCAGGTGTGATGTAGTTGCATAATGTTTCTGGGCGTAACTCATGTGTAGATTGATGTGTGTTTAATTTTTTTTTTTTTTTTTAGATAGGGGTCATCAGTGTTTGAAGATGATAATTGGCATTGAGCTCATCTTCCACATGCTCTCCACCCAATGGCAATGTGTGTGTGTGTGTGTGTGTGTGTGTGTGTGTGTGGTGTGTGTGTGTGTGTGTGTGTGGTGTGTGTGTGTGTGTGTGTGTGTGTGTGTGTGTGTGTGTGTGTGTGTGTGTGTGTGTGTGTGTGTGTGTGTGTGTGTGTGTGTGTGTGTGTGCATGTATGCGTGTGTGTTTAGACAGGGAGGGGAGATTTGGTGTGGAACATAAATTGTGAGGAAGAGGAGGAGGAAGGTTCCAGAGAATGAGTTGCAGGCGTCTCTCAGAAGCTCTGTGATTGAAGAGAACCGTTCACTTGAGGGACAGCAGACCAAGTTCACCAAGACCAAGACTTCACAGTAGAGGAACTACTAGAGAAGACATTTCAAGAGAAGACGTGCCAATAGATAAAAGGTAAGAACCGTGTTTACATTTGTTTAGTTGTTATTGATGTATTGGCAGTAATTCAGAGTAATCCGTTGTGCTTCGTTGTCTTTTAAACATGATCACCATCATGTTGTCTAGAGCTTTTCAGTCAAGTTTTTCCCTGAAATGATTAGGCTGATAAAGCTAGACTGATCTGACTGTTAGATGTGTCAGTGCAGTCATTGCTTACTCTGGTTTTGTGTGATAAATCTGTCCTCTTCCCTCAGTTATGGTGCACATCTGCAGGCTGCTTGTGCTGATGGGGATGTTGCTGTGTCTAAGTGCCCAGTTTGCCAGCTCTCAGCACTGGTCTCATGGCTGGTACCCTGGAGGAAAGCGAGAGATAGACATTTACGATACATCAGAGGTGTGTGAATATTACTAAAGAAAGTACAAGACAGTTCGAAAAGCATGGTCTCGTTGTGAGATGGCACACAATGTAAAATTCTTCATCATTTCTAATGAAAAACGATTAGTTGACTGATTGGTTATCGTTATGTTGTGGTACGTTGCTTTTTTCATAGATTAGATTTAAAATGGGGAAAAAAATGTTCATTTTTAGTTAATTAATTCAAATAAAATTTGTTTAAAAAAATACATTTAAAAAATTTTAAAATATAAGTAATTTACTGTAAAATGTATTAAGTATTATATAATTTACACTAAAGATCTATATCTTTAGTTTTTTTAATCAACATTTATTTTTACAGTGAATTGTTGTGGTTATGATTTTGTAATGTGTTAAAAAGGTCTCTTATGCATTACGATTTATTTGATTGAAAAATACAGGGAAAATATTGTGAAACATTATTACAAGTAAAATAATGTTTTTCCCATTTTAACATTTTAATATGCAGTTTATTTCTGTGATGGCGAATCTGTCTTCAGTCACATAGAAATCATTCTAAAAGGCTGATTTGCTGCTCAAGAAACATTTTGTATTATCAATGTTAAAAGCGGTTATGATGCCTAATATTCTTTTCTAGCCCTAATGCTTTGATGAATATAAAGTTCAAAAGAACAGCATTTATTTGACAGAGAAAATGCTGGTAACATTATAAATGTTGTCACTGTCCCTTTGGAGCAATTTAAAGCATACTTGCTGAATAAAAGTATTGATTTATTTCAAGAAAAAAAAATCTTATTGACCTCAAACTTTTAAACTGAGGTGTATGTTTATTCTTATTTTAGATTTAATTATTTATTAACTACGTTGTTAATTAATGGGTAACAATTTAAAATAAGGTTTTATCTGCTAACATGAAATGATGTAATAACTAGCATGATGAGCAATACATTTGTTACGGTATTGTTAATCTTTGTTAACGCTAAAAATACAGCTTTGTTCATGTTAGTTCACAGTGCATTAACTAATGTTTAAAATAATTAGTAAATGTTGAAGTTAACATATTAATACATATTAATAAAATGCTGTATATGTGCAGTTTATTATTAGTTCATAATAAGTTAAAACCGTATTGTAAAGTGTTATACCAATGAATGTTTATTGCATTATTTTAGTGTCACGTTTCTTACCCTGATTGGATTTGGTGTGTGTGTGTGTGTGGAAGCACTGTACTCTCTTTACATGTTTATTAGCCTTTCTTTAAGGAAAGACATATTTTGGTCAACTTTAAGGCATCACATTGACTTCTATTTTACTTTAAAATCAGGTTTCAGGGGAAATTAAACTGTGTGAGGCAGGAAAATGCAGCTACATGAGACCCCAGGGAAGAAACATTCTGAAGACAATACTGGTGGGTATACAGCTCTTGTTTTTGCTTGATTTTTTATTTTTATTTTGCATAAGCTAGACATGACAGAATATATTGAGTATTTCTCTAAGACATGTCTAACTTGTTTCAATGGCTTTAACAGCTGGATGCCCTCATACGGGATTTCCAAAAGAGAAAGTGACACCAAGATGACTCATCAGCCCTTGTCCAAAGAAACAAGCTTTCCAGCAAACACATTAGACCTGCGTTTACATCCAAATATATTAATATATATAAAAAAAATTGTGTGTGATTTTTAAAATTTATTTTTAATGTTCTACATTTTGTTCTGTTTGTAAGTAAACCTACTGCCAGCATTATGTAACCATTTGCAGCAGTTCCTACAATAAAGGCTTTATTTTGGTATTTTGTTTTAATTGTTCAGTGTCTTTTTTCTAGTTCTAGGTACGTTCACAGAATTTGCACAAGACAAGAGAGAAGCTGTTTCTAAACAACTGTGTGTGTGTGTGTACGTTGTGTTTTATATATGAAAAATTTTTATCAACTGCAAAAAAGTGGCAAACATCTTTATTTATTTAGGGAAATAATGTTTATTAGAGTTAGCAAATGAATATATATGTTTATTTTATTATATTTTAAAATATGTTAGTATATTAAATATAAATAAATATATAAAAAGTTAAAGTGTTGGTATACTAATCTTATTTTGTTTTAATTTTTATATTTTAAAGTTGTTTACTTGGATGACAAAATATATTTCGTTTGATTCAGCAGTATTTTTTTTTAGCCACCAGATGGCGTAAATGGACATACTTATCAAAATGTACAGTATTAGGCCCAATGTCATGCAAGCCAATATGATAATTATGTAATAAAGCTTGTGCTTTCAAATGAAAATGCAAGACCAGTTGATGGCTCTTTTGATACATTATGAATACAGGCTACACATCCCACTCAAAAAGCATCTTCATCAGGTTTAAAGTAGAAGGATATGACCAAGACAACTCATGATTTCTAAATAAACACATCTCTTGAGGCTGGTATGAGATAGTGAAGATTTGGAGGGGAGGGGGCTCAATTGTACAAAAACATTGTATTCATTTGAGGTCGTCATAAATAAGTAGGCTACAGATGACATTACGCAGACATACGTACATATAGAAAATATGCACCATTATTTATTCATAACAACTAGCCTATACCATCAGGGATTGTTTTCGTAATACAAATTTAGCCGGCCGAATGAAAATGAAAATAAGCAGGAAATCACTTTGGTAAGACCGCAACTTCCATATCTGCACAAACATTGAAAACAGCATTTCGTGTGTGTGGTTCAGATAAACCCTGTGTGTGTGTGTGTGTGTGTGTGTGTGCGCGCGCGCGCGCGCGTGTGTGTGTGTGTGTGTGTGCGAAACTCTTCGTACATCACTTTTTATTTCTCATACATAAACTGGTATAACTATAAGCAAAAACAGATGTGTGATAGTCATTTGATAGCTTGCATTCTTGCTAGAGTTCTTGCGAAAGAGGAAAGTTAAGGCAAAATACTTTATTGGCTGGATATTTTCCAGCTTACTGAATGCAGTTTAAGTGTATCTTCTAAATGCCTATACATCTTTGGGCAAAACGTATCAAAGATAAATGTTGTTTCTTTATAATATCAACGTCATGTCTTCATGTGGCAATGGACTTCAGTGTATCTCATCGTTCGGGAATTTATTGCTGTATGGCGGGGTGTGTTTAAAATAGATTTGAAATAGGGAAGCAGTGTGTGTCAGCCAGTGTCACTGTCAGCAAACCGAGTGGATTTTGTAACATGCATGCACTTAGCCTATACTTTTCTCTGGGCTGCACTCTGTCGTGTAAATATTTTGTTTAGTTTGTCATCTGTCGATGTGGAATTAACATTTAAATATATTTTTTTATTTCATTTATTTTTTTACCAGTTAGCTTGCCGCTCCAGAATCTCGGTGGACGTCGATGTAACTGCATAGTAAGTTTCACTAATGTTATAATTTAAGCTAGTTATCCGCTTACAAGTAAACTTTTGAACACTAATAACGTTTCATGTAAAGAAATGTACTATTAAGCATTTATAATTAGCCTACTACATTAATTGGCAGAAACACAAAAAACACGCCAAAATGATATTCAAATATACTTGGCTGCTTACTTTTTTTCTCCAATTGCACTTATAAACGTGAATTCGCTCAAATGTAACCTACTATACATATACAGTGGTTTACCTCAAAGGGGCTGTTGTGTTGCAGTACAGCCGACCTGAAACAATATACATCCATTCAACCTGGATATAACACTCTTTAATCATTCTGGAAAATTAGAAGATTTGTAAGTTTATGGCAAAGTTATATTAATATATTTTATTCTATTTTTATGGCAATAGGTGGCACTGCTCATGCTCACCAAACTCATGGTTATGTTCGCTCAGAGGTTGTTTCCAATGCTGAGAAAGTTTCATTTTAATACCTCAAAGCATTGCAAAGGTATGACCACACTTCCTTTATCATACACAACATCAAAGTCATTGGTTACAGTTGCAAGAATTTTACTAACATGAGCTTTCACTTCTCTCTTCAGAATGAGAAGTTTTTGGCTTCACCTCAAACTGAGAACTGGCATATTTATCTTTTCAACACTGGCACTTATATGTTTTTTTATAATCGCTTTTTCAAGAGTAAATAAAGCCGGGGTTTCTGGGAGGCAACGGCTGACAGTACAATATGGCATTAATTGCACAGCAATATATGAAATGGAACCAGTGGAAGTGGGCAAAACTTTAGCCATCCGCAAGCAAAAAACCTACGTATCAGCAACTGACCAGACTATCACTGCTGCCACCTCTGGTTGTGATCAGTTTGCATCACAGGGCTATGATGCGATTCAAGGCACTGAATTTGAGCGTGAATTTCCTCTTGCTTACTCTTTGGTTGTTCACCAGGATGCAGCTCTTGTGGAGCGGATGCTCAGGGCCATTTACATGCCGCATAACATATATTGCATACATTATGATCTGAAGTCCTCAGCTGACTTTATTTCAGCAATGAAAGGTCTGGCCCGCTGCATCCCCAACGTCTTCATTGCCTCTAAACTGGAGAGGGTGCAGTATGCAGGCATCTCACGACTCAAAGCGGATCTGAATTGCCTGTCTGACCTGCTAGATTCTGAGGTCAAGTGGAATTATGTCATCAACCTGTGTGGTCAGGACTTTCCACTGCGGACAAACGCTGAGCTGGTGTCGGATCTGAAGAAGCTGAAAGGCAGGAACATGGTGGAGAGCAAGTGGCCTGAAGGAAAGAAATGGCGCTGGAGTTTTCATCATATCCTGAAAAATAACAATTCTGAGTACTATGAAACACCTGTTACTACTTCTGAGGAGAAATCGCCACCACCTTACAACATTGAAATGTTTGTGGGCAGCGCATACTTTACTCTCTCAAGGGCATTTGTGGTTTTTGTTCACTGGAGTTACCTAGCCAGGGACTTCTTGGCTTGGTCTGAGGATACATACTCACCTGACGAACATTTCTGGGCGACTTTGGTTCGTGTGCCTGGAGTACCAGGTGAGGTGCCAAGATCTGATCCCGAGATCTCAGAACTGGTCAGTAAAACTCGCCTAGTGAAGTGGTCCTATTTAGAAGAGAATCTTTACCCACCGTGCACTGGAGACCATGTGCGAGAAGTGTGTATTTATGGTGCTGCTGAACTCAGATGGCTCTTAAACTATGGCCACTGGTTTGCTAATAAAGTTGATCCTAAAGTGGATCCTGTTCTTATGGAATGTTTAGAAGAGATACTTTTACAGAAGCGTCCACAACTGCAGTGAAGTGATCTTATTTTTATACTGTTGAGACTTTTGCATTGGTGAAAAAATAGATATTGTGATTTTTGGAAAACCCAAATGAAGTATACTTTGAAAATGCACTTTTTATTGTGTTGTAAATTTCTGGATCGCCCATGTCCTTAGATCAAGTTAAAATAGATAGATTAAGTTTGAGATTGATAGATACAGATAGATAAGCAAAACATGGCAAACTTTATGTTGACTCGAAGCAATGCAATAGCCTAATCACCAGGAATGAATTTGCATGTGCTGCCTGGGTTGCTTTTGCACCTGATTCACAGAAGGAATCATGCAAATGATAAACAACCCCAAAAGAAATTAGAGCTAGACAAATTTTGCATGTTGCAATTTCTCATCTTGCGGTTTTGAAGGCTTGTGATCAGGCATATTCTACTGGGATCCCAGCGATCCAGACACCTAAAATAAATAGCTCTTCAACATTCAAAAAATGTGCTTGACTATCATTTGATGAATAACTGCTGCCATGATCAACAGAAAATGTTTTTCTTTCTATTTTGCATTTGGTCAAGCTAGATTCTAGATGGTTAGTGAAAAAAAATGTTTTTGTGCTGAAATAGCACATGCAAAAACTGTTGCATCTCTTGTGAATTGCATCTCTTACATCTGAGCATTATACCATTTTTGCTGATATAAACAGAAAGTAAATTCTAAAGAATTTCTTTTGGTAAAACAAAAACCTTGCTCACATTTTTTGCACAGTGGATGTACAATCCCCAACTTTCATTTTTTTATTCCTTTTAGGGATGCATGATATATCGGCCACCATATCAGTATTGGCCGATATATATTCCTTTTTTATGTTATCGTTATCAGCCCAATGAGAAAACAAATAAATAATTAATTATTTCCTTTAGCTGAGACACTTCAGATGCACACACTGTTCGCCATGATAGTTTTGAACTGTTTGAAATATGAATGGAATCATTTAAAAAAGGAAAATACAGTTAAGTGCAACATGTCAAGCAAGTCTGAATAGGTTAAAGGTACAATATGCAGGATTTTTGCTGTAAAATATCCAAAAACCACTGGGCCAATATTATATATTTTGTTTAGTTGATAACTTACAATCTCCTTTTAACCAAGGAAACGGGTCGTGTGGGCAGGGGTGAGTCGCCGCCAGTCAATGGCGTCATATTCGCGTTACCCCCGGTTTCCGCCATGTTTGACTTCGTATGGCAATAGTAACCATGGCGACAGACGTTGACAACTGGGTTATGCCCCTTATGCCTAGAAGGACGCTCACACTGTTGTTGTTTTGTTCAAACATTATGGACCATGGCAAGCAGACTTTGAGACAAAAAGAGGGCTAAAACGAAGATCAACATCTTTCAAAATGCCGAGAGCTCCACGTCCGCGACTAACTTCGACTTGACAGAGACGCGAGTGTTGTATGTACTTTATTATACAGGTGAGCAAATGTACATAAAACTAATCAATGTTATGTAGTTCAACATGATGAAATGTTAGAATATGATCTGTATGTTATTCTAATGTTGATCTAGCTTACTGCTAGTCTCATAGCAAACAAACAACCTAACTAACAACATTCAACACACTCAAATGCAGTTTAGTGTGATAGTGTAACTGTTACGCCGCCTTCACACTGGCAGTTGAAATCAGCTCCGATACGGCAGCGAAACGACCGAAGTCATTCATTTCCTATGGAGATTCGCAGACCGCATGCGAATGGGTCCGTAACGGGTCCGACCGAGTGCGGTGCGAAGAAAACCGTGTCCGTTGGCCATCCGGATGCGTTCAAAAAATTGAACTCTTGCGAAAAGCTACGGACGGTTCCTATCCGACAATTCCAGCGGAAGTTAAGCGTTGCTATGGTACTGATAAACAAACCTGAATTCTTAACTTTTAATACAATAAATAATGATTTTATAACGATAAGTTGTCATGTCATTTTTTTATTTTCATGATTTTAGAATGTTATTAGGGCAGTTAATACAATTAAAACTGTAGGCTATAATCACATTTATATCCAACCTGACATGTCAACGTCCTGAGCAACTTTCCTCCACGCAGCAGCCTTCCTATTTATGTCTATATAACCCTCATCAGAGAGATCATACAGAATTGTACATTCTGACAGAATCAACCTTTCTAACCTCTCCGCCATTTTTCTTCTACTCGCTTCCGACGCTTTTCACAGTGTAGTACGACGGCCGCTGGGAACGTATTGCGTATTACGGAGCTGATTTCAACTGCCAGTGTGAAGGCGGCGTTAGAGCAAGTGAAACAGCGCTGCGTTACCTCAAGATTCATTCGTCTAATAAACTGACCGGTGTGAGTATTAATTCAGCACTTGCGTGTAGTTTGGTAGAATGAAATGTCCGAACTATATTCCTTTATATCCGCGGGACTCGCATTGCGTGTGGTGCTGGTATACGTCTAGCAATCGCGCCCTGCTTCAAACCACAGTCATGTTAAAACCATCAATGTATTCACTCATCCATAAAAGATCCATCAGCTTGACGACATGATCCATAATTCAGCTTAATGCGGAATATACGTAATCAATATACGCCTTTGTTATTGTAAGAGGTTGGCGAAAATTCCTGCATATTGTACCTTTAAGGCTACATACAATAATAATGAGAACATCATTATAATTGTGTGCTTGGGGCATGGATTTAATGGTGAGACTTTTTATTTTTGTAATCAGGCTCTCAATAAAAATTTGGATTTAGATTTATTGGCCAATATATTGGTTATCTGCTTTCAAATATAAAGAACTATCGGTTTTCTTTATGATCAACATTTTCATATTGTGTATGATGCATCCCTAATTTATTTAAAATTCTGTCATCATTTACTCACCCTCATGTTGTTCCAAACCTGTAAGACTTTAGTTCATCTTCGGAACACAAATGAAGTAATTTTTAATGAGAACTCAGAGATTTCTGTCCCTCCATTGACAGTCCATGTAACTACCACTTTGACGCTTTAAAAATTTCATTAAGAGATCATCAAGCTAATTGATCGCTTTATATGATGAACAAACACGACTGCATTATTTGATGAACAGGTTTAATTTAGGCATTTATTCACATGTAGCCTATTCCTTGGATCTCGCTTGTTTTTCTTGTTACCAGAGTTTTTCTGCCAACATGCACAGCTGCAAGTTACGTAACTTCTTCCTCTTCAGTTTTTGGCGGATCACACCAAATCTTGTGCATTACCGAGACCTACTATTGGCATGATCTAGACACTCTACTCCCCATCCTCCCCTGGCCAACGAGAGTCAGCGCTTCAGTCAGCGCATAGGTATGGAAAGCCGTTTTAGCTTAAAATGTTACCAGCCAGCATTACTCATTGTAATAACATTTTTAGTTAAACATTTTTACTAGTAAACAATTAAATTATAGAGATCTAAAAAAGATACTACTACTATATGTACTAGTGCTACTAGTAAAAATACAATTATGATGAGTAACACTAAGAACATTTTAAGCTAAAACGGCTTGCCATAAGCACTGCATGTTCAGCTCTGGCCTCTGCTCATGACTCCCCCAAACCAGAAGAGGATGGACAAGAAAAACAACAGCAAAACAAAAAAAACTGAAAAAAAACAACAACTTATTTCTTGTTGATTAGACCTGTATTCTTCAAAAATGTGAACAATGTTTTATTATTTGTTCTGGATCTAATAGGTACTTCAATACGATAGTATCATTCACCTATTTCCTCCTCATTTCTTGTAATAACACTCTACTGTATTTTTACAATACATACTGACATGTTCTATTGTTTAATTTCCTCCACACCATTCAAAACAAACTGTGATGTCTACTCCAAAATGGTCTACTCAGTAGGCTATTATCATCAAATCTATTGTTTTCCTTTAAACGTTTTCGACAGGGTAAATGTTATGGATTAATTTAAATCTATTGTTGCATGGAGCAGTTTAAGCATTTTGTTCACTTCCATACATTAAAATTTACAGCGTTTTTAAAAATGTTTTCTATTCCGCCCTCTTTTCTGTATATGGCACGTACTCATGGCTTAAAGCCAGGGTAGGTAGGTTTGAGAAACTAGCAGAAAACTGCTGGATTTTGAAATATGCAACAGAGAAACTCCCACCCCCTCTATTTCTGGGCTCCTTCCAAATCCACGCCCCCAAAACACATCCTCTTTCGAAATGAGTGAGTCAACCGGGTGCGCGCATGTGGGCAGCTCCTACGCAGCAGTGGTGGTAGCCATGGTAGCGAGGGAGAGTGACAGTCGCCCAGCCAATCATTGCATTCGTCCCGAATGGAAAGAGTAGCTGTGTTTATTGCAGCCCTGAGAGGACAGACCCTTGATTTTTATACTCTCCTTTTCAGAGTACTTTCATTTTAAATATTGGTATATAAAGACCGTTTAAACTAATTTGGGGAAAGTGTTTTAGAAACAAACTGCCTACCCTGCCTTTAAGTTAAAAAAGATTGTTTAGCTTACGCGTCAGATTTAAATGTAGGGATCGCTAGATTTTGAGAGTTTTTAATAGTTTTTTTTAAAGCAATTGAATGGCTTGAATAACAGTTTGGATGATCACATATTTTCAGAAAATGACTGTCAAACTAGTTTTCTGTAGTTATTCCACCTACATATCATGAGAATAATTATGAATAAATTAGGCATGACCCCATTTCATCACTGATATTTCAGGATTATGATGATTATTGTGAGAAAATACAGAAAGGAAGGACCTCATTAAAAATTCAAGTTCAATAAGTTCAAATTCTTCAGATTTTTCATCTTTTAGATATATATATACCCTACTTTTTAATAGTACCCTGAAAAAAACTCTACTAAGCACAGAAATTAATATAAGTAGTAGTCAGTTTATTTGCATAGACAGTGGGGATGCATTAGCATTTCATTTGGTTATTATATTGTCTTAATAAAACTGTTCTGAATGCCGCTATTAATATAAAATCCCAGACTCACCGGACCAGGCAGCCTTCTTGCACTGCCCTGAGATCCAGTTTTGACGCTTGCATACCCATTGTAGGAGCATTCGACAGTGGGCAGGGGTCAGACACTCTGATTGGTCTGTGGCTATGCAGCCATTTACGTAGCAAAGTGTGATGCACTGTGTGTTGTGACACATGGAACCCTTCAAGTCCTACTCGTCCCACTCCGAGCGGGACTCGAACCGGCATTCCGGCATGGGAGGAGGGCGCACTAACAAGGACACTAAAGACTGCAGTCTCTAGTCCACCTCTTGAGATCATGGGAGATCATTTTACCTGCACAGCTCTCACACGCTGGCCTACGTTACACTCACCCCCTAAACCTAACTCCCATCCGGGTCACGGCACCAATGTAACCCCTCCGGTCCTACTCGCCCCGTTCGAGCGGGACTCGAACCTTCATTTCCGGCATGGGAGGCGGGCGTTCTAACATGGATGCTAAAGACCGCTCCTCTTTAGATCAGGGGAGTGAGTTTTTCCTGGACAGCTCTCACTAGCTGGCCTCTGCTACACACATTTCACCCGTAACCATCATTTAAAATGCACACAGTAGAAGTTCTGTTTGTTTGGACCAGACGGGATAGCCTTCATTACCCTTGTGCATCGATGAGACTTAGATGCCCAACACCCTGTCGCCAGTTTATGGTTTGTCTCTCCTTGGACCGCTGTTGGTAAATTTTCACCACTGCTGACCGAGAGCAACCCACAAGCCTTGCCGTTTCAGATACTCTGACCCTTTCGCCTTTCTTATAACAATTTGCCCCTTGTCAAAGTCTCTCAGTTCTACCTGATTAAATCATGGGACAAGCACCAATCTTTTTCTTTCTTTAATTTCCTTAAGTTCAGGATGCACTTAGGAAAAAGTAATTCACATGACATAAAGTTCATAGATTCACATGGAGCAGATTCACAAATGGACAGACGTTGGTATGGACAAGATGAACAGGATGAACAGGACGAACAGGATGGTTTTAAGTCACTACAAAGAATACAATAAAGGAAGTGAAGCCAAAGACTTTATATATACTGTAGCTTCACTCATGAATGGAAGAAAGAGCAACGCAATCTCTAAATTTACTTCTAAATAAAAGCCAGTCGCTTATTGATAAAGTCATCGTGTCACTGCAGCTTAACAGTCAGTCTCGTGCTTAGGACTACACATGAAATGCGCAATGTGGCTGGTCTAGTGAAAAATACACTTTTTTAACGTTCATTATGTAAGACTGGAAAAACTGAAAGAGCGGGTTATCCTCTGAGAACAAAAGAAATTACCATTTGACACTCCCTCGTGCCATCATCCTCTACATTTCTCCCCCTCCCCCCCCCATTCTTCACCCTAGCAGAGATTACCCAAACTCACACAAGAATTAATATGATTGAATATTGATTCATTTATTTAGTTTAATATTCAATTAATCAAATGATGGTTATGAAGGTAACTAATAAAGAAGTGTTAAGTCCGCACACTGAAAATTACTGCTCCAAAAGAATTTATTAAAGGCAACGTTTCGACCCTCAGGTCTTCATCAGGCACTTGTGGACTTCACACTTCTTTATTTGTTTATATCAGCTAGTTATCCTTCAACGGAGCCCAATTTGGGTGTTTGAGATGTGCACACCAGTTTTGTATTTTTTGACTCTTTTATGAAGGTAACCAACCCAACACATGCATCCCCTAACATAAGCATTTTTAACATTTCTAACTATTTTATAGTCCAAAGCTGCATGCGATGCTATGATGCCAATACATTCTAAATAAAAGTTTTTATCAGTTTAATTCTGCTGTTTTATGTTTATACATGTTTGGATTCAGCAGGTTGAGACCTGCATTCTAGGTCTTTATCTTTACATTGAAGAGTAATACCAAATCTGTTTGTTCTGTCATGTGGTTTGATTGCACAGATTACCTGTGGTAACAGGTCGCTGTAACACCTGAGATAAAGCGATCAAAGCGGGTGAACTGATCATCTCTTTCTCTTAACTGTCAGGATGAACAGAGGACCCAGAAACAAAAGAAGGTACAGTAATAAACTTGAATGAATTAGGAACAAAGGCAGTCCGGCAGGATGACAGGACAGAGAACAAACAAGACGAGCGCAGCTAGACAAGACAGGGTAAGTAACCTTGATATGATCTAGCAGAGCAGGCAAAACAGGTATGTGCGAGTGCTGATTGCGATCACGAACAGCTGGAGAAGTATGAGAGAGAGAGAGGAGAGAGAGAGAGAGAGAGAGAGAGAGAGAGAGAGAGAGAGAGAGAGAGAGAGAGAGAGAGAGAGAAGAGAGAGAGAGAGAGAGAGAGAGAGAGAGAGAGAAGAGAGAGAGAGAGAGAGAGAGAGAGAGAGAGAGAGAGAGAGAGAGAGAGAGAGAGAGAGAGAAGAGAGAGAGAGAGAGAGGAGAGAGAGAGACCCGGCTCATGACATTAACTACTAGTTATAGCACCAAATAAGCACGAGTGATGCAGATACAGTACTTGCTGAAATGTAATTCATGTAATCGCTCAGTGTTTCAACCACAATAAAAAGATATCATTAAAACAGCTCATAAACTTAACATTAAAGTGACCAAACAAATGAGAACTGGAAACACAGCAACTTAAATAGTAAGGCAAACGAGGTTGATGAATGATGAACACCTGTGATGATTCAATGAATTTTCATAGCAACTCCCAAGCAGCGGGAAACTGAACAATGGAAAACAGGAACTAACCAAAAACACATGACTGACAATAAGTGAAACACATGACTGACAATAAGTGAAACACATGACTGACAATAAGTGAAACACATGACTGACAATAAGATTTGTCTTGACTTGGAGTGCTCTGTCCCAGGCCTCAACCCATCGTACTGGCTCCCAGCTGGTCCGCGGTGTAACCACGCCACTGAGGAGAGGTAGAGGTGACAACCGTGACATAGAGGGAATGACGACAACTGTGTGGCAGGAATGGCTGAGGACTGAAGAGGAGAATGGAGAACTGCACAAAAACCAACAAAAAACACAGCATTCCTGATGACAGTCTAATGAGGTGGTGGGAGAGGGAAGCTGTTCAGACTGAGGTTCTTCAACTCCGGGGCGATGGTGGGCACTTCCTCGGGCATAGGCTCACACGTTGCGGCAGGTGTCTAGGGGGTTCTGGTATAAAATCCATTGATCGGGGTGGTGACGGGCTGGGCTCTGGGTCAGGCTGCAAGATGTCTGTGAGGCCGATATGAATGAGCAGATAAGAGCAAATAAATCAGCTACGAGGTGAAGCGCATTTTCACTGTTAGGTCCGTAAGGAAGACGAGGAAGAAGGTTAGTGTCCAAATAATAAAATAACAATACAAAGGCAGTATTTCAGATGCAACAGAGTTGCAGCATAACAGTGAGCTCAAAAAGTAAATGTAACACCTGCACTGGCATTTCACATCTACAAAATTTGTCATGTGTCTTCTTTAAAAATATGTTGGCCTATACGCCAAAGCTTTTACAACAGTTAAAGTTGTAAATGTCATTTTCAGGTCAATGTTTAACAAGTGGGATGGACAGTTAACAGGTTAATCAGGTTAAACGTCTAATAATCTCATCTTTTCAGAAAGTAATTGTCAAATGAGTTACCTGTGTTTTTGCCATGTTTTGAGAATAATTAATAAAAGGTAAAAGGCATGACCACATGAGTGTGACATCAGGATTATGATGGTCATTGTGAGAAAAGATAAAAAGGAGGGACCTGATTTAAAAATGTTTGTCTTGTGATTTTTATTGACTTAGTTAACCTGTACTGTAACCCTAATAAATTCCACACTTTTGGCCTTTACAGCAGCTCTATAAAGATAGCAACAGAAGTGCGATAAAAGGAAAAAGAAGGGCAGATGGAATCACAGGTTGTGAATAAATGACATTTGTGCGTCTAATAAATAAAATGCACGGAATATTGCTGATGGCCTGTTGCCCTTTTCACTGTGATTAGTGCACTTAGACTGATTAGACTGCCTTTTGGGAAGTTATTTAAATTTAGTTGAGTCTAGAATGTTCGGTTATATACAATTTTAGCAAAAGTCTATACAATCCTTGGTTTGTTTTTAAGTTTGGATGCCGTTGTTATATTGCACAGACTGGAATCATTTCATGGAGTATGATTTGTGTAAATTTCATGAATAGGAGGAGGAAATCTTGTAGGGTATTCAACTTTTTCTTTTTGTTAGAAAATGAATTAGTATGTTTAAATATGATTAAGCATACAAAATGACACCATTTGCAACATGTATACAATTACAATAAGGTTTCATTAACTACTTTAGTTAAAGGGATAGTTCACCCCAAATATAATGTTGTCATCATTATTTACCCTCAAGTTGTTATTTTAGTAAGAGTTTCTTTCCTTTGTTGAAAACAATAGAAGATATTTTAAAGAATGTTTATTGGTAACCAGATAGTTGGCTTCAATTGTATATTTTTCCTACTATGGAAGTCAATCTTTAAAATATCTTATTTTGTGTTCAACAGAAGAAAGAACTAAACACAGGTTTGGAACAACAATTTTGTTTTTGGGAAAACTATATCCTTTAACATGAAATAAGAATGAACACTACTTCTATTAATCTTAGTCAATGTTAATTTCAACATTTCTTAAAATAAAGTTATATTTCTTAACATTAGTTAATGTACTGTGAACTAACATGAACGACACATGTATTGCATTGTTAGTTCATGTTAATTATAAAGTGTTACCGATTTTACTTTTATAACCTTTCTACTTTATTTTATTTTTATTTATGGTTAAATAAAATAATCTGTCTGGTTTTACTGCAACTGCATACTTTTCTCTGTAGGTGTGGCATTATCATCTCAAACAAAAAAGAGAGACTCGTTGAAACTTTTAAAACATTGAATGAAACACTGAAAATTTTAGTTTTCTCTGAAACAATTTTTTGTTGGCAGAGCACAAATAGACAAAAAAACTGTCAATACATGTCTGTAAAATGTAAGTTATTTAAATCTACACTGTGTAAATTTTTTAGTTTATTCTTAGTTAACCCTCTGATGGTCTTCAAAAAAAAGTCACACTCGTGGTCTTTGGGGTCTATTGGACCCCAGACAATAAGATTTAATTTTGTAACAAAACAATATATATTTTTTTAACAAATATAATTTTACTCTGTTTATTAATGTTTTTACTCAACATTTGTGCAGTTTTTGGAGGATTTATGATTTTTTTTAAATTTCTATAAATAAATAAATAAATATTTTTTAAATAGGATTTTTACAAAAAAACTGCATTTTATGTTAAATAAACTTTATAAAAGACCCAGATTTCTAACTTTCACTCCAGGGGATACCATGGATAATTTTACAAGGTTTAATGTAAGATTTTTGCCCATTTTTTGGAAAATACAGGTTAAAATTTATAAAATAATGTAATAAATCACTTTAACCACTAGATGGCTATAGGGCTCCACTAGGCCTATATACATTTGAATTACTGAAAGATATAATTTTTCTAAAGTTAAATTCAGTTGGATTCATATCTAAATATTATAAAATCACAATTATAACAAAAATAAAATACTTTTTGTCAAAGTTTAGCATTTTTTTTGTACTGAAAAAAACAACAGTATTTCAATAATGTTACATTATGATTAGAATCAAACCTGAACAACATGTTACAAAGAGAAATGTTGGAGTCTTAAGATTTGATCATTTATTTAAACTGAACAGCAATAACAAATTAGCAAATAAAGCAGTAAAAATAAAATATTTGTAAAATAAAATAATAAAAAAATAATAAAAAGAAAATAGTTTGGAACAATAGAACAATAGTTGGTCTCATCTCTTTTATTTTTTTTATAGCCTTACAAATGTATTCCTGTGTGTGTGTGTGCACATTTTCAATGTGTCTTAGTGTTACCAATTTATTTTTGCGGTGGTTCTGCATTTTAGATTATTTTATTTTACAAATGATAAGAGAACAGTTTTTATAGTTTGTATGTATTCCTGTATATTGTATTCCTCTATATGTGTGTGTTTGTGTGTGTGTGCCCGTGTGTGAGAATGATAATTTTGGATTGTGGATGTTTTTTGCATTGTTGGAAGTGTGCCACTTTATTTCTGTCATTTCTGTCTGTGTTCTGCGTTATTTCTGATTTTGATGATGAATTTTGTCTATTTTGAGTCAATAATAAATCAAGAATAAATAATTATTTATTTATTTATTTATAGATATTTAAAAGATATCATGAATCCTCCAAAAACTGCACAAATGTTGAGTAAAAACATTAATAAACAGAGTAAAAATATATTTGTAAAAAAAAAAAACTATTGTTCTGTTACAAAATTTAATTGAATTTTTTGGGGTCCAATGGACCCCAAAGACCACGAGTGTGACTATTTTTGTCACGCCTACATAAAAACAGATAACATTCCATTTTAATTTTTTTTTTGTAGATCTAGAAAGTGTTGAGAGCCGTAGGAAGTTTCATACCATTTGGAAAAAGAGAACATTTTTTTTAATTCAAGCAAAAGTCATTTGGGGTCCAGTGGACCCCAAAGACCATCTGAGGGTTAAAAACACTTAGTTCTTTCAAAAATATATGTGCTTTTATATTAATATATTTACTTAGTTCAAGTAATAAAGTATTCTCGTGAGTGTATAATATGCCATTGAAAATACATACGGTTAAGGGGTTCTAATGTCGGTCGCCATGTTGCCCCTCCATCTTGAAAGTACATTAGCCAAAGAGGGACATACCCCATTAATTCAAGCTTCGCCTTTCGCGTTTTAACACTTGGAGGTAGCTTTTTACTTTAAAGCCACACTGTGTGATTTTTACCCCCATCTAGCGGTGAAAAGGTATATGACCATCCAGTGAATATTAGTTTCTGTTCCTCTCAATTCTGATTTCGTTTTAACTCCTAAGGTGGCCAATGTCCAAGATTAACATGGCTTCCAGTTCGAGTGTTAGGCAGTTCGAGTGCTAACCCACGCGTGTTAAAACGCGAAAGGCGAAGCTTGAATTAACGGGGTATGTCCCTCTTTGGCTAATGTACTTTCAAGATGGAGGGGCAACATGGCGACCGACATTAGAACCCCTTACCCGTATGTATTTTCAATGGGATATTATACACTCACGAGAATACTTTATTGAACGAAGTAAATATACATTAATGAGCACATATATTTTTGAAAGAACTAAGTGTTTTTAACTAAGAATAAACTAAAAAAGTTACACAGTGTAGCTTTAACTTTCTAGTTCATTGATCTGTTGGTAACACATTAGATTACAGGCCCGGAAGTACTGTGTAATTAAGACAAATGTACAGCGTAACTTTCTATATAATGTACCTATAAAGTACTTACATGTAAGTATAAGAGAACATTATGTAAAGTTTGAGGAATAAAGGGGTAACAACCAGGATAATTAAAAAAAATATTTATACTGTAAGTATTATAGAACCAAGGGGTACATATTCTACTATTACAACAATCTTACATTTGGGAGCAATTTAGCAAGAACATACACTGCATACCTTTTTTTTTACACTATAATTACAGAAAGTTACGCTGTAAATTCGTCTTAATTATGCAGTACTTTCTGGGCTGTAATCTAAAGCGTTAGCTCATTCTAGTCTGATATTAACATATTTTTCATGTTTAAATTGCGTACAGTGTGCATAATTTGTAGTGTGCCTTTATTTCTCCCTACAGAATGAAAGGACTGTGTCTTCACCTCAAACTGAAAAATGTCTGTTTCACACTGGCATTCCTTATATGCTGTTTTAAGATCAGAATTGTAAGAGTAAATACAAGAGGACAAGAAACTACAGTGTTTGAAAGGCAACGGCTGACAGTACAATATGGCATTAATTGCAGCAATATATGAAATGGAACCAGTGGAAGTGGGCAAAACTTTAGCCATCCGCAAGCAAAAAACCTACGTATCAGCAACTGACCAGACTATCACTGATGCCACCTCTGGTTGTGATCAGTTTGCATCACAGGGCTATGATGCGATTCAAGGCACTGAATTTGAGCGTGAATTTCCTCTTGCTTACTCTTTGGTTGTTCACCAGGATGCAGCTCTTGTGGAGCGGATGCTCAGGGCCATTTACATGCCGCATAACATATATTGCATACATTATGATCTGAAGTCCTCAGCTGACTTTATTTCAGCAATGAAAGGTCTGGCCCGCTGCATCCCCAACTTCTTCATTGCCTCTAAACTGGAGAGGGTGCAGTATGCAGGCAGATTCTGAGGTCAAGTGGAAGTATGTCATCAACCTGTGTGGTCAGGACTTTCCACTGCGGACAAACGCTGAGCTGGTGTCGGATCTGAAGAAACTGAAAGGCAGGAACATGGTGGAGAGCAAGTGGCCTGAAGGAAAGAAATGGCGCTGGAGTTTTCATCATATCCTGAAAAATAACAATTCTAAGTACTATGAAACACCTGTTACTACTTCTGAGAAGAAATCTTCACCACCTTACAACATGTGGGCAGCGCATACTTTTGGTTTGGTTTTTGTTCACTGGAGTTGCAGGGACTTCTTGGCTTGGTCTGATGCTCACAAACATTTCTGGGCGACTTTGGTTCGTGTGCCTGGAGTACCAGGTGAGGTGCCAAGATCTGATCCCGAGATCTCAGAACTGGTCAGTAAAACTCGCCTAGTGAAGTGGTCCTATTTAGAAGAGAATCTTTACCCACCGTGCACTGGAGACCATGTGCGAGAAGTGTGTATGGTGCTGCTGAACTCAGATGGCTCTTAAACTATGGCCACTGGTTTGCTAAGATCCAAAAGTGGATCCTGTTCTTATGGAATGTTTAGAAGAAAATCGTGCAGAAAAACGTCTGAATGTGCAGAGTAAAGTATAAACAATGGGTTCTCGTCCTGGAGTTCGCTGTAATGCTGACTGCCTGGCTGTATAAGTTATTCTCTGCCGCCCCCTGCTGTGTACAAAGCAATCGAGCATGAGTTGGCAAACTACTGTTACAAAAGGACAGTATTTTTGTCTGAAATTTGGTCTGACAGTATTTTTGTAAAGCCCCAATTTTACAAAACCAACAAGGTGCACTTGTTGGGGAATACCCTTGTGAAAATGAGAGGTGATATACCAAATCCAGGACCGAAACATTTTAAAGAATGTAATCACATTTTCTTTTTTGATTATTGGCACAGAACACATACAATTCCCAGTGATTTTGACCAAATTCTAAAAAGATGAGAGGCATTTTAGAATTATTATTATTATTATTTTTAAGTTTACATTTCCTAAACATGAAAAGTTTGGTCTAAGAATTGTTGAGACATATTAAATAAAAATAATATATATAAAATATGTGTTTGTCCCGTGGATATGAAGGTATATAAAAATGTATCTTATTATTATTTACGTATTTTAATATTTCATTTAATTTGAAATCTGACTCGTGATGCAGCCTGAATCATAATGATACCGTGTTTGTTCGTTGTCCCGAGCCTGGTTTCTCCCAATGTTTCTATTCTCCATTCTGTCACCTGATGGAGTTTGGGTTCCTTGCCACTGTCGCCCCTGGGTTAGTTGGGGACAATATTCAACAATATTATTGATCTGACTGTACTGATGCTGTTGAATGAGAACTGAACTCAGCTGGACGATGACATCACTTTTTGCAGAACTGAACTAATTTAATAATTGATAATCTTTACAACGGAACTGAATCAACACTCACCTGACCTCAGCTGAACAACAGCCGAAATGGATCATTTTCCTCCGAAGTGCATGATTTTCCTGTTAACACTGTAAAGCTGCTTTGAAACAATCTGTATAAAGTGCTATATAAATAAAGGTGACTTGACTTTTGATTTTTTGGTGGCCTCTTTCTTGGTGTGTCATATGATTGATCCTTTGATTTGTTCTAATGCTCTGATTGGTTTGATGCAATCTTGTCTTGGATTGCATTTAAATGGGTTTTCGCCATTTGCATTTTTTTTTAGCCCTGATGAAGTCCTGTGTGCGGAAATGTGTTGGCGCAAAATAAAGAATTTTTCATATTTTGATTCTATTATTTCTCCATTACACAAGTTCTGCTGGTTTTGTTTTTGTGATCCATTGTTAACATATGATGATCAACAGCTCTCGACTGAGCAGTTTGCAGTATTCTTTCTTTTAAAACATCTTTCCTAGCAAACAATACTAATAAATAAGTTCAAGCAATAGTAAAGTTAACACAATTGAAAAAAGAAGGCGTCATAAGGCATATGTCCTCATATATGTGAATTGTTATATCATCATGCAGCTCAGCTTCAAACAATATGATTGTATGAATATTTTTCATACCTATAAAGTACCTTAAAACTGATGAATGTGATCTGCTTATTATAAGGGATGAATAACACATCTAATGAACATTGTCATTATATGTTAATTTATACAGGACACAATTCAGCACATTCCTCTAAAATATCTGCAAGTTTACAACTGATGTGCTATTTTACTATTATAGTATTTATTAATATTTTGAATTAGCTTTTATTTGTATGTTTTCAGGTTTCATTTTAATTTTAGTTTAGGTTTTGTTATGCGGTTGTCATGTTTATCAGCTTTAATTTATTTTATTTCAGTTATAGTTTTAGTAATTTTCGGTTACGCATGTTTTCAATTTAGTTTTCATTTGCATCTTTTTAATCCATTTAAGCTTACGTAAATCTTAATACATAAATTAGGACATTAAACCTGAAACTATAATTAAAAATTGGACATAACCCTTATCATATTCGAAAACTTTTTACAGCCTGTTTGGTCTTTTTATTTAGCCTATTTATTTTCAGCAATTTTGTACTTTATTTAACTGTCTGGCACTTTAACACAGAATCTCTGTTGCTCTTAAGCAATTTGTTATGAAGCATATAGGCTACTCTGCATTCCAGAGAATCAATTTCTCAATCATCTACTGTAGCTCAACTATTTTTGTACAAATTCACCAGATTTACATGGACACTAGATTTACATGACACCAGCTTTATCCTGATAGCCAATAAAAGACTATGGTCTATTTTTACACCTCCACAAATTTATCCTCTTGCACTTATAGGCTACGTCACATCTTCACACGAGAACCTGGGAAAGCTGACTTTTCCTATTGCACCACAATCTTTTTCTTGGAATTTTGATAGATGGGAGGATATTTTGCCTCTCAAGACACTTAAAAAGAAGACAAATATATTAAACTTCTCAAATCCTTTACTTTTTTGTAGAGATGTTTGAGACCTCGCACACCCCGTAGAAAGCAGCTCTATGGGTGCGCGCGCAGGGCTAACCGCGTCCCCGAGCTGACGCTATTAACATTAGTCGGAGGTTCCGTGCGAATATCGGCTACTGGATTAATAAACTCGCCCAAAAGAAACATTTAAAACGCTTAAAAAACACATCTTCAGCAGGGCTAAGGTGAGTCGACAGTTTTCATCCAGTCGCGTGCATGGCAGATAGTTTCTGGAGTATTGTGAAAACGAACTGAATTGGCACGGCCCAGTATTGGGAGATGCAGTTTATTTAGACGTTTCATACTAAATATCAATAGCTTTAATCTATCTTTACGGTTGTATCTTTCATAATCACTCAAGTGTGGTCGTATTTGAGACGTTATTTTGAAATGTTGCATTATATTCGTGGACATTTTGTTAAAATCAAAGAACAAAATGTGCATGCGACTTCAGGTGAGGCGCACAAATATTGGGTAAAAGATGGTCTTGCGCACTCACGCGCTTTATGAAACTCGTGTTTAGGCTACTTTATGAGTTCTGAAACTGCGTGCATTTACAATAAATTGTGTCATTATATTAATTACAGGTATATGAACTTTATAACTCTCTTACTATCATTTAGCCTTTTTACTTTTGCTCTTGGATAGTTTGGATTCTTCATGTCGCCTCTGTTTGCGTTTCAATGGTAATATAGCCTACATAGTGTTAAGGCAATCTTTTAGTTTTTATTTCAATGTAGTTTTTAATGTAGTCATGAAGCTGGTTTTTGTTGGTCGTAGAGCAAAGACACATTTTCTGACACACCCCCATCAGTCTGGGTTACATCCTGCACAGTGCACATTATGTGAAACAAGATCCTTTATAATTGTAATATATATATATATTTTTAAAGACCATTATCAATTATTTTGAATAAAGTCAATGGAGCTAAATTTGGGAGCTAGCGATGTCCAATTCGTGAACGAATCGTAACTTTAGTTACATTTCTTGATTCAGTGAACCGATCCGTCTATTTGGGTCAAACATGAGAACCGAGGATGAGTGATGAACTAGTGAAAATTAAATGACTTGACTACGAATAGCAGATGTTAACTTAGGCTGAACCATAATGGAATACATTTATTTACAACTTGTAGTATGACTGAATCATGGCTGCAAAAAAACTTGCACACAATTACAATAAAGCCCATCATAAAACATGAATCAGTTTTTACCGGTTCTTTGAAACGAACTGTTCGAAAGAACCGATTCTTTCCGTTTCTGGAGCTTGTGTGGTGGTCGTATAGCTCATCCTCCTTCCATGGAAAGAGAACATTGTGTTCTTTTTGAATGAGTAAATAGATCGAGAGAGAGCAGTTCTGTTCAAAGATTAATGTATTATTTAGTTTTGCTTACCACCAGGGTAAAAAAATTGATGCCACAATTTAATGTAGTTTGATTTGTTAACCAATATCTGTAAGTGCATCTACGTGTGATCAACAAATTATTTTAATTGTCTCTATAAAATCTGTTAAAATTTGTTTTTGTTTTGGCTTTGAACTCTGATCGTCTTAACTTTCATCTCCAAGTTATTGTGTAGTTTGCTTTCTAGTCATGTCCTTTTTGACCAAACCAGTTCAATCCAGCATTAGAGTTCAAACAACTCTCCCTTCCCTCAAAAACATCGCATTTCTCACACACACCCTCCTTGTTTTTATGACAACAGGATCTTTCCACCGTCATTTCACTCTAGTTTGAGTTATCAACTTTCACTGTCAGTTTTTAATTCCATTTTTTCAAAATATGTAGAGTGGCATAGCATTTAGGAACTAGTAAAACATGTTTTGATTCGTCTTAATAGCCTTTAACCATGAAACACCAGAATTTTCTTTTTTTGCGCTTTTGACAACTAATTCTATCTGACACGGTGAGTGCGAGAGAATGAGTGAATTGGCTCACATGTTATGTAAGGATAGCTGTGGTGATCACGCACAGACTGTCTGCTTGTGTGTGACAACCAGCCATTCCCTGTTCAGGTCAGATGACTAGGCCTCTACTATTTTTAGCATATAAAAGAGACTGGGGCTAGTTGTCACAAATGCTATATATCAGCAACTGAGCCTTAGATCAACTTGACTACCCTTCTGTGCAGTGGCTGTAATGCACTAATAACCCCTCCTGCTGATTTTAGCTTTGGATTGATTAAGTTAATTGGCTTTACCTGCTCTGCTTGCGTGTGTGATACTACAACAGATGCAATAATAGATTATAAAAGCCCTCGTGAACCATGGCTGTAGACACAGAATTGTAAGGAGTTTCGGATCGCTGGCTTCACTCAAGAGTGGGGGTTGCTTTCATTTTGGCCAAAGCGAGACCCCTGGTAGTTTGGAATGCTAGACTCCATATGATATGTGCTTAGTTGCGAACATAGTGTGTGTTTTAAGAGACATTTTCACTGGTTTTAGAGGTCTATGTGCTATACTTTTTTCTGCTTGTAAATTTCTTTCACACTTTGGGAAGTTTGGGGTGGTTTTATTTTACTTTTATTCAGCAAGGATGCGTTCACTTGATCAAAAGTGATTCTAAAGACAATTGTTACAAAAGATTTATATTTTAAATAATATTCCTTTAAATCTTTCTTAAAAAAAAAAGAATAAAGAGCACTACAAATCTATTTCACAATTTTTTTTTTAAATCTTACCGACCCCAAACATCCAATACACCCTGAATTATTATGCTTAGAAATAGGCTACTTCAGTTAAAAGTCATGTATGTGTACATAATGTGTGTGTGCATTAAGTTCTAGCTGACAAAGCTTTCTCTGTCTGCATATAAGAGCGTTTGCTCAGTAACCGAGCACATTCTATACATTCTACACTGAGAGCAGAGAGGTGTGCTGGGGGCCCCAGACGTTTATTTCCGGCCTTTCCTGTAGACAGCTGTTACGCAACATGCGGCACTGCACAATATGCTATTGATTGGTTTTAGCTTTTGCACACATTAATGAACTTAATTTTGACCTATGCTAAACATGCATTTAACAGTAAATCAAAAGTAAGAGCATAATTTCTTATATGACATTAGTTGGATAATGCAAATGCAAGTATATTACATTAATGGGATAGTTCACCCAAAAATTAAAATTATTCCATGATTTACTCACCCTCAAGCCATCCTTGGTGTATATGACTATCTTCTCTTAGACGAATGAGATTTTGAAGGCCAAACAAATGCACCCATCCAGCCATCCATTATAAAAGTAATCCATACGTCTCCAGGGGGTTAATAAAGGCCTTCTGAAGTGAAGCCATGCGTTTGTGTAAGAAACAAATTCATATTTAAAACTTTATTAGCTACAATAACTAGCTTCCGGCAGATGACCATACGCATACGTATTTAAACAAATAGGCCTGTGCAACAAACTCAAGCTCCTCTTCTCTTATATCAAAATCCTCAAATTTCTCTTTAAAATATCTCATTTTAGACTTCGAATTTGTGACCGGTGTTTTGTTTTGCTCTATCCTCTGCGTTTCCACGTTCGTCATGCGTATTATTATTTTTTATGATGGATAGATGCAGTTTTTTGGGCTTTAAAATCTCGCACCAACCACTCCCATTATAAAGCTTGGAAGAACCAGGATATTTTTTTTAATTATCTCAGATTGTGTTCATCTGAAAGAAGATGATGCGTTTACTGGCACAAAGGTGGGACAGCCTGTCACTCAGATGAGATCACAGTAGCATAAAACAACAATCCAATCAATTCCCGATGGATAAAATCAACCCCCCCCCCCCTTAATTTTTTCGCAACTTCCGTTTCATGCCAACTTTAACTCTTTTTGTGCATTCTGTCTCACTATGATCCTTGATTAATTTGCATGAAATATAAGTTGGTTTCGCTGATAGTGTGCAGGCCGCTCAGTCCTCAGGTCCTGTGGTGCGCGCCCCTCTGGCACATGTAAAGAGATCATGCATTCCACTGGAAGAATGCCAGATATGATGGGGGTGTTTTGGTGCCTGGTTGGGTTTTTGTGGCTCAAGGCTGATGCGTATGACTATGTGGGTGTGCTTGTAAGGATAGATGTAATATTGATTTCTTGTGTGTTTGCAGCGTGTCCTTGAAAGTCACAGCTGTAGAATCTCGAACATTGTAACAAGAGAAGAACATTGTATCATAAATTCTAAGGCAAGTAAAAAAGTGGTCGATCATGGTTCATGGTGCTCTGATGGACACCTACTCTCATCCCTGGCCTTTTATGACATTTTAATTTTTTTAAAGCATCGAAGCTTGCGTGTGTGTGTGTAAATGTGATTGGGGATTTGTGTGTGCGCGCTACTGTTCGGTCTGATTGTCAGTGTGACACAGATAGTTGTTGAGAGGGATTCATTGAGGCCAGCTGAGGATGGACAGCAGCCAACTGTGATGTTCAGGATAGTGTCTGCACTGTTGGAACAGATACTTTGTTTTGTCTCTGCTTTGTTTGGATAAAATGTTTTTTTTTTAGATTTGCATATGGTCGAAGTAGAATGTGCAGGGAATTATGAGTTAGTGTGGAAGTGTTAAGTTTTAATGAAGCAAAACCTTGATTTCAGTATCTAGTTAGTAGAGATGCATACCACACTTAAATAAAAATCCCTTCTGACCAATGAACTATTCTGTACACAATCTGATTGTATGGGATTAAAATTGTATGTTGATAAGTCCATTGTCATGCTTAACTACACTAACAAAGCTCAATGTTGACTGCAGAATTTCTGACAGACAGAATAGGGATTGCAACGTGCAGTTCCCCATCAATCTGTCTGGCTCTCATTTGGATCAATCCTACATTGTCTCATAACAAACCATTTTCTATTCATAACTAGTAATGGCAGTTCCTATATGGTTAAATAGCAAAAAGCACTTATCTTTCTGTACAACCTTATGATACCATGCAGCTAATGGACCCAAAGGAGGACTAGAAGGACCATAAACAAAAATTGTATTTGAAAAAAATATATAAACATAGGGGTTTAAACCAAGATCACTTAAAACAATTGACGTTATTGTGTTATTGAGGAATTTGTAGTTTTTGCTGTTTTTCATTCATGAGTATGTTCCTTTCTTTGTAGGTAGAAAGCATTTGACGGAAATTATTCATTAATTTATTCTGATCAAATTTTGTAATTGATTAATAAAACAGTTGAATGACAGAGCGCTGAAGTTGTGATTTTTGTGACCTCTGACCCCTGAAGGGATGGAGTTCCCTGTAGATGTGTTGGTGTCTGGGAGACATGAGGACTTGGAAAGTTCAGCCCAGAGCTACATGAACAAACTGCTTTACAGCAACCCAGATAACGCACAATACCTTACCCTGCCCAGCACCAGAAAGGTAAAACAAACACACACACACACACACACACACACACACACACACACACACACACACACAACACACACACACACACACACACACACACACACACACACACACACACGTTTGTTTTTGTGACTTATGAGGACATTCCATAGGCGTAATGGTTTTTATACTGGACAAACTATATATTCTATCCCCCTACACTGCCCCTGTCCCTAAACCTACCCCTTACAGGAGACATGCTGGATTTTAACATTTAAAAAAAAACATTGTTTTTTAAGCTGTTTGAAATATGAGGACGCATGCAATGTCCTCATATTTCACATGTAAGTTGTAATACCAGTGTAATACCCATGTCATTATACACATTTGTGTCCTCATATATCACAAAAACAAGCACACACAACACACACACACACACAACACACACACAGACACAGACACAGACACAGACACAGACACAGACACAGACACAGACACAGCACACACACACACACACACACACACACACACACACACACACACACACACACACACACACACACACACACACACACACACACACACACACACACACACACAGACACAGACACAGACACACACACACACACACAACACACAGACACACACACACAGACACACACACAGACACACACACACACAGACACACACACACACAGACACACACACAGGCACACACACACACACACACACACAGACCAGATCTCAGATAACACTAAATATAACCCTTATTTGCATAAAGTTATATCCAATTTTACAAGGTTTTTTTTGTACCATGGCAATATAAACCCCTAAAACAACCATGATAGGAACTTTACAGCTCAAATAATATACATGTTTTGTACCGAAAAAAATAAGTTTAGTTCACCCAAAAATGAAAATTCTTTCGTTAACTAACTACTCACCCTTGTGTCGTTCCAAACCCGTAAGACTTTCGTTCATCTTCGGAACACAAATGAAGATCTTTTTTTATGAAATTGGAGAGCTTTCTTATCCCTCCATAGACAGCTATGCAACTGACACTTTGACGCTTCAAGAAGTTCATAAAGAGATCGTAAAACTAATCCATATGAATTGAGAGGTTTAGTCCAAATTTCAGAAGAGACTTGATCGCTTAATATGATAAACAGATTGAATTTCGGCTTTTATTCACATATAAACATTGATCAGCGAACATAAACAGAAGCTCAACCGAACCTGCTTGACGCACAAGAACAAGATGATGAACGAAGGGTTTTGGAATGACATGAAGGTGAGTAGATGATGACAGCATTTTCATTTTTGGGTGAACTAAGAGCCGGGGGGTGAGAACTTTTGGAATTTGAAGAACAAGGTAAATTGTACTTAGTTTGTCTTCCAGGAAACATTCTGTTGCTTCCAGTACTACATACATTTTTTTTAAACAAAATAAGAAAATTAATCGTGCAGCCCTAATTAATGTAAGTGCTTTTTTAAAATCACTTTTTTAAAATGTGAAAACTCCTGTGCTTCTGGCTCTTTTAGATCCGAATCAGTCCTGCCAATGTCGGTTTTGTTCCTCTGTATGGAACCAACCTCAAACACAAAGTCCTGGCTCTGTTTGCTCCTGAGGACCAGTTCACAGGTAACCCATTTTCTTGTCCCTTTTACCTATGATAACATCTTGAATGGACTTATAGGATAGTCAGTTTCTTAGACTCTTATATTCCTCTTCTTCTCCCTTCGCTTATTTTTATCTTAGCTGTGGCATTGTTCTTGGCTGATCAGTGGTACACAGTGGAAGATATTCTCAGAACGTCAAATACTACGAGAGAAGGCCTTGCGAAGGTAATCTTTAATATTTTGGAATGGTTTGGGTTTTTGATGAAATTATTCAGACATATGTTTGTACTTTGAACAGTGTCTATTTAGAAGGTTGCTGCTTTGCCAAGTCAATAAAAACAGGAATCTGGCATTTTCTTCGAGGCCTTGTTAAGGACTTGCAAATTTTCACAAGCACTCCTATGATGATCTTGTGTTTTTATATATATAAAATGTATTTTGATATGTGTGTGAATGTTTAATTATGGAGTGAGAGTAGAGGAAACAATAGGGAGTGTTTGAGGAGTGAAATGTGGTTTGGCCAAACAAATAATTGCAAACAGGCAGTAGTTTGTTGCTGATCAGTGAGTCTTTGTCTCAGACTCTATGCTTTGCATACATGGGCTTGCTTTCATAATTCCTCAAAACAAGATCCTGAAATAGTTATCTAAATGTTCACAGGCACTCTTTCTCTCAATCACTCAAAAATACTCAATACACTCATCCTCTTTGGGCTTGTATTTGTTCATTCCACTGTGCTGTGTAGTGTAACACATTCCATGTGTTGTAATATCCTGTGAGACAGACCGGATCTTCTGCAGGAATGTCATCTTTATTACTTGACTGTTTGCATTATGTTGTACACCTGTTGTTTTAAAGTCGGCATGAAATAAAAATTATCAAAATGTCCTAATCTTTCAGTAAAACGACAGACTTCACTCTGGTGACGAATGTAAGACTTTTCCAGTCTTTAGCCAACTTTAACCCCTTTCTTTTATGCATTCAGAAACTGATGGATAGAACCCAGCACTACAATTTTTTGTATTTCGATAGTCACAATACAGATGAAAAGATCTGTCGCAACTTCTGTTACATTGTGATTTTAAGGCCCGAAATGCAACTAGTAAACTATGTTCCTCAAACACCATTCATTCTCTTTTGTGTATAATTGTGTTTGGGCAGGTAAGGTCTGTGGGCGAGAGGATAGTCTTATATGTGCTGAACCGCATCATTTACCGGACGGCGGAAATGGGTTCTAACGAGGTGCCGTTCCTGTGCCACGGAGAAGACGTCTTTGCCAAAATCCTCTGGAAGAATGGAGAGGCGGTGGGCTTCTACTCTGTCAAATCTAAAGGTCGGCCCTTCTCACAGGAGAGTCTGACAGTGCGTCCGGTAGACGCATTGCTCATTCTTCTCTCCTGTGTTAATTTACATCATAAACAATCTACAGTGTCTTCATTAAAGGATGAGTGAGATATAAAACCAGGTGTTGCCTAGCTTGTAAGAAGGCAAGCTCATAAGCTTCTGTGTGGCCTAGGACTAAAGATTTGGGCTTGTTAAGGAAGGTTGTAGATTCAAAGAAGCAGTGTCATTTAAAAGCTCATTTCTGCCACATAAGGAAAAATAAATCAATTATTTTTTAGAGACATTAATTATATATTAGAGACAAAGAGTCAATTATGAGAAGGCAATTATGACAAAAAATTAAAAGCAGGAATTGCACCTTATTAAAATTAGGAACTTTTATCTAATACTTTTTAATTTTCATCTAATAATTAGGTCTTGGTATGTCATCATTTTGACGTCATATGAATTGTTATTGTCACAATTATGATTGCCAAAATGTAGGCTTTTATGTCATAATTATGACTTGGGATCTTAATTTTGACATAATTATGACTAATAATTTTTACCTTTTTATGTCATAATTCTGTATTTTTATGTCTGACAGTATTTCAATTTTTATTGAATCATTTTTACTTTTTTTTGTCATTGTGACTTACCAAAGCATAATTATTTTTCTTATGTAGTGGAATGTCTATGACTTTATGTGGGTAGTTATATTGGATATTATTATTATCTAATATAAGTTTTACTGGTAGTGAAAATAAGTGTCAGTGTTCAAAAATAAAGATCTAATTTTTTTTACTACTATTGTAGATGGAAACCAGTAAAACATGCAGTGGTTTTGCTCCAGATGTTTCTTCCATCCGTGTTCATTCTCACCCACAGGTAGCTTGTGTAATACCTCTGTGAGCCAGTGCTACCTACTTCCAGTCATGGACTCTATATTTGTGCGGAAGGATCACCGGGGTAACGGTTATGGCTTGCAGATGTTGGAGGACTTTGTGGACTCTTTTAAAGATGATGAACTAGGCTTAAAATACCCTTTAACACTGGCAATACAAAGGGTGAGATACCTGCTTCACTTTTTTTGTATGCCTCTTTACCAGTTGTAGCCTTATGCTCTACAAGGAAGGAAAAAAGATTTGAATGAAGGTCACAGTGTTACACTTTAGTAAGCAAATGACTCCACAATGTTATTGAATTGAGAACCTGTTTTGATACTTGCTCAAAGCTGTATTGACATTTTGTCTAATTATCAAACTTTGAAAAATCTTTTACAAATAAATTATGAAATTAAATTGATCGAAGTCGAAAGTAACAGTAAAAAACGTAATTTTTTTTAAAGATTTCTATTTCAAATAATGCTATTTTTAAAACTTTCTATTTATAAAAGGCTCCTAAATTTGTCTTATTTTCCACTAAAAATATTAATTGGCACAGCGGTTTTCAACATTGGTAATAATAATAATAAATGTTTCCTGAGCAGCTCAACAGCATATTAGAATGATTTCTCAAGGATCATGTGACACTGAAGACTGAAGAAATGATGCTGAAAATTCATCTTTGCATTACGGGAATAAATTACATTTCAAAATGTATTAAAAATGGAAAACAGTATTTTAAATGGTAATAATATTTTACAATATTACTGTTTTACTGTATTTCTGATCAAATAAATGCAGCCTTGTTGAGGATAAGAGACTTTAAAAAAATGTATAAATGTGTGTATTATTTACTTTTACTTTATTATAGTATAAATGAAAAATTCTATAATATGTTTACAAGTATGTAAAAAGTATGATGTTCTCCAGTATGCAGACAGTACCTGAGCAAGTACCCAGTCGATGTGGATCTGCTGTGGGAGGTGGAAGGAGTTGGAGGTCCCTACCAGAAAGTGAAAGTGGCAAGCAAACTTGGCTCTTTGATACTGCAATGTAAGCTTTTGCACTGGCTTACGTCACTCACCCTCTAATATTACTTTCGAGACTCCTGCTAGCATTTTTAGCTGTAGGATTTTTTTTGCCAGCCTTTACCAGTATATCTCATTGCAAGCAACATCACACTATCAGCTCAATTTCACAACAACAACAGTTGATTTATAGGTTAGATATTAGGTTTATTGTTTGTGTCTATCTCCATACAGGTAACAATAGCTCATGGGCAGCAGAGGAAGGCAAAAATGGAGAGGTTGCGGTTAAAGAGGTGGAGATGACCGAGGAGAGCTGCCTGGACATCACAGTAAATTTGAAGATCCTATCCTTATACCTAGATGTTGTTTTTTATTTTTAATATTTTAGTAAAAAGGCTAAAGACAACTTCTCAGGGAAGGTTTTAGCATGCCGTACCTCAGATCATTTATATCTCTAAATTTATCCCTTTAAAGCATTTTTTTGTTGTAATTCAACGCCTTAATAAAAGACAATTGGTGTTTGACTTCAAAATCACAAACTCAATGGTCCCTTCATTAATCATATTTAGGTCTTTATCACGTGTTTTGAGGTTTATGATTTTTTTTTACTTTAAAAGACTATTTATCCTAACTTAAGTATTTGTCAGTTACACGTTTAAATGTTTGTTTCGCAACAGTATATTGCTAAGAAAAACATTCAAACTGGTGGATATTTTTAAACGAGTTGTTCATACAACAATAATGTAGTTTATCACATTCCTACTTTGTTGCTTTTTTTTTCTCCCTCTGCATGTGAGATAAAATATTTACATGTAGATATTTAAAGAATCTGTTAACCCTTGACTGAAAAGAGTGACTTGTTTTAATTTTGGTTTTACAGGAAGATGTGGTGGTTGTCAACAAACATCTTACAGTAGCAGAAGGTTTGAAGATTTGTTCTAAAACACCCTTTCCCGCTAAATTCAAGTGGGTGTTAAAAACCTTTTTTTCTTTCTTCCTCACTCTGTAGAAATGAACGACTTGCCCATTTCCACACGTACCCAGAGTATCGAACGCAAACAAAAGAAAAGGCAGAGGGAAGAACCAGAAGAGAGTGACGTAGAGAACCAACCTGAAAAAATGAGCAGGTCTCTAAAACCCCTCAAGATTGCAGTAATGGGGATTTACGCATGTGTGCCACTGAGATCAAATGCATAATATCACAATGCAACAGATGGGCTCTTAAAATGACCCTCTGCTATGGGTATAATAGTAAACTGTTGATATTAAATACTGACAGGATAAAATATAGTATATTTAATGTGGAAAAAAAATCCCATAGGTATGCAATGTAGGAAGGAGTGACACAAACCCTGAAACCCTGAAAACACATAAACACTGTACAGTAAGGTTCAATTTGTTAACATTAATTAATACATTAGGCATCATGAGCTAATGATGAACAAATTTCCATCCAATTTTACAGCATTTATTAAGCTAGGGCAATGTTAATTTATAAATACTGGATTATTAATTATAAATTCATATTTGTTCATAATATAATAACTATTGCTGTATTATTTGAAATGGTAATGTATTAGTATTATTCAACATTATTTTTAGTGTTAGTTCATGATATACTACCATTCTAAATGTTGTGGTCTGTGAGATGTTTTTGAAAGTAGTCTCTTATATGCTCACCAAGTCTGCATTTATTTAATAAATTAAAAAAAGTAAAAACAGTAATAGTGTGTAGTATTATTACAATGAAAAAGTTTGTTTTAATATATTTTGCAGTGTAGTTTATTTCTAAGCTGAATTTCCAGCATCTTTATTTATTACATCATTACAGTCTTCTTCAGCGTCACATGATCCTTCAGAAATCATTCTAATATGCTGATTTGCTGATCAATTAATGTTGAAAAGTTGTGCAGCTTAATATTTCTGTGCCACAAAATCTAATGTAAAAAATCTAGTAGAATTGGATTATTTTTGTCTTTTTTAGTATCATTTAAAATCTGTAATTTTGTCTTCAGATTGGTTGACCCAGAAGCAGAGAAGAACCTGATGCTGTTGTACCTGAGACTAAAAAACACAGGGATGGAGAAAATGGAGAACAAGAAGAAGAAATTTCAGTCCAGGTGGAGGAGGCTGTGACCGCCGAGGCCCCTGCAACAAACACCGAAATTCTGGTGAGGGACGCGGGCTAAACACAGCTGTTGGATGTCTTATCTGGTACATTACTTTAAGATAATATGTAAGGATGAACAAGTTGACAAACAACGGTTGTCAATGTAAATTGTCTGTGGTTCATAAAACAATTGTGGAACAGTATGTTTTGTGTACCAGAGATGCAACATTTTACAAATGCAAATATGTGCACACCCAAACCTCAGGTATTCAATTTCTATGTCTCTCTTTAAAGGTGGCAGAAGTCAATGGAGAAATAAGTGACAGCAGGACGTGGATATTGAGAGGTCAGCAGACACATCAGAGGATGCACAGGCTGACCAAGTATGCCCACTAGAGCCAGAAGCTGTCATCCAAAATGGCGCTGCTGAGGAGATGGAGGTAGAGAGAGACGCACAGGTAAGCTGTTTAGTTCAGGTTGAAGTCAAGGTTGAACTGTTGCATGGTTTGAGCAATCTGTATATGCAACCGTTGCAAAGTTTAAACTTGTAAGATGTCTCTTATTTTGATGTAATTTATTCCTGTGATGGCAAAGTTGAATTTTCAGCATCATTACTCCAGTCTTTAGTGTCACATGATCCTTCAGAAATCATTCTAAAATATTTGTTTTGCTGCTCAAGATACATTATTTATTATTGTCAATGTTAAAAGAAACCAGTTGTGCTGCTCAATATTTTTGTGGAAATGCATTTTTTTTCAGGATTCTTTGAGTTCAGAAAGAGTAAAAAAGAATAAAAATTTCTAAAAAATATTTTATAACATTGTTTAAAGTCTTGACTTGTAATCAATTGAATGCATCCTTGCTGAATAAAAGTATACATTTATTTCAAAACACATCTTTTGACCTCAAACTTTTGAACATTGGTGTATATTATATCTATGTTCTTAAACCATGCACCCAATAACAGATCTCAGTCACTGACAGTGCTGATAAAACTGGCTAATTGTTAATATTGTCACTTAAAGGCGGCACTTAAAGGCGTCATATAATCCCATTTTTGTACAAGTTAATATGAATCTTTAGGGTCTAAATGAAAACTTTGTAATAGACTTTTATTAAAAATTCTCATTAGTATTGTAAGAAAACACTCATTTTACCTGGTCAAAAACAGCTCTGTTTTCAGCACGCCGTTTCAGTGCATATGCCTTTAAATGATAATGAGCTTTGCTGACTCCACCCCTCTCTTCTGCGTTCACAGTTTTTAATAACACAATAACCATAACGCGTTGTTCATTATAAACGTGGAATTATGAATTATATTCAGATCGTCGTAACGTTACATAGAATACATGTCGTAATGTACCCTGAGTGTAAACGTTAGCCACATTCATCGTGAAGCATGCAAGCGATTTGCAAAGATTAATATTTAAAGGTTAATAAAACGTTGCACTCACTTCTTCTGGAGGTGCAGCAGGAACACGAATAGTTGGTACAGATTCCTTTTTCAGGAGCAGCTTCTTAGCAAAACCAGCTTTATGCTGACCCTCCTCGTTTATAAAGCAGTCTGGTGTAAAATGATTCGCGCAAACATGAACATTGACGTTGATCGCACATAGTTATAGGCATCTAAAGATTTATATGCCCTCAGTTTCTCTTTACGGTCGGTTTCTCTATCAGGTAGGTGTAGAAGTCCGGCCACTCAACTGGAGGTAGCGTTAACGTTAATCCTGTCAGATCATCCATCATTGAGTGAGCGTGTACGGGTCGGCAAATCTGGTTCCGTCCGTTAAAATTAAAGGGTTAGTTCACCCAAAAATGAAAATTAAGTCATTAATTACTCACCCTCATGCTGTACCAACCCCGTAAGACCTTCGTTCATCTTCAGAACACAAATTAAGATATTTTTAGATTAAATCTGAGAGGTACATCACTGCTACATAGGCTGCCTAAGGGAATGAAACTTGACGGCCCAGAAAGTCATTAAAGAAAATGTTTAAATATTGAATGTGCCTACAGTGGCTCCACTATAAGTTTATCAAGCGACGAGAATACTTCTTGTGCGGAAAAAAAAACAAAAATAACGACTTTATTCGACCATCTCTTCTCTTCCGTGTCTTTCTCCTAAGCTGTTGGCGTAGTGTAACTGCGCAGCACTTCTGTGTTATACGTCACACGTAGGCTCACTATTGGTCGACGCTGGTCATGTGTGTGATGCGTGTGACGTTCAACCAGAAGCGTTGCGCAATAACAATGCGTGAAATCTCCAGGCCCAAAGAGAATACTTGAATAGAGTCGCTATTTTTGTTTGTTTTTTGCGCTCAAAAAGTATTCTCGTAGCTCGATAAACTTAAGATCTAGCCACTGTAGTCATTGGACTCTTTAAACGATTTCTTTAATAACTTTTCGGGGCCATCAAGTTTCATTCCCTGGCAGCCTATGTAGCAGTGAATCTCAGATTTAATCAAAAATATCTTCATTTGTGTTCCGAAGATGAACGAAGGTCTTACAGGTTTGGTACAGCATGGGGGTGAGTAATTAATGACTTAATTTTCATTTTTGGGTGAACTAACCCTTTAACTTTTGCAAATAACAATCGCGGTCCTGGACATTGAGTGACCTTGTACTTTAAGATAAAATCGATTTTCTCCAGTCATTGTTAAAAAACAAGCTAACAAAACTTGCAAACTAACGTTAGGGAAGCGGCCAGAGGGATCGTTCTGCCTCCAGCTAAGATCCGCCCACAAAAAAACGTCACCGTGTTTACCAACTGAAAAGGGGTCTATAAGGAGATTAAAACAAAAACACTGGATGGATTTTTATCATTATATGATGGTTGTGTACAGGCACTGCCAACACACAGAAGTGCATGTACCATTATATGACCCCTTTAAGTTACTTATAAATCTTACTCAAGACATTTCTCAGTTTTTTTTATGATTAAGAGCATCAATCATATTAGATTAGAACTAAACACATTCTCTATTATCCCATTTGTTTTATGAAGGATGACATCATCGACACCCATGAGGAACCATCTGAAGGGATGGAGCAGATTGACCAAGAACTTGTTACTGAGGAGAAACCGGAAGCAGAGGCAGAAGTTGCTCTTCCTGTTGAGGAGGAAGGGGAAGTTGAGCAGGAACAGGATGAGGAAGTAACTCCTGCAGTTAAAGAGGAAGCAGCTTCTGGAGTTGAGGAAACTGTGGACACTCATCCACCAGCTGTTCCCGAGGCTCCAGTCCTTCAGACTGACCTGATTGAGTGTGTTTCCTCTGTGCAGGACAGTGAGGCTTCAGAGGAACCAGCCGTTCCTGAGCAAGAAGCTCCAGAGGAGGAGATGGCCACTTTTCCTAGTGCGACAGGTGAAGAAGAGGTCATTATAGAGACCAAGGGTCCAACTATGAACCAAGAAGATGAGACGGCCTCTGATGAGCCACTTGAGACAGAGGAAAGCCATCCTGCCATGGAGGACTCTGAAAAAGAGGGGCCAGAGGAAGAGAAACCACCTGAGACTGATGAAAAAGATGAACAGAAAGAAGAGAAGGACACCGTCACCACTGAAGATGATGATGAGGGGAAAAGATCAGATGAAACTTCTCCTGGGGTTCGAGTTCTCAGAGGAGGGAGGGGCAAACCAGTCCCACCAACACCGAAGCGCACATCCGGTAGACTGAGCAAAGCTGTGGTCGTACAGGTGCTCGATGAGGAGTTTGATGAAGAAGAGGAGGAGGAGGAGGAGGAGGAGGAAAAGCTCACAAGCACTGAGGAGGAGAAGGGGAGCACAGAGGAAGATGAAGCTGCCGAACACAATTCTGAAGATGAGGAAGAGCCTCCGGTGATTGACAGGAGAGTGTTGCGGAGGAAAACCAGAGTGATCCAGTCCTCACCCACAAAAGCAAAAAGACGCAGTAAAAACTGAGTACATTCATTCTTCATGACACTCCAATACACTACATTCAAAAAACACAGTATGTAAGTTAGCAGCACTACTGGACTAGAACGTATTGATTGTCTTTTATACTTGGGTTTGTAACGAGTGGTGTTTACAACATCTACGTTTTGGTTTAGGTTTTGTTGTAATACTAAAAGACAAAATTCAAACAAAAAACGGCAGAAGTTTATGTTAGTACGTTGTAAGCACAGCCCTTAATTTACAGTGCTGACTGCTAACAGTTATAACTGTGATTTTAATCACACTTTTCTTCGTATTTACCTTTATAATTTACTAATTTAATGATCCACTGCTTAAAGCAGCCAAGCTTGCGAATTATTACCCATAATTTCCCAGTTATAATGTGAAGATCTTATATTAGATGTGCTGTGAATTGAGTTTCACTAATATTGTTTCTGATTTTGAGATATTTCAAGTTCTTACAAGTGTTAAACATTAAAAACCATTTCAATTTTAAGTGTCTCCTCAAACAATAAGGTTTCAAGGAAACCCTTTACATAATTGCAGGTTTTTTAATGTTTTCACAAAATGTGAATTAATGTGCATGCCCAAACATACACTACGCTATAAATACTTTTACTTATGTATGTATATATATATATATATATATATATATATATATATATATATATATATATATATATATATATATATATATATATATATACCGGTATATATGTGGCATAGTAAAGAGTAAGGACTGACGTTAGCATCCAGGTATAAAAGGAGTGGTGAATCTTTATAATTGTGGCTTTAAATGGATAATTCATTGGATTGGAACAACTTGAGTAAATGACACTTCATTTTTGGGTGAACTATCCCTTTAAGGAATGTAATATCACGATTTGTGTTGACGCCGTTAGAATTGTACTGGTCCTGAATTTCAATTAACTTTTTTTTTCTGCACATCACCTTTTTTATTTTTTTGTAAAAATCTAAACCCACGTGTTATCAAATCACATATATCACATCCATATTTTGTGAAAGAAGCTCGCACTGCAGTTTGAGTTTTAACCAGGTTTTAACACTCCATGGTTATATATGGGCGACCACATGAGGGCGCACTTGGATGCTAAAAAAGCAATTGCTGGAGTCTTTCACACTCTTTCAAGAGTGTTGTTTGTCTTCACCGTTATCTCAATGTTAATAGGACGGTTGCTTGCATTTTTATATCAGGTGAAAATATGAAAGAACACTAGAAATCACAATTTTATGAGAATTCTTCCGTATTTTCTCTCAACTTAAAGGAGTCAAAGGTCATGCTTTTTGTTGAGAGGAAAAGTAGTCCGAATCTTTAGTGCTTTAAACTTTATTTACTTGTTTTAGGTGCTTGAGCAATATTTTTCTGGAGTAGTTTTCTCAAACTGTTTTTCCTGTAGTAAATAAATACCTTTCTTGTATACGTTTCTTGTCCTCTTCAGTTTTTTTAACCAAGTTTCTTTCACACAAGTGCATAAATATTAATGCCCCTGTGTGAACATATGCTGCGTTCTATTATAGCCAACGAACCGACTCGGACCTCGGATATGACGTCACGTCCACACTTCAAGCGTTCTATTATGTTTTGCGCGTCCGAGTCGGAGAAAAAATGGACGCCACCCGGAAAGCTGTTGTAATGGTAGCACTGGCCGAGTACCAGTGTAAAAAAATATTATGACTACACCTTATCAAAACGCAGCCATTTGAACTTGAAAATGTTCACTTTATTTCATGTTTTTCATGTTAATCTTCTGTTAGGAACGCTAGCAACGTTAGTAATTGCACTCACAACAACCGATTCCCATACCTACAGGGGACGCAGTAATGCGAGAGATTATAATCGTCATTTAAAATATCAAAGCGGTTCAAAAACAATGAAAACAATTCATACTACAAGTCACAGGGCGCAGCCATCTTGAATTCCGAAACGGAATTCTTGCTCGGTGTCCTCGCGGCTGTCCGACGTCCGAGAGGAGAAATCCGAGGAAAGGGGGCGTGTTGCTAGGCAACATCTGTCTTCCAGTTCGGATCTCCGAGACGGATAAATAATAGAACGCACCAATACTCATTATGGATGGAGTGATTTTCTACAGCTGTAGGGTGGGTTGAATGATATTTCGGTGCCAATCATTTGCTAAGCAAGGTGTATCAGAGTGCATGTTCAACCTCTTTTGTGTTTTCTAACAAAAGCCGCCCAGCTGGCTTCCTCTGCCTTACCATACCTTGTTCTTCCTGCTTTTATCCATTTTAGCAAATTTTAGGCAATTTCCACATCTTTTGAATTTGGGTTTTCAATTGACTATATGCGTGTAACCTTGCTAATCTTAAAAGAGAATTGGTTAAGGGGATATTTTGATAGGTTTTCAGAGAAATAGATGGATACCAAACACAAAGATGTCCACCTCTTTATGCATATTTCACACCTTTTGAATTTTATATGGTTTATATCTCTCTGCAAGCGTGTGTACCTGCATGTACGTCTGTGTGTATGTGGTGTGGGCACGCTAGCTTCTGTGTGTGAGAGTGTTTTATGGTCCTGGCTGATTAAGCTTGGCACTGTCAGGAGTGGGTTTGTGTGTGTAATTAATGATGTGTCTCCTGCTCTCTCCCATGGTAAAGGCTAATAGGATTTCCCAGCCCCGGGCTACAGCGAGGAGAGGCTGTGCGCATGAGGAAGTGTGCAGGAGAGGAGAGGAGAGGGGAGGCAGATTGCGAGAGGGTGATAGGAGAGGTGACAACGCAGGAGGTTTGAGCAGGTGGAGGTGAGAGGTTACAGAGGATTCTGGATGGTCGGGCTGCGCTCGAGAAGAGAATTTGGGCTGCTGTGGGAAAATTAGAATGTGTTAAAAGGGTAAAACCTCTGGAGAAAGAAACTGGTAAAAAAATTTTTTTAAAGAAAGTCGTTTGTAATTTATCATTTGATAGATTAAAATTTTGTAGTTTGGAGTAAATTTTGAGGAAAAGGTTTTAAGTTAATTATTTTTTGTATTATGTTAATGTATTTAAATATTTAGAAAATTAGAAGTTATAATTTATTTTGTCATCATTAAAGATAGCTGGAATATATAAAATGTTAATAGCCATATTAAACCCTTAAATATAGCTATTTCATGTACCATATGCAAAATAAAATAAAAGATCTTGAGTTATTTTTTAGGAAAATGTATTAACTAATTTATTCAATAACAGTGTTTAGAATAAGAAATAGTTTAAAATGTTTAATTGTATTTATTAAATGTCATCATTAATGTTATATACAGCTAAAATAGATTAGCCAAAACACACTTAATAAATATTGCTATTGCATGTAAAAAGCATTACTTTTTTCAAATAAATTGTAGTTTGTAATATTTTCAAGGAAACATTAAATAAGTTATTTAATAATTATATTATATTAAATATTACAAATATTTTGAAAAGTATAAATCTAATTTATTACAAATATTTTTTATTTTATTAAAAGTACTTTTTGTTGATTATTTTCAGTCCTTATTAAAGTTATGTAAAGCTAAAATAAATCAAATGTAACTGGCCATTTAAAACATTTTATATCAACGTATATGGTGTTATGCTATCATTTTTTTGTCTGTGATTGTTTTGATTTGAATTATGATAAGTGAACATGTTAAGTGTTATGTGCGCATCTACGGTAGAAACAAATGATCATATCATATTACTATTGCATATGCACAGAATAGAAAAGAACATGAAAACCCTTAAAATATTTCTACCAAACAGGTTGAAAAAAATTAATTTTTAGCTGAATTAAAAACCATGTAATGTAATTTTCAATCTAAAAAAGAAAATCCACAATCAATAGTTGATTGGCACAAATTTGCGTGAAGCAAAAACAACTTTTGAATTGTTCAGTTTCCTCCAGTAAGTTTTCTCCTATAAAACTACTTGAACGTTTGACCTTGGAAGAGAGCAAATTTATTATTATTTATTATTTAAGAGAATGAAACATCGCTGAAGAGAGAGATAACCAAACCAAAGTAAGGAGGGATGCTGAGAGGCTGTGCAGTGAAAGAGACTTTCTAGGGGGTTCCTGTGCTGTGGGGATGATTGTGTGCCGGGTGGAGGGGGGCATTGTGGGATAGCATGGGACGGAGAACAGGAGGGAGAGAGGTGTGAGAGAACGAGCAGGTGATTTATAACAACAACAGAAGGCTTCTCTCCCCTCCACCACCACCTCTTCCCTCTCACTGAAGCAAAACAAGGAAATCCATTACAAAAAGGCTTGTGTGATAATGGACTTTTCTATGTGTGTGGTGTGTGTGTGGGAGGGACCAAGACAACAGATATATATGGGTAATAAAACTGTAAAGATTTTTTTGAGATATACTAGTGTGCCCATGAAGCTCTTGGTCAAAGCACGGCTCCGGTCCGTAAGTGTATGTGTGTATACAGACACATTTTCAGTCCCCGAGCTGCTTGCCTTCTCTTCTTCACCTCCCTGAGATAAAGACCTCTATTCTACCTCGCAGAACGAGGGATGGTGCTGGCAGACTCCAGGGAGCAAACAGAGAAGGAGGAGAAGTAAATAATAGAGGGATATGGCAGGCAGTAATGGTATGGTGGCACTGAAGACCACGTTCTCCACGGCAGGAGGGGTTGCATGCGGGATGTGACCCGGCTCAGAGTCTCCCTCTGGGGGAGGAGACGGGTTGGAAGAGCCCGTGCCTGCCTTCCTCTCACATTACCCCTTATGTTAAAACCAGTCAGGGGGAAAATTGGGGCCTGCGTGGTCCTCCGCAGGCCCACCTGAGCCCACTGAGACACGGAATGAGGAAGGAGGGGGGGGGGGGGGGACCTGCAAGTCTCTAAATGCATGAGTAATAAGAGTCATAACCTTGAAAACATGTTGGGCATGATAGAAAATACATGTGAAATGCATGTTAGATTGTGATGGCCGTCGACTCCTCCTAAGAGAGTTGGAGAACTTTGTGGTTAATTCAGTCATTTCTATAAATCCATGCAAATTTTAAATGTAATTGTTTATTTCTATAAGGAATCAAATGTTGCTTCCTCACACAATCTTTGTGAGTCTCAATCAGGGCAATCGACAACATTTTTCTGATGTCGATCCTAGATTTATTTGGTCATTTGTATTGTTTTGTTAAGAGTTTGTTGTTTTGTTTGGTGGTTTGTTTTGATTTTTGCCGGTTTTTTGTGGGTGTGTGTAGCGTTTTTGTTTTGTTTGGTGGTTTGTTTAGTGTTGTAGTGTTCGTTTTGTTTGGTGGTTTGTTTAGTGTTGTAGTGTTTTTGTTTGGTGATTTGGTATAGTGTTGTAGTGTTTTTGTTTTGTTTGGTGATTTGGTATAGTGTTGTAGTGTTTTTGTTTTGTTTGGTGGTTTGTTTAGTGTTGTAGTGTTCGTTTTGTTTGGTGGTTTGTTTAGTGTTGTAGTGTTGGTGGTTTGTTTAGTGTTGTATTTTGTTTGGTGGTTTGTTTAGTGTTGTAGTTATTTTGTTTTGTTTGGTGGTTTGTTTAGTGTTGTTGTTTGGTGTTTGTTTAGTGTTGTAGTTATTTTGTTTTGTTTGGTGTTTGTTTAGTGTTGTTGTTTGGTGGTTTGTTTAGTGTTGTATTTTTTTGTTTTGTTTGGTGGTTTGTTTAGTGTTGTATTTTGTTTGGTGTTTGTTTAGTGTTGTAGTGTTTTGGCATAGTGTTGTAGTTTTTTTGTTTGGTGATTTGGTATAGTGTTGTAGTGTTTTTGTTTTGCTTGGTGGTTTGTTTAGTGTTGTATTTTGTTTGGTGGTTTGTTTAGTGTTGTAGTTTTTTTGTTTTGTTTGGTGGTTTGTTTAGTGTTGTATTTTGTTTGGTGTTTTGGCATAGTGTTGTAGTTTTTTTGTTTGGTGATTTGGTATAGTGTTGTAGTGTTTTTGTTTTGCTTGGTGGTTTGTTTAGTGTTGTATTTTGTTTGGTGTTTGTTTAGTGTTGTAGTTTTTTTGTTTTGTTTGGTGGTTTGTTTAGTGTTGTAGTTTTTTTGTTTTGTATGGTGGTTTGTTTGATTTATTAGATAAAAAAAGTAGTAAAATACACTTATTTGTTAAGGGTAACACAAAGTTAAAAACTTCACTCCTAGCAACAGGTACATAGGGAATTGTATAGTATTATAAATACAAAAATACAATCCACTTGTTACATTTACAATTTTTTTTTTGTTTAGTGACTTTTTTGGTGTTTTGTTGACTCTAAGTTTGTTTTAGTTTGGTTAATTTAATGAATGCTGCTCTGAAAGACTTTGTAGTACTGAATAAATATGATTTTTTTGAGATTATTAAAATATCTTTATACTCTGTGGTTATATAAATGCACAGGTTAAATTGGAGTTTTTTTTAATTCATTTTTTCAAGTAAAAAAAGCTCCGCTTCCATTACCCCTAACCATAGGCACTTATTTGGTTTATAAATAATGTTGACTAGTAGTACATTTCTCTCTAGTGCCAAAACTAGTTAATTGAATTTATACAAAAGTATTATTATGTCCCCTATTTCCAGGTGACATTTGTCTAGACAATTGTTTTTCTTCACTAGCCCATCAGATGGCGCCTGCTTTCAGTCTGGAGGCTGTTCAGGGTGCAGTGGTAAGTCACAGATGTTGCTTGTCCTGTTCTTTTGTTTTCCCCCCATTGAGAAGAGAGACCTCAGCTGTTAAAGGAGATTCTTCATTATGGCTTTAATGTTCTTTAGAAAATCATTTCCATTAAAACATTTTTTTTTTCAAAGGAAGGTATTAAAGCGAAGGTTGAACAACGCACAGGCTCGTCAGGCATTTTTGAGAGCTTCTCAATGACCGATCACTGTGTGGGCAAAGGCCTCTATCCAGAAGACTACAGCAGGCTCCAATAGAGACGGGGGGATGGGGAACGATTTGGGTAAGGCAGATGTCTGCATGTGTTGCAGGTACATATGTATGATTTTTAAAAATAGAGATAAGACAAAATGTTCATATTGTGTCCTCTTGTAGAGGTGACTTCCTGTTGTGTGATGTCACAAAAACTAATGGTGATGTCATGGTTAATTTCAAAATTTGAATTGAAATGTCACAAAAACTGTTACTGAAAAACCAAAAGTGCGTATGTCCAGCTTCAAGATTTTGCAAGCTGTTTCAAACCCTAAATCAATAACATTTCATTATCAATCTAATGTTTAAGTAACCCGTCTTTTCTGTATGAGGGTCATTTTAACTGTTTAGACTTTAACATAGATTTATAATGACTTATCAACTTGTTGGTTTGAAGTTCAATTGTTTGAGTGCAAATTGTGACCCTATGATTCTGTAATAGTTTTGTATCAACTAGAAAATTGCATGTGTTGTAATATTTAATTCAGTGAACCTGAAGTCCAATTACGTATCAAAATCAGATAAGTGATTAGTGCAAAGTGTGTTTTGACGGCCATAGATTCATCAGAACAACACAGGTATTCTGAGTGTTCATCAAAATGTTTAATGAACCAATTCATCGGTTAATGAATGAACCAAATATGTTACAAATGGACCAGGTTTAAGACAGAAAAGAAAACATTTCAACAAATTGAGCCTCAGAATCTCAGAAAAGGAAGAAACTAAAGCCAATGAAGGATGAAATGGATTTACCTTTAAGTACTAGCTCACTTCTGACCATCAAATGCAGTTCGAGAACGTTTGCTAATCAGTGAGTTAAAGCAGTAGAAAACCCCTTGGACGAACATCTTAGCTATAATCTTAAAATAGAACTCAGGAACCCATAACAACGGAATCAAACGATTGGTCAAGATGACCACTGACAATACTCATCCTTTGACAGTAGAAACTAAACTGCGAGAGGGTGCTCATTTGTGCTTGATGTCTTTCTGCCTCTCAGGTTTATGGTCCAAATATTGGTGTGCTCTGGTCGATGACCAGCCAATAAGCCCTCCCTCGGGAACCTATAGCAGGTGTGATCATTCTGGGTAGACCGGTTGGAGTGGAATCCGCTCTGTGTCCATAGTTCAGAGTCTTATCTCAGACCACCTCTCTGTTCTACCAAACAGTGTTCTCCCCCATCTCTTGACCAGGATGGGACATGGGGCCATTGTAACTGGTGTTGTTGGCCAGGGGGAAGGGTGGACTCCCTGCAAAGCCACCCTCCCCCTGTGGATTGGGATGAAGAGGTCCGGTCATGCCTGGTTCGGGACTGGGGGTGTCTGCGTGGGAGATCATGTCCGTGAACCTTTGGTCGTCTGAGGGGTGGTGTGCAGAGACCGGGCCGCCCTCAAGGGGTCCTGAACCCGAGCCTAGGAGGTAAGGGGACTCGGCTGGAGACTGAGCTTGCGAGGAAGGAGGTCCGTGAGGGAAGAAATCGTAGTTGACCACTGGGCCGTAGTAATCAGCTTGGTATTCTGTAGAGAAAAAGAGTCCATTCAGTTACTACTTCTGATATATATAAAAAAAAGATTTTGAGTTGAGTATGACTTAACATTTAATTAATTCACAAGAAGTCATTTTTTTATTTGATGCCCAATTTCATCTGTTTTTTCACATTTTCTAAGAGGATGTGTCAGATAGTTTGGCTATGACCAAAAGACTCATTACGAGCATGTAACAAAGACAGTGCTTTAATGAACACTCTAATGAAATGTGAGGAAAGAGGATGTAAATAAACATGGAAATCATAGAAGGCATGTTTTTTTTTATATTTCCTCACATATCCATCCCCTCGCTCCGTCATAGCATTGTGATTGGCCTATATAATTAGTGCTACACAAAGTCATTAACATTCCTCCCCAATTCCATTATTTTTTTCCTGCAGTTGTGATACTTTAATGTGCTAATCAATCATCAAAAGACATTTTATTATAAAGAAACGCCACTTTTTCACTGAGTGATAGATCGTCGAATCATCAATGCCAGACCTCCAGAGATCAGTACATCTATTTGTTCCCATGTTAAGGAAAGCTTTTACTCTGGAAATGTATGATTTTTTTTGTAGGGATTTGAAATGTGCAGTTTTCCAATTAATTCTAGAATGGTTGGTGACCTTATTCTGACTGTATTGCTTTGTTTACCCATTACAGAAACCAAAACACAGCTTGCATCTTTGCCAAATACCTGTTAGTTTGACAGATACCAGGTGTGTGTGTGCATATCCGAATCAAAAAGACCAAGCTGGAATGTCGCGCAACAGGTAACACACATGGTTTTTAGGATCCTTTCAATCAGATTTCTCTGTATTCGTTGTGACTGGAACCCACTGCACAATTCTCCAATGAACACCAGTGCAATCCTGTGTTATAGTTCTCATCTTTTTATATTTTGCTCTGATTTTTAAGAGACAACATAAATATGGCTTTTGGATTCTGCGTTAAAGCTCTGAGGAATGACGTGTTAGCACCATCTTAGCACCGGTAGAGAAACTGCATGTAAGAGTCTTTGAGCTTTCAGAGTAAGAGAAAAACCTTGAAGTTCCAGCGAATGTGTGTGAGGAACAGAACATGATATTGTGTGTAAATGTGTTTTGACAGAACATTCTTTATGTACCTCCGTAGTAACTGTATCCTCCAGGGCCCATTATTTCAGGGTCCTCTAGTCTTCCTCCAAGTGGCCTCATTCTGCGCGGTCCCCTGAAGAAAGCGTGCCGTCGAGCACCGAGCGCGCTGAGCTGCTTCATCCTACGTTCTTTAGACCGCCGATTTTGAAACCACACCTACGAGGCAAAACCACAATTATAAATGTGTGATTACCTCACAGAGGTACGTGATCTTCCTTACTTACTTATACATTCCTATAATTTTCCATTTAGAAAATGGTTAACAGAAACGGGGGAAAAAACACACACTTGTCCAGGTTACTTGATTGTTTACGGGAGTATTGTGAGTATTTATTTATTTACAAAACTAGATGTTTCTTATGTTGGTTAAAGGGACACCCTGTGGGACATGAAAGAAGATATTCTGAAGAACAGATTTGTCCATACAATGAAAGTCAAAGGGGTCCAAACAACTTGAAAAGACAACATTTTTTAGAATATCTTCTTTTGTCATTTGCAGAAAGAAAATATCATACAGATTTTTCATTTTGGGTGAACTATACCTTTAACAGTTGCATTTTTTTAGCCATTGCAGGCGGAAAATAAGATTGCTATATTGCTTATTATATAAGATAGTACATAAATAAGACTAGGCAGTTTTCTTTTAGTCTCTGTACCATCAACACTCCTGTTGATTTAATGCTATTAGAAACACTTAAACAACTTAATGAGAGAAATTAACACAACATACGTTACTGGTCAATGTTAATCTGAAATATTGTCACAGTGTTATATAAGCTTTGAAATGTCATTCTAGAAATAATAATGTGACCAAATTAACTGAATACCGAGAGGATGGATGGCTACACTAAACTAAACTAAACACTGTTCTAAAGATATTGGCAGAACTGGCTATATTGCACACACGGACAAATATTCTCTAGTTTTCATGTTTATCAAACTAATAATGACAGAACCAACACATAATAATTGATCTGGCCCAACCTGTTAAATACGTCTTGTCAGAGCTAAAATGCTACTGAACTGCAATGCAATGCAATAGATTCCTTAGATTTATATTCCTGTGGAAATTAATATGCTGTGATGATTTCACCAGTCCCTCATCGTTATGCACGCACGCCCATAATTTCTGAGACACTGCGGTGCTGACAAGTATCGTTTGATCACAGGCGCCGCCAGCTCATTACAAATAGACCTGATATAAAAGTGTGTGACAGATGCAATATCAGACTCATCACTGTCGAACATTGTTTCAATCTTTTAGCAAGACCAAGGCAATCTGATCTACCACTGTGCCGGTGAAACTCAAACATAACCTTTTAGTCAAAAGAATCACAACCATATGCTTCAACAAACACCACAAGGGCCGTTTTTCACACTGTTGTCATATAAACTGCTTGCGCAGGAACAAAGAGTAGAGAATGATATGAAAATGTCTGACATAAGGTGACATTGTTATGCATGATGGTTCAATGTAACACATTCATGTCTGATTCTGCATTGCCACTGCATAATATATGCTAACAACAGTTTGTCTGCTCTGGAGGCACAATCCTGCCATGTACGAAAGAGAAAAAGAGAGAGAGACTATATCGAGAGTGTGTTAGAGAGACAAAAACATGTTCTCTACCTAAAACCACTTAAGCATTCCTCTCCATGCACAGCAAAGGCAACACCTGCTTATGGAGAACAATCGGCTAACTGTTTGGTACATTTTTATGGAAATGTTTTGCCTCCTCCTGAGTGAGCGTTGCTTAGGGATTATACACACACGCTGCTGAACCGGCATGGCTCTGGAGGGCTCCCTGCGCAGAGCGCAATCCACATTTAACACATAACAAATGAACAGGGACGTGTGGCAAAGGCCGTCTCCATTTTGGCTCAGAAACAAAGCACTGAGCCTTGCTGGGATTCAGAGAGGGTTGTGATTTCTTGATGACAGCGACACATGAAGATGAGCTGTGTGCTTGAGTGGATAACTTTACTCATCAGACATCAAGAATCAAGTTCCCTTCCCTATAACTGGTAATTAAACAAAGGTGTATTTTTATACGGACTTGACAATGTGCTCTTATCCTCATTGTTATTAAATCCCTGTTCTGTATTTTCTTTACATTTATAATCATCACGTCATCCTTTCTACAAAGCTCCTAAATTGTAAATGACATCTAAATATGTTTCAGGACTAAATACTTTTGGCATTTTTCACTGAAAAATGATGGAAAACTCTCGCTCTCACTAATGGTGTTGATCTGGACTTTAAAGCATGGCTGTGTTTGAGAACAACACCTCCAATCAAATTTCACCTCATAAATAGCTTGAGAAATTTATTTAAAAAAAAGTTCTTGCATTTAGTAAGACAGTTGGCTATAATTGCTGTTAGAACAGCTTGTCTTTCACAGTCATATTTTCTCAGCAGGAAATGACAAGCCTACCTATCATGTAGCTGATGTTATCTTGCGTTTTTGATCAGTGCCTATACTACCTCCATTGGTGACTTTAACTGCTTTACAACTGTGAAAATTCTAGCCTATATTTGGATTGTTGTCATATTTTATGTATACCAGATTCCTAGACTGCAAATATAACAAACCATTTAGAAGCATAATATCTTAGTAGTATGTCAATTAAATGTTAACTTATACATACACATGCTATACTATTAATGTGTAGCCTACAATCAAAAAATAATTGTAATAGGTATACAATTCTATCAAATGAACTCAGACATTCAATCATCATCCTGCACTTCCAGGAGAAGTTAAAAGTGCCCTATTTTTTACACACGCACACACTCATATATTTTGTATGGTTTGTTAGTGGGAGATGACCTTGTCAAACCATGACTTTGTAAAGTATACAACTAATTATTGAAAACTTTATAGAAATATCAGCATTGAAATGTATTTGTATAAATGGGTTAGGGTTAGGGTTAGTAGTGGCATGGAGGTCAATAATAAATAAACTGTTACTTAAAAAAAAAAATCAGTCATATCCCAGTGGTTCTCTATCCTGGTGGGGGGGTGTAGAACGGGATTGAGAACTGCCACATTATTTTCATTTAGCTCGAAGTGAGACAAATGTTTGTGATATCTTGTTTAAAATATTTAAGAAATGTACTTTTCAGAATGGATACGGTACATATCGTGGAACGGCCTAAACAAATAATAAAATAAATGCAAGTGTATTGTCACCTGTATGACTCGCATGTTGAGGCCTGTCTCCTGCGCGAGCTGCTCGCGGATGTGTCGCGTGGGCTTCGGCGTGGCCACGAACGCGGCTTTCAGAGTCTCGAGCTGTTTGGCCTTGATGGTGGTGCGCGGGCCCCGTCGCTTTGTGCACGAGTTCTGCTCCTCGTTCTCGTTGTTGTTAGTGTCCTTATCTGAGGATGTGGAATTGTCCGTCTCCTTCGTGTCGTCCTGGATCGGATCCGGAAGATCAGGCGATAAACTCCGGTCCGTACACGATGACACTTAAGCATGTTAAAGGACCAATGATGGACATATTAGACTCACTGCAATGTTTCTCCCTAATGGTCACTATAATAGCCTATACGATCATCATCCTCTTTAAATAACAGATGTAGCTTAAGTAGGCTAATAATATAGAAAAGTACATATTGCATTGTTCACCTATTAATGGTGGCCTAATTTTAATAGATGTTTAATTGCCTAGTATAATTGCATAATCTGATATATGATATAGGCTAACAATCAATTTGACACATTTCAACTACAAAAAAACCTAGCCTACAAATATGGCTGACCAGACATGCGGGGTTGTAGCTACTTTCTTACTTTTTCTGAACACAAAGATTACACAAAATTGCCTTAATTGGACTATGTATAAAGTTGTTAGTCTATAGCTAATGCATGTTTGTGTATAATAGGCAGATATTATTACTAAATAAATGTTTGGTTAAATGTTACGTTAATACTGAATGAAGACTTCAAGCAAGGTATATATATATATATATATATATATATATATATATATATATATATATATATATATATAATATATATATATAATATATATAATTAACACAAACATACACACACAGAAACAAAGGAGAAAACAAGCAGAGATCACTTCTGCAAAATATCGGAGGAATTAAGTCTGGTTGTCTCTTGGGACAGGCTGCTGTGCTTGATAACAGCTTGTCATTGTCTGAGGAGCGGGGATATACGACTACAGACGTTTATCTGACAAGAACGCGCATGGACTGAGGAGAATGAGTTATGGACACTTCTCCATAGGTGGACAACACCAAACCAAAAGAGTCCTCATTTTGCAATGAAAAAATGGATTGACTGAATCATCATTGTAACTAGCCCGGTTCGATGTACTTTTATTTAGGCCTACTTTTTAATTTGAAATTCTAAAACAAGTTAGGCCTATTAAAAAAAAAAAAACATTTTGCAAAAATATAACTAGCCTATTCGAAATCTAATAACCGGTAGATTTATCCTTGTAAGTGGCCTTGGGTGGATATATTTTTGTCTTACAAGTATGCATCAAGTCATTCAAAATAAGGATTGGTGTAAAAATAGCACGCCACACAATTTCAAAAGACCATTTTCTGCATTAATGAATCTGAGTGTTGTACGTCCCTTTTAAATCGACTGGACGAAGCACTCAGTCGCTGTTAAATTAATTGGACTAGCACTGACCCACAAGTGGAGGCGATAATAATGTCATCTGTGTGTTGGGAAACAAACAGCCTGTCCGTGATTCTGAACACTTGAGCATCACAGCCACGGGGACGCGCGTAAATAGTCAACTCACACACCTCTGAATTGGGCTGCTCGTTTTCTTTCAATGGATTTTACATTTGAATTCAGCACACGGGCCCTGTTAATGTGCATTTACATCTTTGAAACAATAGAAAGATACAGAGAGCACGTTAGAACATCTTACCTAAATAGACTAACAAACAAACACAAAAGAAAATGATAATAAAAATAAAACTTGTATTGCTTCAAAATGGAAACGAATGCGCTTCCCTGAACAGCTTCGCATTATGAAAACTTAAAATCGAGTTTAAAGCAGTTCTTACAAATGTAATCTTTTTATTGGTGTGGTTTAAAAAAAAATCTAAATAAAATTGAACAAAAATATTTGATTTAATAAATAATGTAATGTGGTGTAACCATAAATTAAATATTTATATATCAGAAATTTCTATTACACGTATTCGATATTTTTCGCTATATTTTCATTTATAGGATTTTTATTTCCATATTAATTTTGAACTTTGTAATGAAAAGCTTAAAACTTGAAATTCATAATAGGCTATTTGTAACAACATTGACAGTTATTAGGGTCTAAAAGTGTCCTCTCAGTTTTCATATCACATGACAACAAAATGGCTTCCTTCATGATGGTTATGCCATTATTGACATTGATAATCGTGTTTTTAAAGAAACTGCATGACATTTTAAAAAAAAATTAATAATAAGAATAGAACTATTACAAACTACTTAAACCAAACTTTTCTTCCAGATAATTTTCTCTCACACCACCAAGGCATTTTTACTTTAAGCCCAACAAAAAATATCTAAATTAATTGAAAATGTAACCGACCGTTAATATTAATCAAGTCATTTTATATGACTTGCCATTTTAATGTAATATTGAATAACTCACGTCACATCATTGACCCATAATTCATACAACTGAGTCAATCTCTCTCTCTCTCTCTCTCTCTCTCTCTCTCTCTCTCTCTCTCTCTCTCTCTCTCTCTCTCTCTCTCTCTCTCTCTCTCTCTCTCTCTCTCTCTCTCTCTCTCTCTCTCTCTCTCTCACACACTCCACACATCACACACACACACCACACACACCACACACACACACACACACACACACACACAGCTCTATTCGTCTCTCTCACCTGAGTTTAAATTGACCTCTTTGATAGCGCTCGCGCTGAGGTAGTCCTCTTTACACACAAATTTGTTTTCGTCGATGACGTAGAGCTCCTCGCCCGTGGACAGCTGTTTGTTGCACACCATGCACGTGAAACAGTTCAGATGGAACACCTTGCTGCGCGCTCTTCGCACGAGGTCGCTGGGCGAAATGCCCTGCGAGCAGCCAGCACATTTCGTACCAAAACGCCTGTAAGGAGAAAAACAACATTTGATAAGAAAAGAGTTATGGCATGTTTAACCTAATGACCAACACAAAAGGTTATGTAATCGACATTGATAATATTGCATTCCATTAGCTACTACATAATGAGTCAATAATTGTTTATTTTACAGATACTCCAGGGATTTAATGACCTGACTCCAAATTATTTGACGATTAAGTAACTGTTTAAATAAAATGTGTAGTATGTGCATTATTATGTATAGGCCTAATATTGTCTGTGCGGGCCTGTGTTATTGAGTAAAAATACTAGCCAATAATATGGATAACGCACAATTTCACTCATTGTGTCAGCTATGGCGTAGTAATTTGAACATAATATTATTAATATTATAAAATATTAACATTCTGTATACTTCAACAGTTTCAAGTCTATATTTTCTATTTAGCATTTGAATAAACCATGCCATCAACTCTGATTATTTCTAAAGGAATTTGGCAGTAAATGCTCAAGATAAAGTCATCATGCTCTAAATGAAGTGATATTGTGGGATTAGGCAAAACAACAAACATCCTGATTTTATTTTATTTATTCATTCAGCCTATGAAATGAGAGATAATCCGCCAATTATATATATATATATGTATGTGTGCGTGTGTGTGTACAATTGCTGATTTGTTAATCTGCGCACAGTTTTCATGGAAAAATACGTGTTTGTTCAATTTATATTTCAATGACAACGAGACGGGAAAGACCAGGTATACAGGCCGGTCGTGGTTGAGGCACGTCAAGCGCACTACTCCCTTCTTTTTTCTCCCCTCGGGTTTATTTTAACACTAATGCACTAAATCTTCTTCCATTTGTTATGGTATCGAGTCGCTCTCGCCCTTTTCAAATGCATCTCTCCCAGTGAAAGGCCATAACACTACTTACACAACAAATGGACGCATTACGGGTGATTACTGTTTCGCCCCACTAATGGCTCCACATTCAAGCGCCGAGCTCGATGGGCCCCATAGAACGTGATGGTCAAGGCCGTTTGGGATAACAATGGCACATACGAAAGCTTAAACACTGGATGACGTTAAATAGCTCAGGGAAATGTAAACTAGAAGAAAACCTGACACAACTCATTTAGCGATATTAATGACTAATAAAAATAAACAAGCGGCCTGTTCTGAGAATACAACAATATAATTACAGGTATACGCAACACAGGTGTTTTGAATGTTGTTTAGGGGCTTTAAATCTTTTAGGAATTTAGTGCATCATTTTAATACACGATTTAACCGTAATTCGTGTTCGGGGATTTAACTTGACTGCTGTTTATATTATTTCAATTAGGTTAAAGATATATTAACTTAATACGTTAATATTAATTAGGCTAGAACTTAATTATTAACAAAACATTTCAATGATCTTGGCTATTTTTACTACAATTTGGAGGGTATTTGAATTGAAATGACTGAATCTCCTATGTATAATTTAAAAAAATATATAGGCTATTTTGAATTTTCGTTCATAGTTCTGGATAAATGTAAACAAAAAAAAAAAAAAAAACTTTTGTTTTATATGAGTATTCCAATGAATGGTCCATCAAATGCACAATAATAATGCGTAGAATAATGACGTGTTTTAGTAAAACAGTTATTTCCCGAACAGGTTTTCTTTTTTCCCAACAATCATGTGCACAAAGGTTTTCAAGAGGAATTCTCACACCGAAAGCGTGTGAATACAATAAGCAATGAATACGTAGGCTAATCAATCAAAAGCTATTAATGAACGACGGAGGATCAAAGGTTTAACAGTACATTACACATTTTAGGCAGGTTAATCCACAAATGGAGACTCATCCACATAAGAGGAAAACAAGGGTAGGTAAATCCTACATGACACATTCTTCAAATGGGGATTAGTCCAGAAGTTTGACGAGGTGAGGCAGCCCAAATACACGCAGCTGCAGATCTTACCTGAAAAAGTCAATTTTGCAATAGAGCTTTCCGTCCCTTGAGAAACATTTTTCGGTCAGGTTGCAGTTACACTCACAGCACTGGACACACTTCGCGTGCCATGCACGGTCGAGAACGTTTAAGAGGAACCGATCCAGAATGGGCCTCTCGCAGCCCGCGCAGTGGACCATCATTCCGCCCTGGAGGGGACCGAGAGCCGATCTTCCCAAACGGGCACCGCGCCTCGGATTGGGGCCACACGAATCGGTGCGGAGCAACGTCTTGGCTTCTTGGAGAGGGAGGCAACAGCAGAGCAAATGTTCCGTCTTGAGAATGATTCTCCACCACGCCTAGAGGTAAACACTCCGGACGTGAATGTTATGCATTATACCTGTCGGCATCCAGAAATCCACTGAATCAAAACAATATATTCGTTGAAGAGAGTTTGTGAACAAAAAGGCTTCTCCAAGTTTTCCTCTTGTTTTTTTTGTTTGTTTTGGGGCTCTTGATCCACCTGCTTGTGTCCACTCACCTCACCGACACTTTTTTACATCACTCTGTTCCAGTTCGCGGGAGCTTCTCGCATCCGTATTCAGATTTGATGACGTTTTTTCTTGCACTTACGCCGCGGTGACCAATCACAGACAAGTTGCCATGGCAACGGGTTTAAATATTGGCACTCTCAGATTGCTTTCGGAGGTCTACCTTGGGTTTGGTAAAACGTCTATAAAGGCTGATGGTAGTAAAGGTACTAATTATTTCATCGACGTGCTTGCTTTTTTTCTTTTTCTACCGAATTTGCGATTGGACTGGATCACTAAAATCTGAAAAAAGTGCACGTGTATTTAGTATGAAGCTTTGCGTTTTGGCCTCACTATAGTCCTGGATCCTGGACAGCACGTTCGGACTGGAAGACGCTCTTCGATTTCTTTGTAGACTTTTTGAGATTATTTTTTTATAATGACTCCATTGCTCTATTTTCTCTTGTGTAATTAATGCAGGATTTGAGAGTGAAAATCTAGTGCCAGTGGCTACCAGAAGGTAATAAAGAAATGGTTAACCCTCTGGGCTTCTTCGTCCGAAAACGGACGAAAACTTTTACGTTTTGAAATGTTTAATTTTTTTTGCTTCATCGGATGGGGGTGAAACTTGGTGACTTTTGTTGTATTACCTATATGAACACACAAAAAAATCAAGGAGATGATTCTGATATGTTAAAGGGTCGTAAAAATTTTTGTCACACTTAGCTTCCTCACCGGTCTAAAACGGACGACATAGGAAATGAATGGGAAATACGAAAAAATAGGAAAATTTAGAGAAACTTTTGGTTGTACAAACTTCAGATCAGCCACTCTGCTGAAAAAAAGTGTACAGTAGTAAAGGGGTGACACTCTAAAACATGAAGAGTGCAAAAAAGACACCCCACCCCACACACACACACGCCCACACACACACAGAGATAAACTGGCTTATTACTGTGTAATAACAGATAAACTGACTGCAACAGTAAATTTTTTGAATTATGCTAAACAAACTCAATAAATGAAGAAAAAAAAAACTCTCGCTCAAATGCACACACGCGCGCACACACACACACACACACACACACAACACACACACACACACACACACACACACACACACAGAGAGAGAGACAGATAAACTGGAAAGAGTGCAACAGCAAATTTTTAGAATATGCAAAATAAAATCAATAAATGAAAAAAAAATCTCGCTCAAATGCAAACACACACACACACACACACACACACACACACACACACACACACACACACACACACACACACACACACACAAACTGGCAAGAGTGCAACAGCAAATTTTTAGAATATGCAAAATAAAATCAATAAATGAAAAAAAAAAATCTCGCTCAAATGCACACACACACACACACACACACACACACACACACACACACACACACACACACACACACACACACACACACACACACACACACACACACACTAAACTGGCAAGAGTGCAACAGCAAATTTTTAGAATATGCAAAATAAAATCAATAAATGAAAAAAAAAAATCTCGCTCAAATGCACACACACACACACACACACACACACACACACACACACACACACACACACACACACACACACACACACACACACACACACACACATAAACTGGCAAGAGTGCAACAGCAAATTTTTAGAATATGCAAAATAAAATCAATAAATGAAAAAAAAAATCTCGCTCAAATGCACACACACACACACACACACACACACACACACACACACATAAACTGGCAAGAGTGCAACAGCACATTTTTAGAATATGCAAAATAAAATCAATAAATGAAAAAAAAAATCTCGCTCAAATGCACACACACACACACACACACACACACACACACACACACACACACACACACACACACACACACACACACACACACACACACACACAGAGAGAGAGAAATGAACTGGTAAGACTGCAACAGCAAATTTTGAAAAAAATGCAAAAATAAAAAATACAAAAGACTCGCTCAAATGCAACACACACACACACACACACACACACACACACACACACACACACACAGAGAGAGAGAGAGAGAGAGAGAGAGAGAGAGAGAGAGAGAGAGAGAGAGAGAGAGAGAGAGAGAGAGAGAGAGAGAGAGACAGATCAACTGGCAAGAGTGCAACAGTTAATTTTTAGAATATGCAAAATAAAATCAATAAATGAAAAAAAAATCTCGCTCAAATGCGCGCGCACACACACACACACACACACACACACACACACACACACACACACACACACACACACACACACACAACACACACACACACACACACACACACTTGTTTATAAAACAAACATTTTCTCCCCTGCCTGCTACCATGGCTGGTTAGATCAAAGATATATGCAACAATAAATATAATATTTAAAATTTGTATGTATATAGTTAAAATTATGTTTATTATTATTATTTTATTCCTATTTTTTAACCTACAGTTTGATAATGATTGTTTGCTGTTATGTTATTTTATGTTTTCTATGTTCGATCATAATTGCTGTTCCCTTCTGAAGTTTGTATTACCATTTATAGAATTAAAATTAATTAATTAATTTTAATTAATTAATAATTAATTGCAAAATGTTTGTATAAAGTGTTTTGAATTATCACTATCCACCCTTTTGTTCGATTTTTTTAATTATCAAATACTGAGTAACAAAAATGTTTGGATTGTGTTCCCTTTCTAACCAAACATTATTGTTTGATTGTAATCATAATGAAAAACCTAATACTTATCTAAAAAAAAAAATAAAAAAAAATATTAAAAGTAGTCTTTTAGAACATCTAAATATATATCTTAATAAAAAAAAACGAATCAGATCGAGAAATCATGTCTAAAACAACAATAAGAATCAAAAAAGCCTTTCTATGTATTTACATAGGAAGCTATAGGCAGCCTACAGGCCGTTAAGGGCATTGCACACAATAATTTATTTTTAAAGCCACTGGGTGGCGGTCTTCTTACTTGAAATTTTTTGGCATGCAGCCTAGACCCTATTTTGATGTAAAACGTTGCATTTATTGAAAAAAAAATTTTTTTTAATAATAAAAAAATATATATATTAATTTTAATGGAAAAAATAGCTCATACAAATTATATAATTAATGCAAAGTATCATAAAAAACTCAAAAAATTCTAAATAATAATCAGAAAATATTATAGAACAAAAATATATTTGAATGGTTATCCTGGGAAAAAAATAAAGTTAAATTTTAAGGCTTCGTCCGTTTTTGACCGGGAGGAAGCTAAGTGTAACTACTTTACGAAGAAGCCCAGAGGGTTAAAATATGTAGACATTTATAGACATTATTTAGCCTACATTTTCACGTCTTTTGCATGATGCGTAAGGAAAATAAGTGTAGAAAATCCAAATAGCCATCATCCCTGCGTCTTAATTCTGAAGGAGTGATCTGTGCGCGCGGTGGGGGATCCCGTTCTTTTATCATGCATAAAGCTATTTACAGGGAAATGCACTGGATTAAGATACTGGCTCGCATCAATAGAGAGTACCGGATCGCCCAGCAGTTTGACAAAGTAGCCACAAATCGAAGGGATTTTAAATATTTACCCAGGTAATCATTTTGTTAGCTGTGGAAATGCAAACATTACACTCTATAGTTTATTCGGGTGAATTAGAGACTGCATTTACAATCTTTTAGCAGCTTTTCAGCATTTAGTGCAAATGACTATTGTTCAAATTTAAACCTTTTATTGTTATTTAAAAATTTCTTTACAGGTCGTGTATTCTCGTGCGTATGTTCACATGCATGGGTTTCCTAAGACATTATATATTTTAATTTATCTACTAAAAGGAAAATGTATTTAAAATATAAATGTTATTGTTAGCCAGTGGTATTTTTTAAACCACATTTCCCTATGCATTAGCATTACATATTTCGCAGCATTTTGTCAGAGTGCTGTGTTTTCACGGTGCCTGAAAGCCACCGGCATGTGTAATCACTGGAATAAATCCGGATCAGGCCACCCGTGGTCTGTCTACCTGCTTCCCTCTCTCCATGTAAACAATAGCACATAGTTTACAGTTGTGTTAGTGTATCGGATTAGAAAGCAAATGCAAACACCCTAACCAAAGCTCTGCCCAAATAGAATTTATGCCTGGGACTATTTAAAAAAAAAAAAAAAAAACTAATAATAATAATAATAATACATTTTCTATCTATCTATCTATCTGGGACTATTTAAAAAAAAAAAAAAAAACTACTATCTAATAATAATAATACATTTTCTATCTATCTATCTATCTATCTATCTATCTATCTATCTATCTATCTATCTATCTATCTATCTATCTATCTATCTATCTATCTATCTATCTATCTATCTATCTATCTATCTATCTATCTATCTATCTATCTATCTATCTATCTGATCATCCCCTACAATTAATAATCCCTTTACAACACGCAGGGCTTAAGCAGTGACTAAATAGCGTTTGGTAATATTTGGAGTCAGGGGATGCCGGTGGGCTGCATGCTGTAGAAAAGGAGAACCAAGGGCGAGTTTCGGGACCCCCGCTGTTCTTGGCAGGCAACAACGGCAGCGAGTTTGGCTTCGTTTACATTTCTAATCCCTTCGCGATGCACGCTATTTATTTTCTCACTAAGTATTGTTTTGTTGACTTCCCATTTAAGAAATCCTCAGTTTTCCCCCTGACGTTACCCTTCGCGAATAAGCAAATATGAGTGAAATGCACGCCTGGGCTACTTCCATTCATTTGCATATTTTTAAACAGCTAAATACTAAAATTAAAGGTGCCATCTGTTTACAATCGCCCTGACAGAAGAGCCATTAACAGGCTGGCCTAACCTTGTCGAGTCTTTTTGGTTAAATAGCGAATCAGCCCACAGCTTGTGCGTGCGCACATATGCAGCCAAAACTATGTGAATGTGGACGTATAGAAACGCAGCACTTCATTGAAATCTGATTTTAAGCGAATCAGAACCTTCCCACTCTCATATTACCTTGTTTTATACGACATTCAACGCGTTATCATTTGATGCACGAGAAAGCTAACATTTGGGACTGGAAACGAGTCCATTCTTCTACGTCTAATCAATAGGCCACAGTGCCATGAAGCACCAGAGAAAGGGACTGAAGTCTCTGAGGTTCTGCTATACAAACACACGGTAGTCGAGCCACCTGTGCAGACTGAGGAACTGTCCAGGGTGCTGAAAACAGCGGGAGGGATTTATTCTCTCAATGACTAATTCATCCAGTCAGTGTGTGAATTATACAATGACTTTCAGGAGGGTTGGATATTATAAAAGAATTTCGACATTTCAAAAGGATTTTTAGATGTCTACTTACATTTAAAAAAAAAAAAAAAACTAAATGCATTTTTCAGAGCGCAAGTTTTAGCCTATTGTATGCACCACTAGCACAGCTAAAACAAAATTCTTAAGTTTTAATATAATTTGCGATATTTGTATTTCGCTATGACGTACCCACTTTTTGTTTTTACTTCCGGTTGACGCATATCGCTTGTAGAAAATATATTAGATTTATATTTGATCATTATTATGGCATATAAGTATAATTATTATTGCCTACTCACCTTACAAGTCAAAAATGTCCTCTATAAGATACACTAACACCTTAATCATTCAACACCAGCCGTTTAATTGAGAATTGAATCGCTGTCCAATCAATGAATAATCCATAGGCTAATAACTATTTCTCTTCAATTCACCACTCTCTTTCTTAAACATGTTCAACTTTACAATCATCAAGTCAGACAACTCACAACACAAAAAGCAATTTTCATTATTATATGAATGATTATTATGGACATTAAAAGTATAAGTGAAATATTTAATGTGTTACACTTATGTCCAAAAACCTTTGCAAAACTCCAACTGAAAGCAGATAAAACAGAGCATTGTTGTGATTCATTTAAAGGCAAATGTCCTTATTATCGGTCTCAAAGGCTTCGGGTGTCTATCAAAGATATCATACAAGTGTGATCTCTCGAGTTTTGCATAAACAAGACATGAATACATGCATAGTAGATAAAACGGCTCAGTGTTCTTTGTGCAATTTACAGACAGAAGTGTTTAGAGGGCCTACTTTGCGAACGCTTTATTTAGTGGACATTTCCACATATACACACAAACTATTAGCATGAATGAAAACAATACACAACAGAAAGAGAAAAAGAGAGGGAGAAAACATCCACATAAACAAACACACAGAGTGTATTTTATAATGTATTTATTGGCATGGATGGTTCCATGAAGAACCTGCAACATCCATAAAACATTCCCATTCCACAAAACCTTATTTGGAAAAAGGTTATTTAGATGATTTACATATGTTAAATCTTTAACTACTATGTACTTACGTAAAATTAGTTTATGTTGTATTGCAAAACACTGCTATTTGATGTGGGACACAGATAGGGACAGGTCTGGTATGGGTAGGTTTAAGGTTGGGTTAAGGGTAAGGGAAGAGTCAACAGTGTAACTATAGAAAATGATGGAAATGAATTACAGCTATATAATTACATGGCAGTGTTTTTAAATATAGCCTAAGTACAATGTAAAAACTTGAGCATTGTGTCAAAGGATTAATGTAAATGTTAGTACTCTTACGCAAAAGATGCACAGAGCGAAAAGGGATAGTGTAAACCATCAGAAGAACATGAGAGACACGAACATACACACTTTTAAATGAGCTCCACTCAAAACATGTCTCCCTGGAGACATTTCAGTGAGTGGCACACCTCCACAGACCTTCATTCTCACTGCCAGAACTAGCCTGGAGGGGCCAAGCCATCTCAGCATGTTTTCTACCCCGTACTACAATCCACCAAGTCCACCGCACACATGGGCAATCAGACAGACAGACAGACAGACACACTCTCGGCCCACAGTGCCATTAGTCTTGAAAGGTAGGAGAAGGGAGAAGAGGTGAACAGGCATCTCAAGCATTCCGATTTGCGACCCCCCCTCCCATCCCTCCGCCTCCCGTATCTATCCACCAAAGGGGTACATGACTCCCCAGGGCTGAGGCAGCAGGCTGGGGTAGGCCTGGAGGGGGCTGCGGTTGTGGGGGTCGGTCAGTGTGATGGATGGTTGATTGGTAGCTGTCCCAGGGGCCTCTCTCGCTCTCACCTCTGGCGCTGGGAATTAAAAGGCGGTTTGTCTCTAGCGAGTCCTCAGCTGCTGAAAGCAGCCCGGCAATTTCACAGAGATCAGAGAGGGCATTACCGCTGCCTGTCAGGGGAGCCGTCACACAGCCGGACACCACAGGGTGGGGTGGCGAAGGGGGGCCGCTACTTACAGGCATGCACATGCGTGTTAATTCTCACGTTGAAAAACACATGAATGCAGATGAGGAAAAGGAAGGACTCTGTGTCTACGGTGCACGACTTCTCTGAGGAGCTGATCTGTCTGAGTGGAGAAGATGAGCCACACACACACACACACACACACACACACACTCTCACAGGGCCTTTTATTGACAGCCCTGTCCATCTCACTTATCTGTTCTAATCAAAGCTCTCTCCATTAACACCCAAACTACCCTCAGCACCAATGCGAGACCCCTATCCTGATGAGTATAAATACACACAGACATTCACACTTTCCACACACTCACACACCCACTAAAACACCAAGGAACTTATTAACAGCCACCAAGCAGTTTGAGTTTGGTGGAAACCAGCTGGATAGAAGCACCACTGAACTCTGTTAACGTTATGGCCATGGCTGATGGATTCAAATTTGAAAAACAGGATTTTTAAATACCAACTCAAATGTCTTAACGAAGGGGGTTCACCTATTGTTTGATTAAAATATGCATTAAACTAAAATACAAGTTTACGTTGTTTTAAACATAAGCTAGTTCAGAGTTCATCTAAATGTTTCCATCTTACATTTAAAATGTAATGTACAAGTACACAACTCTGTACATCAATAATGATTAATTTAATGACTTTGCAATGTAAGCATCAAGTATGCAAAAACTTTACTGTGGTAATATATGGAAGTTATAGGCCAGGTTTATAATGCAATACACTTTGGTGTGAAAGACCCCTATTTTACAAAAATAGTTAATCAAATATGAAAGTTCTGTTATCATTTAGTCACTTTCATGTCATACAAAAGCCACAATTTCTGTTTTTTAGCGCAAAGCATAACGAGAAGTTTAGCAGAATGTCCAACATTGTAAAACAGTTACAGGGGTTGGACAATGAAACTGAAACACCTCTCATTTTAGTGTGGGAGGTTTCATGGCTAAATTGGACCAGCCTGGTGGCCAATCTTCATTAATTGCACATTGAACCAATAAGAGCAGACTGTGAAGGTCCAATTAGCAGGGTAAGAGCACAGTTTTGTGCCGTGTATCAGGATGACAATGCACCAATACACACAGCAAGACTGGTGAAAGATTGGTTTGATGAACATGAAAGTGAAGTTGAACATCTCCCATGGCCTGCACAGTCACCAGATCTAAATATTATTGAGCCACTTTGGGGTGTTTTGGAGGAGCGAGTCAGGAAACATTTTCCTCCACCAGCATCACGTCGTGACCTGGCCACTATCCTGCAAGAAGAATGGCTTAAAATCCCTCTGACCACTGTGCAGGACTTGTATATGTCATTCCCAAGACGAATTGACACTGTATTGGCCGCAAAAGGAGGCCCTACACCATACTAATAAATGATTGTGGTCTAAAACCAGGTGTTTCAGTTTCATTGTCCAACCCCTGTATATGATCAATAAGTTATGAAAACATGTTTTTACATAGCTAAATACTCATCAAAATAAGTACTTTTCAAAATTCAACTTTTTTTGAAATTATACGAGATTAATTTTTTTTAAAGTCAGTTTAATGTAATTTAAGTTGAAATTACTTAAATATTCAAGTTGATTGTACTTAATTTAAAGGGATACTCCACTGGTTTTTCATATTAAACTATGTTATTCCCTTAACTAAGACGAGTTGATACATACCTCTCTCGTCTCAGTGCGTGCACTATATCTCTCTGTATTGCCGCAAAACTATGTTAGCACTTAGCTACACAGTGCATTAAATATGGGCCAAAAAGAGAAGCGACCAAACACTTCCTCGTTTTCCCTATTTAAACACAGTTACTCAAGTAGTGTAACTCGACCTAGGCTGGTGACACAAAATAAAACGTGATTTTCTAAGCATTTAAAATTGATGACTATATTGCCCCCTGTTATTTACATCAATTTTAAACGCTTAGAAAAGCACAACGTTTTATTTTGTGTCACCAGCCTGTCTTTTTGAGCCAACTGTTTTAATAGACGAGAAGTGCTGGTGTTTTTTGCCAGCTAGAGTGCTAACATAGTTTTGCGGCAATACAGAGAGATATAGTGCACGCACTGAGACGAGAGAGGTATGTATCAACTCGTCTTAGTTAAGGGAAAACCCATAGTTTAAAATGAAAAACCGGTGGAGTATCCCTTTAAGGCAGAAACTTTTTTTTTTTTACAGTGCCGAAGTTTCAGTGTCAATTCAGACAGGTGTTATATTATATTATATTGATTATATTATATTATAATACATTATGAATATTATACAGCTTATTATTACAAAATATAATTTATACCTTTGATGGCAAAGTTGAATGTCCAGCATCATGTCACTCACACTTTGGCTAAACATGGTGTAGGCATGATGCGAAGATGAAGATAAAAGTTAACAGACTTTATTGACAGAAAGAGAACTACGCCAAACTAAACTTATCATTAATAAGAAATGACAGATGAGAACTAAAATACAGGCATATACTAAGTGAAAACAAAGATGATTGGAATAACAGTAACCATAGTAAATAAGTGGCGGGAAACTGAGAACAAAAGACTGTGACTGAAGATAAACAAACAAGAGTAAAACTAAGCATAATCGTGACAGTCACATGATTCTTCAGAAATCATTTTATGATTATTTGGTGCTAAAGAAACTTTTTTTATTTTATTTATCAATGTTGAAAAAAGTTGTGCTGCTTAATATTTTTGTCAAAACCATGAAACAATTGTTCAGGATTCTTTGATGAATAGAAAGTTCAAAACAACAGTATTTATTTAAAAAATAAATCTTAAGAATCGAAAAGTGTTTACGGTTGCTTCGGACTTATTCAGCATCCTTGCTAAATACAAGTATACATTTCAACAAAAATAGGTTATTATTTGAAGGTGTCCGTGTTACAGTGTAATTATGTATTTAAGTACATATGCAATAATAATTAACTACATTCACTTACTATAGAGTTAGTTAGGGCTTGTTTCAGGGTTAGTTGCATGTTATTAAGCATAATTTGTAGTTATACAGTAATTACATGTAGGACACGGGAAAATAAAATGTTACCAAAAAATCTTACTATACGCAGATGTTTGAGTGGTAGTGTGTATGTTATCTATATCAGTGAATATGAAATGTAGTGCAAGTTGTATGAAAGCAGTGTGTTTTTAAAAATATTTGAATCGAATGCCCTGCAGGATGTGTGTGTGTGTGTGTGTGTGTGTGTGTGTGTAGGGTACAGACCCTGTCACTGAGGCATGATAAGAGAGATTACCTGCAGCCTTTGGTCCATCTTAATGAGGTAATGAGTGGAGGGGGGTGGGGGGCACTCTGCGTCTGCCCTCATATACTCCATTAATCAGAGAGGGTTGGGGGGGTCAGACACCACGGCCAGACCACCATCCCACCCCCATAACACAGTAATGGACTGACTGAAGGTGCATTTAGTTAAATGGCTCTGACTGCTTAGCATGATGGAGAGGAGTAGGGTGAGAGAAAGAGGAAGAGGATGGCAGGTTGGACATGCAGAGAGCAAAGATGAGAGGCATAAGAGTAGCGAGATGACAGGAAAAAAAACAACAACTGCAAACCAAAAATAACAAGAAGAGGAAAATGACACCTGCTAAGATCTGCTCTGTACTAATGCACCTAAAAGAAATGAGTTAAAATTACATGTAATTAAAATTAAATTTGAATGTGGGAGGAACAATGAAACATTATGTTGAACTTTAGCTTCTTAGGGTTGGTTGAAGTTCGTTTAATGTAGTTTTAACACACACTTGTTTCTCACACAATTGATTGGAAATCAAACAATAATTGATAGACCCCCCACAGGTTGTCGCCCACAGACAGCTATTTTAAATGCTTCAATATTATGTGCTTAATCTGATGATATGTCTATCAACATATAGATAGAAAAGCACCTGGTGTTTTAAACTATTAACGACATCACATGAATGCTCATCATATGAACACTATCTATACCATCCAGCTGTACTGAGATAACACTGCTGTTCAAAAGTTTTGGATCGGTAAGATTTTAAATGTTTTTAAAATCTATTCGATAAAAAAAAACAGTAATATTTTTAAATATTATGGCAATTTAAAATAGCTGTTTTCTATTTTCATATATTTTAAAATGTAGTTTACTCCTGTGGTCAAAACTGAATTTTCTTTATTGTCACATGACCTTTCTAATATGCAGATTTGATGCATTATTATCAATGAGAAAACAGTTGTGTACAATATTTTTTCAGGATTCTTTGATAAATAGAAAGTTCAAAAGAACAGCATTTTTAAAATAGAATCTTTTGTAACTTTATAAATGTCTTTACTGTAACTTTTGATCAACTAATTAATCCTTGATGAAGTATTGATTTATTTCTTTCCCCAAAATAATAAAATAAAAACTTTAAAAACCCCAAACTTTTTCAGATAAATGCTGTTGTTTTGAACTTTCTATTCATCAAAGAATCCTGAAAAAAAAAATTAAAATGTTTATGAGCATCAAATCATCATATTGGAATGATTTATATATATATATATATTTATATATATATCTACATAAACACATACATGCATAAACTATACTAACAAACATATATATACTTGAGTACAATCAAAAAGCATTCCTAAAAGTTGCAAGTTGTCAGAACTTCTCAATAGAAAGTAAAAAAAAAAAAAAAAAAAAACTAAAATCAAGTAAATCTTTGGTTATTCTTCCATGTCATTTACTTAATCTAAGAATCAATCACAGTACAGGGCTGTTGCGAAAACATCCGAAAATAGATACATAAATCATAAATTATGAAAATCAGGCAAGGCTTGAGAAGAAGGAAAGACAGAATGAGGATAGATAAGAGGACAAAACGAAGGGCACAGGGAACGACTGTGGATTGATGGATGGAACGAAGGATGGAAATGAGCAAGACATCAAGAGCGAGGAAGAAAGTGAAACAGAAAAGAGGGAAAGAATTGTAAAGGACGACAGTGAGTGAGATACAGAGAGTGAGGAAGAAAGAGCTTGTGATGGGGTGTATAATCTGAGCTCTGTATGTGTGGTTGTGCCCTGTTCTCCCCTGGCTGGCCGCCCCAGCAGCCACTTGAATTAGCAGCCGAGGATTATGGGGGAGAGGCTCATTAATGAGGCAGACAAACAGCAGCCAGTGTGAATATTTGCACCCAGAAATTGAAAAGATTAAGTCCTATTTGACAATGACTGGCAGGCTCTGCGCTGAGAGAGAAGCTACTGTTAAATATTCATATGCTGCCCGCAAGGCTGTCTGTGCGTGTCCTTCTCAACCCATGCAGAAATGTGCGTATATATCTCAGTAGGTGTGTTTGTGTGTGTGAGAGAGAGAGAGAGTAGGGTCTCTCTTAGTACATGTTTGAGAGAGTCAATGCATTTGTGTGCAAATGTCTGTACTTTTGTTAATGCGAATCCTTGAAAATTCTGGCCGTATGGAAGATGTGGAAAATGAGAGTTCAGCCATTTTGGTATTATGCAGAGTCGTAAAAAACAAGACACCGTTCGCCCTCAGGTCAGTTCACAAGGATGGCAACGTCACCATCAACATGATTCATTCTCTATTTGTAATAAAAATAATAAAAAACTTCTCAATTCACCTTTGACATGGTCACAGACTAAAATGGCCTTGGGTGTTGAAAATAAATAAATGAACACAAATTCCTGGCACTGCAGTGCTGTAAAATATGATGAAATGTGAAATATCTTTTTTATATAAAGCACATTATTCATGATAAATATGCAACTGGATGTCACCTGTGATACTGGACCATTCTCAGTCTTAAAAAAGGGAATTTTTTTACTTTTCAACCAAGAACTAATGGGCCAGGCATCCATTCTGGTCTGCATTTCTAGGTCTGCATTAAGACTTTATCTCAGAATTACCCGTTTTCAACACTGCAGTGCCAAAAAGAAGTGCAGGGTAGTGACAAGAGTCACCTATTTTGATTATCGCTTGATATGCTATTTGTGCAAAGGCTCTCTGCTGCGTTACATGTGGATTCAGTGGTTGGTCCATGTGCCCACCTCCATAGGATGGTGATTAATGACGTGCCCTTTAGGTGTCTGTTTAATACCAACCCCCCACTGGCACTTCCCTTTAAATGGCAAATTTATGACATAAAGAGGGAGCTGATCTGACTACTTCAATTAATCTATGGATCCTTTTTTAGGTCTAATATCACTTCAAAAATCATCATCTGTGAATGAATGCGGCTTATTTTGGTTATTTGGAACTATCTAGAAATTTGGTAATTCTTGGGTGAATTAAAACTAGAAACAAGATGTTGGTTTGTCAGGTTCTTGCTTGATGGTTCTCTGGTTTTGAAAGACAATATGTGTTCTGTACACAAATGGCCAAAACAGAGAGAACATATTTGGTTGAAAAAGCATGAGAGCATTCAAGAAAGATGCACTCATTCGTAAATGGCCTCCTTCACAGGTATATCCTTAAACATTTCTTGGAAGCAATTGACGCCTTTTGTTTCTGCTACGGTCCAAAATGCTTTTTATTATGCAACTGGATGTCACACTAACTAGTGTGTGCATTTATGTTAATGTTTTTTTATTTTAATTGATTGATTTACCCTAATCTCAAATCCAGACCTTCAATAGTAAAATCCATCATGAAAATATGAATTGGCTATATGCACGCATAAGTTCCGCATTTGACGCAAGGATGCTCTTCCGTTTCCGGTTGGGGAGATTAAAGCGGAGGAGAACCGAGGAAAACGGGATTATGGCAGAGTCTTCAAAATGTACTGTCCTCCCGTCTTTGAAACGAAACTTTCATATGTTTAGATGTAATTTTATATATAGTTATGTTTATTTCATATAATTTTAAAAAGAAGCATAAACACAACGAGGGGTGTCTGTTTTGTCTGTTTTTGTGACTAACGTTTCTTTAGTATAACCATGGAGTATAAAATTCAATATAAATTCTTGGTATTGCATTGGACTCTACGATCGGCGGAAGTTATCGAGCATCCTTAACCCTTCACCGGAAATACCGCCGTGCATAGAGCCCATTGTGTATTAGAAAGAGTGGAAGTAACATTTCAAAATGTATTCAAAATGTGTACACACACACACACACACACACTCCACTATTGGAGATTAATAGAGGATGAATAAAACTACTTTGAGTGTGAAAACAGTGCGTTTTAAGATTTATGTACTTTTTTTTGTAGAAGTTCACAGGGCCAAAAGTGGTCATAGTTGAAGGCATTCACACACAAAACACTACAATGCTCTATAATCACAGCACTGTGTCTTTGCAGTGAGTACACCAGAGCGCGGCGTGAAGCCACTCTGACACCCCGTCGATCAGCCTGCCGTGAAGCTGCCTAGCTGGAGATCACCTCCAGCGAACGCTCCGCAAATACAGCAGCAATTCATTTCCTTGACGGGACTGGATTCTTCAGACCTGACAAAGCTATTTACCTACTGCGCCCCGGTGCTAGGCCATGCTAGCGCTAATGTTTTCCCTTCTGCAGAGGATCAATATCTTTGGAAGTGTACAAACAGCAGTCCCTCGGTGGAACAGATCCTGATGTGAACGGCTAACAGACCGGAGGAGATGGCTGACAGCAGCTCAGCACTGAAAAACCAACAGCAGAGAAATCAAATCAACAACACATGCTAATGGGCCTCAGACTGAATCAACATTAGTGAGCTGTCAAAAACACTCCGCTCCAAGCGCTAATCAAGGCCAAATTAGACAGAATCAACACAGTCCAAGATCACACAGATTATATCAACAAGTTGTGTAAATCCACAAATATGGAGATACTGTCAAAATGGCACTGCAATTTGAATCAACAGAATAATGGAAGATCTTAGCTCATGTTTTACTTCATTATCTGATTTGATGAACATAAGCTTAAAAAAAAAAACACTAGAAAAAAAAGAAATGGTTGGATTTCTACACCCAGTTAACGGTCAAATAACATTAAGCTAACTTTCCCCTTTAGTTATGGGAATTATTTTCCTGAATGTTCTGTGAACATGCAAAATGTATTTCGTGGTAGTGCAAACGTTAAGGGAACATAAAATTTGATCATTTTGCAAACATTATGGGAACGATCCTTTTGAACGTTCTCTGAAAGTTCTGAACAACATTTAAAAAAATGTTAGATGAACATGAATGAAGAGATATTATATATATATATATATATAATATATATATATATATATATATATATATATATATATATATATATATATATATAAAATTTTAGTATTTTAGGACAGATTTAGAACGTTCATCTAATTTTTTAAAATATATTTTATATATTATGTTGCTTAATAATAATATTAATTATTAACAATTATTATAACTCTCTCTATTAAGCAAAATAATATATGAAATACCAATTTGGTAAAGTTTAAAACTCTTAAAATATGTATCCTAACTCTAACCCTATATAAGTATAGCCTACATGTTGTTAATCAACATTACTCATAACAGTACTGAAATGTATAATTACACAGTAACAAAATTGGGTTGCACTTTATTTTAAGGTGTCCTTGTTACAGTGCCGGGTCACCAACAGCTGTCCAATATAAAATCTGGTTTCTGAAGAAAAACTATGAGAACCAACCACTGACCTAATACTGGTCAATGCAATAGTCCAGCTTGCCATCTGCTGTTTAAAAGGTGTCATGCCAAATATGTGACCCTGGATCACAAAACCAGTCTTAAGTAGCACGGGTATATTTGTGGGAATAGCCAACAAAACACTGTATGGTTCAAAATTATCGATTTTTCTTTTATGCCAAAAATCATTAAGATATTAAGTAAAGATCATGATCCATGAAGATATTTAGTAAATTTCCTACTTTAAATATATCAAAATTGTATTTTTCTAAGTGGATGCATCACAATAACCAACAGAAATGGAAACCTTTAAAGGCGATTTTCTCAATATTTAGATTTTTTTGCCACCCCCAGATTCCAGATTTCAAATAGTTGCATCTCGGCCAAATAATGTCCTATCCTAACATACCATACATCAATGGAAAGCTTATTTATTCAGCCTTCAGATGATGTATAAATCTCAATTTTAAAAAATGGACACATAAGACTGCTTTTGTGGTCCAGGGTCACATATGTGAATGTTCGAGTCATTTCCATATTAGCATTTACTTGGCAAATACCATCATACAGAAATGAAATGTATCTTATCTGTATATATGACCAAAGGTCAATAACACAACATTAAGAGGAGCATGGGATGCTTTATGTGAAACAAATAGTAGTTGTAGTTTGGTAAGACTTCCATTTTGCTTATCAAATGATACTTTAGAGGTGAATAACAACAACAACAAAAAAATTAAGAAAAATACCCTGCATGTGGAAGTATGCGTGCATATGATGGAGTGCATATTTTAAATCTCTTTGTATATACATCTAAAATGTGACAGGTACACAAATGTGTTTTTGCATATGCATATGTATGTGTGTCGTGTGCATGTAAGTGTGAGTATGTGAACATGAACAAGGCAAGGTGAGCTTTGTGAGCATGTGTGTGCGCGGAGAGTGAGTGTGTTTAATCGCCTGCTCTGCTGTGATAATGCTGAAGCCTGTTATCAGGTCCATCTCTGCCTGAGGACTCAGTGGAGGGAGGCACACACGCACACACACACACACACACACACACACTCACACACACTGCTCTGCATATCTCTAGCTTACACAGCCCTCTCTCGGCGCGTGGGGACCAGGGGGGCCAAGACAACCGCTGTTCACCATAACCCTCTGACACTCATTCGCTGTCTGTCAGTTTCACTATTGTGCTTCTCTTAGAAAACACCTGCTTCAATCACCACACCGAACATTATCAAACCGGCCTTTACTAACATTTATTAGTCATTCTCTGTGAAAGGAAGACAAACTGAATGTATTGACTGGCTCCTTTGACCAGACGCAACATTTATGCCAGCGTACGTCTCTGTGATTTTGCCAAGTAAGACATGTTCCTGGATCAACATCTATTGTTGATCCTGGAACAACATTCTTGTCTTAAAAAAAACATAGTCCCTAAACATAACCAACAATTTATCCCTAAAATGAGATGGAAATGATATGTGAATAACACTGATGCAGAAGCACCTGACCCTTGTTGTGAGTCTAAACTTGACCTAAACTAAAAGAAACGATCCCTCAAATCTGATTGGTTGATTGGAATGTTGTTTCAGGATCAACAAGGATGTTGATCCAGGAACGTTCTGCTTATTGAAATCAGGTTAGATTCTTTTCTCTTTTCACTAAAATGATAAAAGTTAACACAAATGTTAAGCATTATAAGTGGTCCATACAACTTCTGCACTATAGTCTTCTGAAGCAGTTCAAATACAGCTTTCTGTTGAAAATAGAACCATATTTAAGTTGATTTTCCTCTCCTTGTTATTAAAGTGATAGTTCACCCAAAAATTAAAATTCTGTCATTATAGACCAATTTTCAGTTGGTAAACAGGGTGATGTATTTCTGTGGGCGGAGCTTAGGTGGTGGCAGAACGATCCCTCTGGCCGCTTCCCTAACGTTAGTATGCAAGTTTTGTTAGCTTGTTTTTAACAATGACTGGAGAAAATCCAATTTTATCTTAATGTGCAAGGTCAGTCACTGTCCAGGGCCGCGATTTTTATTTGCAAAAGTTAATTTTAACGGACGGAACCAGATTGAACGACCCGTAGCCGTTACACGCTCACTCAATGGACGATCTGACAGAATTAACGTTACCTCGGTCGAGTGGCCTGACTTCTACACCTTATAGAGAAACCGAGTGTAAAGGAGAAACTGAGGGCATATAAATCTTTAGACGCATATAACTATGTGCTGAATGGTCATGTGTGAGTACGATCAGCAGTTCTGCCGCCAGCGCCAAGAAGACGACAATGTAAACAGTGACAGTAAGGTGCAATTTTAATGATGTGAATATTTTCTAGAAATAAAAATTCCAGATACAGCATATTCATTTTCCATTGATTCTAGCACCCAACAACACAACAAGATGACATTTAATAAAAATAATAACATTTTAAGCTCCTTATTATGTAGCCGAATCTGTGCTGGTTTGTATTGGCCGCCTGCAGTTTTCCCTTCGTTCTGCTTCCAGCTAGCACCATTGCGTAAGCTGCCATGACGTAACTGTGACGTCGGCAGGAAATTGGTCTATTTACTCACTCTCATGTTGTTTTAAACCTGTATGAGTTTCTTTATTCTGCTGAACACAAAAGAAGATATTTGGATGATTGTAAAAAGTGAACAGTTGGATCAACTTAAAAAAAATACTTCAATTGGTAACACCTAAAAAAATTACGTTTTCTCAACTTAAATTATCACGTTAAAATGTGATAATTTAAGTTGAGAAAACTTAATTTTAGGTGTTACCAATTGAAGTAATTTTTTTTAGGTTGATCCAACTGTTCACTTTTTACAGTGTATGGGTAACCAAACAGTTGATTTGCCCCATTTAATTCCTTAGTATGGGGGGAAAACGAATACTATGGAGGTCAATGGGGCCCAACAACTGTTTGGTTACCGACATTCTTCAAAATATCTTCTTTTGTGTTCGGCAGAAGAAAGAAACTCATACAGGTTTAAAACAACACAAGGGTGAGTAAATGATGACACAATTAAATTTTTGGGTCAACTATCCCTTTTAAGTTGACTTGGCAATTTATAGCTATTTTATGTTTTGGTGAATTGGTGGTGACTGTATAAATTCGTATGATTGCATTTGTATGGTTTGTAAGATTTGCTATCACGGTTAGGCTAAAGGGTGGACCCTTTTTCCTAAAAATCATACTTTTATACAAATTAAATAATATGCACCGATTTGACAAAAGAACAAAAACAAAATTCCCATACAATTGGGTTGTATAAAGTAAACGCTTGTTAAGACTAGCAAGAAACAGCAACGTATTCTGTCACTGACGTCTAATCTGACTCGATGTGTCTGCCAAATTTGATTTGAGAGAAAGATTTTCAGTGAATACAGACTTAACAGCATACAGGTTTTGAACAGAAGGACAAAATAGTTGTTTTTTTGGGGGCGAACTCTTTCAACCGTGACAAACGCATACCAGCGAAAGAACGTATTCCACTCGAGCCTCTACAGACGAAACCGTCTCTGATCAAATATTCCTGGAATCCGCGTCCAGGAGCAGGTAGTTTTAACTGATAGCAAGAGCGTATAGCTGGCATGGGGGTCCAATCTCTCCATTCAACTAATCACCCTCCCACCAACGTGTACCCAACCCCCCATTCGGCTAATTATTCGTTTTTTCAAATGCAAAGCACTCGGAGAAAGTGGATGATTTCTCCTTAGCTGCTTAGGAGGCCAAAGAACGCAGGGAAGGAAAGAAAGCCACCCGCAAAAAAGGAGAAGACGGAGGGACGAGTGAAAGAAATGACTTTCTCCTTCATACGGCGGAGGTCTTTGAAGTCGACCGCGATGGAGGGGAGCAGGAGGGAACCCAACCCCCCCCCCCCCCCCACCAAAAAAAAAAAGCGAGGGAAGATCGTGTTAACGAGATGGCCTCTAAACATGAATTAAATGGTGGGAGAAAAGAAACACGATCAAACCTCTCCTACTTAGGCTGCTTACAAACCCCTTTCAGTGCCCGTGAGGTGTTTCAAAGCCTGGATTCCTGGCCAGCGCTTCTTAAAGGAGCACGGTGTTGAAGAGGGCGAGTTTTAGGGAAGGCGGGTGATAGACTATAGACATACATCATAGGCCCTGAATGGGGAGGTCAGGGACTTACACGTTGACACCAGGTCAGAAGTGCTAAAGGATTACAAGCTCACTAAGCCCTCAGGATCCCTTGTTTTCACTGCTTCTCTCTGTTTGTTGTTTTGTTGCGGCACAGACGTGGGGAAGAAAGGAGAGAGTGGACCGACGGACGGGAATTAGTGTAAAAGCCTGCGGAGGAGAAAGACATCTCATTCACACCTCTTGTTGGCTGTTTTCGAGGCCCCCCAAAACAGCCCTCCCATCCCTTGTTGCTGTGAAAGCACGTTAGGTTGGCTTTGTGCAGACAAAAGGAGACACCCCTCCCTGCTCTCCGGACCCCGCAGGAGCAACAAGAGGATTTGGCACGGCACGCTAAACCCTGAGCCGCTCTCACTTTGATTGGCTTCGGTAGGAGAGCTCCCTCTCTCTTTGTTGATTAATCAAGAGATTTTCCAACTCTCTTTTTCTCTCTCAAACTCTATTTCTCTCGAGCTCCCCACCTCATCCCCCCATCCTCTCTCTCTCTTTTTCTTTGCCTCCAATAGCTTTGAAGGTATTTGGGTTCTATGACATCATGGTTAAGTTATATGCCCATCATTGTTTCTTTATGTATAATTAGAATTATTGAGCATTCTATATTCTGCAACTGTTCAAATCATTTTGGAATGACACCATATGTGGCAACTATTAAAGTGTATACATTTCCATATTTGGGAGTGGGGTCAAAACATCTGAGACAACATTGAAGATATGTGATTAACATTTGGAAGTTTAAGAATTTTGATAAATTAACTGCAAAATGAGAATTACACTAATCAAGTATATACAGTAATAAGTTAAACAGATCATGTTAAACTCATTTGCAAATCTTGCTTTCATTGAGATGATCCACAAGATGTTCTTTGGATTATTCTCAAATCATGCTGGAGAACATCAGGTTTAACACAAACTTCGAGTTCATGCATGCTGTCATTAAAGGGAAGACATTCTGAAAAATCAACTTTGAACGTTTTTTATGTCGAAAATATAATTTGAAATGCAACTATTTTCACTATTGGTTTATTACTTTTGGGCCCTACTGTATATCAACCACATATCATACTGCATTAAAACCTTATTACTTACATTGTGACAGATACCAACATGTTTTTCATTACTGAGTGCATCATATGTGAAATATGAGTGCATATCATCATATTATAAATGTTCCATGTTTTGTTCACAAAAAATTATATTATTGTGCCAGAAGCAGTCTTAAATGATCCAAAAACAAAGCAAAAATTGTGAACTGGAGAAGAAACTACCATTAAAATTATATAAAACTATGTCAACTGTGTGCAAGTCTTGCTGACTATATTACTCATCTCAGCATGATCTCCAGGGTTACTTCACAGACTGTTCAGTGTCAAGGATAGTAAGAACAACATCAAAACTATTTGTTTTGGTAACACTTAATTTTAAGGCTACATAGTTAAATGTTACTACCTGTATTTACTATAGTACACTGATAAATAATCAGCAATAATTTTTTACAATTTAAAATTCAACATTAGAATAAGAAATAATGTGTTGTTTCAACTTAAAAAAGTGTGTGTTCTTGCTTGACTTAAAATATTATGTTTAGTTAACTTTAGTTTAGTTGGACATTTGTTTTATCCCAACTAATTTTTTGTTGTTATAACTAATAAGTTTTTTTTACAGAGGACAGTTGAGAGAAAGGGAACAGGGTTTGAAAATGTTGCAAGCCAGATTCAAACTCCCATTGCCAATATAAATGTGCTGACCACTATGCCACGGTTCAGACAAAGCCGTTTCATTTTTGTTCTTAAGTCATCAGTGTCTAAGTGGAGAGACCAAGCTATGGGAGGAGATGATCTGAAGCACACTGTAAATGATCAAATTTCAAATAGAATGGACATTTGCGTGTGGAGCCTTTTTGCCAGTGTGGGTGTTCGAGACGAGGGAATCAGTGAGAGAAAGTGAGAGATTGAGCGAGAGAGATAAACAGAAAAAAGGGGGGTGGCTTTCAACAATAAATCAAGTTCCAGACTAATCTATTTAGCATGCTTTCACCATTATCCTGTCAGTGAAACAGCTAATTAATTAACTGATTCTACAATGAAGAGCTTTTGAATGAGCCCATTTAGGTAATTACTACCAAGAGCTGTTTGGGAGCGTCATTTACTGCAGTCACACAAACATGCTGGCGACTGCAATAAAGTCCCTATCCTGTACAATTAGAAAAATTAAAGATAATATAGGTTATGGGTGTGTAAGCTTATGTGCCTATGCCCATGTATTTGTGCGTGAGTGAGTGAGACAGAAAGAGTGGCAATGGCAGCAACTAGGAGAACTCAAATTCAAGTCTTAATGCACGTCTAATCCAAGCACGGCACAAGAACAACAATATATATTTTAGAAAGAGCTTTTTTGCCACATTTACACATGGGAACTTCAAACTTCAAACCCATCTTAAGTCTTTGCTGCCAAAAAAGCAAATCTTTTTGTTTGATCTGACCATAGAACCAGTCCCGTTTGAAGTTCCAGTAGTGTCAGTTACTTTTCAAACGGTCTATGGACAGATAAAGAAAAAAAGTTTTTTTTGTCAAACACTTAAGATGGGTTTGGTGCACACAGGGATAAAAAAGTAGCCTGACTTCGTCATACTCATATTCTGGTCAGAACATGAGTCTGATACTGGTCCGTAGGGCTTTGATTATGAGGCGTGTCTTAACCGAACCAGGAAAAACAACAACTCTGCACTCAATTGGATAGACCGACAACCAATCAGAGGAACGCAGTAAGTGACGTATGTTGAGCAACGCATAGTTATCAAACAGAACTCTGGAAAAAGTATGAAAAAAAATAAGGAGTGTTAACAATCTTTGCCGGTGTTGCAAAAAGAACTTAAGCATTCGCGGAGTAGGCCTACTTGCATGCAAACACGAAAAGCATTTTTGAAAGAAAAAATACGTTTGAGGACGTGATGATTACGTTATTGGATGGATTATCTGTCCATCATCGTATAAAGCCCGCCCTGGCAATTTGATTGGTCCGACCATTTTTTGGCTGATCATAATTACTCCTCAATGGATCGAGTCCAGACCGAACTTCCCGACCAAAAAATGTTGTGGGCGGGGTTCGGGCTGGCATCCAGGCTAATAAAAAAGTACCCCATGTGTAAAATGAAATACTCTGCTGTATCTTTAATGCTGTGGGCCTAATTTTCTGCCAGAGGTCCTGGACATCTTGTTCAGAGACATGGCATCATGGATTCCATCAAATACCAACAGATCCAATCCTGACAACCTCTGCTAGGAACTTATAATGGGCCATGTTTGGATCTTCCAACGGGACAGTGATCCAAAAACAAACATCAAAATCAAAATCAAAATGGGTCAACTGAGCACAAAACCAAGCATCTGCAATTGCCATCCCAGTCCCTGGCCTAACCCTATAGAAAATGAGTGGGTTGAAAAGGAGTCTGCTTGAAGAGAAGAAGCGCCAACACGGATCTGGGAATCTGAAGGATCTGGACAGATTCTGTATGGAGGAATGATCTCTGATCTCTTGTCAGGTGTTCTCTAAACTCATCAGACATTATAGGAGAAAACTCAGAGCTGTTATCTAGGAAAAAGGAGGTTGATTTCTTTTTTTACAGCCATCTTTGATCATATTTACCAATGAGGCAAATAATTCTGACCAGCACTGTATATAAAATGAATATACACACACAAGGAATTCAATTACATAATTGTAAACTATTTTGTGCAAACTAGTCTAAATCCTTAAAATCTATAAACTTTTTTGACACAAAAGAGTGCTATTCACAGTGAACCCAAACAAAAGGTTTCAGTACCAGGCTATTGGTTCACTACAATACACAAGACAGGATCAAGACCAGAGATGAAGAGAGAAGATCAGTGTGAATGAGCTGAAAGTGTGGGAAAGCACATCATCCAACTCGGACAATGCTGACATCAGTATAAAGAGAACAACACGGTGGACAAAAGAAGATATTTGCACCTGGCCTGGTGTCTGTGGTCAGAGGTTCATCACCTTTGGGTTAAAAGAAAAGAGGATAACAAACTCTTCTCATCAGATCAGCCCCACTTCATCCATAGATCTCAATAATGTCTCAATGAGAGGGCATCCCCCTTTCAATGCCCTTCTTTAAGGATGGCTGTCTTCTTGTTGTGCTCGGGGCTTCTGTGTTTGTTTGAGCCCTGGACGGCAGGCTGAAAGGGGACAAGCACTTTAAATAGAGGCAAAGAGATCAAGAGGTTAATGTAAAAAAAGAAAATAAATATATATATATATATATATTATATATATATATATATATATATATATATATATATATATATATATATATATATATATATATATATAATATATATATATGTTTTTTTTACATGTATACTTATGCTTAACACACAAAAAGAAAATACATTGAGGTCACCAAACAATAACTATCCAATTTTTTTCCAAAAGAACAAAATAAAGTTTTAGCATTTTTTGTTTTTTGTAGGTTTGTATTTATACTGAAGTGTCGATTTTGTAAGTTCGTAAGGTGGAAAACAGGGAAAAAATAAAATTGTTCTGCATTGTAAATGTGTTCAAATATAACCACTTCATTTATGTGTCTGCATTGCGACTGGTTGATTTTTATTTGAAAAAACAAACAAAACAACATTACTCCCATTACATGACCCCCCCCCCCCCCTATTTATTTTAATGGAAATTCCTAGGTGTGTGTTTGTGTGTATTTGTATGCATGTGAGTGTATATTGCATTGGTGATGTTCTATAGCCTCATGCATTCATTTGTGTGTGTTTGTTCTGGATTATTTTATGACAAATACATTCTTTTCTCATATTTTCCCCCATCATTCTTATGGAGGTCAAATTGGTCTGCGAAGAAAGGGTTTCTTACTATTTGTATTACAATCGCATAAACTCGTGCACTCCAAGTTCAAGTGCAAATCTCCAGAGGTCTTAGACCACTTCGAAGAACACTCAATTTTTTAAGAATGGAAAGCAAATTAATTTCGGGTCAAAAGGACCCGAGGAGAGTTGCAGACATTTTACATTCACAAACAGCTAAATTACACTTTGCATGAAAGGATATATTTAAAAAAGCATAGTATGGGCACTTTTAATTTGTTTATTTCAATCTTTCAAAATGTAAAAAAATATCATACTTATTTTACTTTAACGCACTTATCAAGTATTAAGATGTTCAAATGTTCAAACTTCTTTGCTCATGTCCTATCTTGTCAAGTGAGCCAGTGCTACAAACAGGTGCATGATGGCCCTGGCTGCGTGTGTACGAAGGGTTGATGTGCATGTGTGAAGGTGTCGGGGAATAAAGGTGGTCTGAACGAAAAAAAAACAACAGAAAGGCCATCCCGAGTCTATGAATGTCAGTTACCACTGACTGCATGTTCACCTCCGCTTTGTCTCCGTTTTACAATGCAGGCGGCGCTCAATACCTTTTCACCCAGAGCTTCATCAAGAACACTAGCCCTGCCTCTCGTGAATGAACCTCTGTCAAGGCCTTTATTCCAGCCTTCATTCGGCAACACTGCAAGACATTACAGATTTGGACAGAGTATGCAAGACTGAGAGACTACTGGTCACATTTATGTTTCCAGATGCCACTTCAGCATATATAAGCCAACATCAGCACATGAACATATAAACATGTGCGCACACACTTTTCTTCACTATCACTCTACACACACACTGTACTTATTGCACCTTGTGAAGGACACAGGGGGCCATTAATTACTGGAATGGGCAGTTTTAAATCTGGCAGAAGGACGCAGTGTTGTTCCTGCAGAATGGAACGTAATTAAGGGGAAAGGCCACACGTCAGCGGCGAGCAGCCCGCGGACAATGCTGATGGGGATTTATTACTTCAGCTCGAAGAGAGGAGAGAGTGCAAGAAACTGTGCTGGGGCAGCAGCCGGGGTCTCGCACACACGCACACGTCTGGGTGAATTTCAACACAGACACACATGTGCATGTTGATACAAACACACTCACTTAAATTTAAAAACATACAACTCACTCACACTCTCTCCTAGATTTAGCACATGCAGAAGGTCACATATTCCCCTCAAGATTTCCTTCGGCTAATTGCGTCTTTTCTTTTTTGAGGAATTGCAGAAAAAATTGACCCTGGATAAAATTAACCTATAGAGTTGTGTATGCTTTTTTTCCTCACATAGTTTCTTTTGTGCTGACACTTTAAATATCAATTATTAAACACCTGTTAAGTTAAAGCTCTGTTTGAATAGTAGCTAATCAATGTATTTTTGAACCTACAATGTATTTTTAAACAAGACATTTTAATTTTTGCATACGCTTACTGGCCACTTTATTAGATACACCTGTTCAACTGCTAGTTAATGCAAATATCTAATCAGCCAATCACATGGCAGCAACTCAATGCATTTAGGCATGTAAACATGTTCAAGGCGATCTGCTGAAGTTCAAACTGAGCAATTTAAGTCAATATTCTCCGAAAAATATTTTGTTCAATGAAAATGAGAAAACCATACAGGTTTGCAATTTCTTTTTTAAATGTAATGTTCAAATTAAATTTACATTAACAATTTTAATTATTTCATTCAAATTGATTTAATCAAAAAATATATGGATTTGATTTTTTATTTAATTCCAAGACATATTCCAACTTTTAAAATGTCTTGAACTGATAGCCAAGTTTATTTGCCAAGTTTTGTTTAATAAGAATTTGATTTAGTAGATGACATTTTATTATATTAATCAATATATTCTCACCAAATGTATGACAGAGCAAACTCAATAGATAAAATGTTACAATATTATGTGAATATTTTAAATCATACTGCGGCTAGCAGCTTTACTAAAGCTTGGGAATTATCATATTTAATTAGCATAAAGATTATTTATTGTTATGTAAAACTCTTATTATCGCCTGTCTCTCTTTTGTTCTCAGTTTCCCGCCACTATATAGTTCCCTTGGATATTAATGTCTGTATTTGGTTTATCATCATGGTGTATTTAAGTTCCTCTTTAGTTCACATTCATTGTCCGGTTTTGTTCGTGTGTTGTTTTACAAGCCGTCTCACATCTAGTTACCCGAGTCTGTTTTGTTTAATGAAATCAACTTTAATTTTGAAACCTGTCCATCTTCCTCTTCATTGGACTTTAATATGCGACAACAACACTGAAATGTCTACAGCATAGCAAGTAAAACCAAACACATTTCAGTAAAGCGTAAAACCTATGTTGCTTGAACACTGGACATCAACTAATTTCTGTATATTGTTCCTTTTATCTTGTCAACAGATGTTTATTTAGACAACCCCATGCATGTAATAAAAAGTTTACCTTAAATTCTCAAGACGACGTGTTGCGCATAATGGTGCTCTAATCGAATTCCCTAAACAAAGCCTGGAAGACAGCATCCTGCGCCGTCCACCAAGAAGCTTTAATTAGCAACATCTGTTTGCCCAAAAGACACCAGGTCAGTTTTCATGTTCCACAGAGCTGTGGTTATTTAGGAGACCTGAGGAAAAGCAGTGAAGGAACGTGCAAACGACAAGGCTTATTAACACCCTACTGTTCCTCCCCATGGTATTTTTAAGACCATGTTAGCTGTTCACTGAAAATAAACCCACAAAAGAAGTCATAAATCGGTAAAGGAGAGCGAAGAAACCAACTCAAAGGCTTTTTAATTTCCTTCCCTCCGCCACCTCCTCCAGTAAAGCGTGTTGAAAGCCTGATGACTCGGATTACACCTGGACTCCACCTGGGGTAGGGTGTTTTTGGCTATTGTGCAAGCTAAGCAATCATCTATATCAGTGCAAAAGAGAACTCGGGGTAACAGAAGGCTTATGGATCGAGAAAGGTTCTTCACGGCTGTCATAATCTCACACTCACAAGCTGAATTGTTCGTCTTCACAGAAGCGGAACACCTGAGCACCCGCGCGCGACGCGAGACTTTCCAAAGAGTCTGTACAGTGTGGAGAGGGGCCAGGTGCTCTGAACAACACATTTAGCAAGAGTAATGATTGTGGCTGAGCTTTCGAAGGTGCAAAAACCGATGAATTCCACAATCGGAGGCATTTCTCTCTCTCCTCTGAATGCAGACTTTTATTGACGAGAGGCTGCGAGCGTCTCTGCCAATATACCGCTGTAAAATGAAGAGAGAGAAAAATCCCCCTCCATTCTCTCGCTCCCTCTCTCCTTGTGAATGGCTTCACCCCTCTCCGGTCTGTGTTCCGCCTCCTTCATCTCTCTCCAGCCATTCCTCTCGTTCTTCTATCGGCGCATAAAACACTCCCTCCTCCCCGCTCTCTCCCTCGCTCGCTCGCTCGTGAGATTTGCCTAACAATGGGTGGCTCTGCCCAAGGTCAGATAAGAAGCCACAGTCCAAGAAGCCACAGTCACTGTTTCTTTCATCCGTCTTTTTTCCCCCCACTCTCTCTCCCCTCACAGCTTTCAAATTATCTCTGCAGCACATAATAATAATTACTGAGGACGGCGGAGAGGAGATAAGGGAGAAGCGGCGGACGGGAGAGAAGAAGGGAGGGCGAGCGAGGAGAGAAGGAGTGTGAAAAAAATACGGCTGCCAGAGAAAGAGAGAGGTTGAAGAATTATTATTGCTAGATGGAATTGGGTGGGTGGGGGGCGCTCAGAGAGAACAACAGTGCTAATGTGCCTGTAATGAGCAGATCTCTATTTTTCTTCATATGAAAGAGTGTTTTTTTATGTATCAATGCCTGTAGAGCCTCGGAAATCTATTATAACATCCGTATAATGATATTCTCGCGATTTTTCTGGTTAAGTGACATGAAGCTTTTTATTTTCAAGGTTACATCAAGTTTTCATTGTTATACATTTTAAAAGTTTCCAGGTAACAGACATGAAGTGAAAATTTAAATTTCTTAATCTGTATTTCTATTCTGTTTTTCTGATCAAAATTTAAACAAGATAAATTTAAATAGATGTATCTTGAAATAAGTAAAAATTTTTAGGCATAAACCTCACTATATTTGTTTATCAGATTTATGCTTAAAACAAGAATGTAAAAAAAAAAAAATTAAACTACACTCTAAAAAATGCTGATTGTTTCAACCCATTTTTGGGTCAAATATGGACAAACCACATTTGGTTTACATTTTTTTATTACATTTTTAACCCAAAAATTTTGTTTGTCTATATTTAACCCACACATGGGTTGAAACAACCCAGCATTTTTTAGAGTGTATATTCTCTGAAATCAAGTCTTCATATCTCTGGCAATTTTGTTTCTTTCAACATTTATAAGTGTGTACTAAACGAGATAAAAGTAGCCTACTGATTGAGAAAATGATATCTTGCAGTGCAATACACTCTGTCAAAACACTTAAAAAGTCATCCATGATATTGTAAACAAATCTAAATAACTCATCTCTCGCATTAGGAAATGATTTAAAACCCCAAAGGGCTCCACGTAGGGATTTATAGATCATCAACAGTCTAAATAAGCTGAAAGTCTCTGGAGGTTTTTACTGAACAATATTCTCCAGTCTAAGTTGCATTGTAAATACCCTCAAATCCCATCCCGTTCACCCAGCACCTCCTTTCTAAACCCCCATTTCCATGCACTTTCGCACCCCTAACCCTTCTGACCCCCATAATGTTATCGGGAAGCAGCGTTAACCACCTAATCCCGGGTCCTGTGGTTCCCCACACCACCCAGAGGAGCTTCTATCTGCCTAGCTGAGGTGCTCTGTGCCGGGCTGATACTCGCAGACTGAGAGGGGGTCTGGAGATGCCTATCAGAGCCGCTGTGCAACAGTCTAAAACGCACACACAAACGTCACCCCTGACATGTAGATCGCTGGCCATCGTAACAATATTCTGAGGAGGCCTTATCTCTGAACTCAAGCTTCGTTGTCTGGATGACCCATAGTGCACCGATGACAAGGGGGTAGTTGGAATCGGTCTATACCCAGCCCACCTGCTTCTCATTGGGCCAGTCTGTCTCTGCATTTGGTTGTGGCTCATGCTGGGCACTGAATGTGAACCAAAGGCCGGAGTAAGTGATGAATCTGTAAAAAAAACTTTTAAGATCTTAATCCCGTTAGTGCCATATTTAATTTTTGACAGAAATTAAAGGCTGTGGGGGATAAAAACAGTCTGTTCAATGGACTGTATGGGCCCAATCATACACTTGACGCAATGTAGTGCCAGACGCGACGCAAGTGTTTTTTGCTAGTTTTGGCCCACCGCAGTTACCATTTTCACGTCCTGCGCCACGTTGTTTAAATAGCAAATGCAATTGCGCCCATTTTTGCGCCCATTGGTGTGCTGGTCTGAAAACGAGGTATGTTCGGAAGCATTGTTGGCACATTGCTATTTTGAGGCAACTGAAATGGACTGTGTCATTCACCAACTGAAACCTGGTATAAAGTCAATGGCTTTTAATTTGCATTTGCGTCAATGGCATTTGATATTTAAAGAGTGTTAGTAATTTGAGCCTATAGGCGGGTCCACAATGCGCGTACACTTTGACCCGTAGATGGTCTGCTTGCACGCTTTAACCTCGGGCACGAGCATATCCATTTCCTCGCTAGAGAAGTGTTCTGTTTTTCAGTTTGCAAATTCCGCCATGCAAGTAGCGAATCCTCCATGGAGCGACCGAAACTGGCTTTTAAAGGGAATGGCTCTGATTGGTGTATTGCACGTCACACCCAAAACCATTACCACCCCATTACTCATTAAGAGAACAGGATAATTTTACCCGTCGTTAAACTAGCAAATGTGGATTCGGACGCGACCTAAGTGCACGTGCGCCGTGCACTTTAGACAATGAGCTTAGATCGTTAAAATAGGGTCCTATGAGTTTAACAACATACAGATCGTTCAGCTGATTAAATGTCATCCGAAAAAAAACGAAGACAAAAACGCTACATAAAAAATTACATGATCTAGGACCATTTACACAGTGCGTGCCATTGTAAAAACGGTATGTCTATATTCCTTACAGTCTAGTTTCTCCATACAGTATCATCATGTATTTCATGCACAAATATAGCAGGTTTACCAGATTTATATGGCCTTGACATGAGTTCACAGAAACTTTCACAGATGGTGTACTGTATTATAATTATTATTAACAGTGTTACAACCCTATATGTTTGTTATGTTATATTTCTGTTATTTTGTGAGTGTCTGTCTAGGGACGTCATCTTATTGGTTCCTGCAGGCAGATTGATGCTATGCTTGCTATGCTAAGCATGCCTTGCTAGACTTGCCCCATAGATTTCCATTGTAAGCGTTATTGTAAATATCTTTGTCCTGAGGGATGAGTTGATTATTTTCTGTGGTGTAGTATATAGAGATAGAGCATATGTTATATTTAACCCTGCATATTTCTTGATTCAATCCTTAAGTTTTATTTTGATTTATTTTTTCCCACTTCACGAGAAGACTTTAAGCACATAACCTGTTTACAAAATTAAAAATCGAAAGATAGATAAAAAAAAAATCAAAGAGTTTCAGAAATATGTAACAAACAAAACAAAACTCAGGCAGAAGTTGACAAAATAAAACAGAATGCCACATGACATCATCTACAACACAACACAACAAGCCCATGGCACAGATCATCCTTATGGAAGGAAACAAATGTAAATTAGATGTGGATATGTGGAAAGGTAAAAAAAACACTGAAATAATCAAGTATTCTTGATATCAATGGGTGTGGAGTCATCTGACAAAATCTGAATGTGAACTTGTCTGGTTGAACTTTACTGAAGACACTGAAACCGTTAGGTGTTAATGTTCAGTTGGAAATAGAAACACATATTTGAAGTGTTAAAATTACATGTAACACCCATTATTTTTACCTGCATAAGATTCAAAGTTAAAAAAGAACACTGTACCAGACAAATTATGCAGTCCTGTTTCAAATTTTGACCTCACCATGTGTGCATTTCTGCATATGTGCTTATCCTGTGATTGTTTAACAGAAATTCCTCATTTGCCTGTATTAATTTAAAAAAAAGAAGGAAAAAAAGTGTTTGTTTAATATGCATGAAGGCTTTCCCACTGGCCTCTGGAAAAGGGAGATAAAGTGGACATATCTCTGAGAGTTATGATAAGTGTGTGTATTTGTTTGCACACGTGTGTGAGTGTGTGTGTGTGTGCCTGAGACATATCTCTGAGCTGTATGATAAGACACATCAGCACGTAACAACACGGCAAAATGGAGGGAGGAGGGGGAGAACGGATGGAGGGAGAGATTGGAAAAAAATGAATGACACAAGGGGGCGTTTCTATTTCTCTCTCTCACTCAGTGTGGGTCCTCTGGGAAAGGTCGTGCGGCACAATGCAAACATGTCTGTGTGAATAGCTCGATGGGAAGAGGACAGCTGTTTGAGATGACAGCGATGGCTGCTAATGCTCAATCTGTCTGCCTCCCCACAGACCCATTCATACACACACACTCGCACAATGACCACAATGGGTTAGCTGCAAAGCACAAATGTGCTACTAACACATATACTGTACACACTTGCCACTTGTGCATGACAGAATGACAGCCTGGGTTCCTGTTTTGTGCCTTAATGGCCAAATTATGCTGTCTCTATCTCTAAAATGCACTGTCATTTAATACATCAGAACAGAAGAGTGATATATAATAGAATGTTGTGATCTATGTATGTTATGGGGTCTTGAAAGCATTCACAGGCATATTATATGTCTATTTTTTTTTTTCGCAGCTAAGATTCATTCTCACACACTTTCTTGTCTGTCTACAGTCAGAAACGTATAACAAGTATGAAAATGGAAATGCTTGACCCAGTCTCTGCAAGCATAAAGAGTAATCATGAGTTACTGTGGCAGTAATAAACTTCCGGCTAGCGCTAGAGATACCTTCAAAATACTGTACCACTGGATGTATTATTATTCAAGGGCCAGTTGCAGAAACATAGCCGTTATGTTAAGACTGTGTCTTCAGAACTAGTTTGACCAACTAGCAGTTAGTTGGGGGTAATCAGTCTTACTTTTCGGTATTAAATTAAACCAATATTCTCTTTTGTATAACTGACTTTGAAAAGTCTTAAAGAAAAAAAAATTGATGATTAACTTTTTAAGACTTGTCTCATGATGCGTTCAAGTCATGTTGGAAAGACCGTACTAGTTGAACGCACATGAACGCCACCACAATGTTGTAAATACGAGTGGGAAGCTCTGGATTTTCTTTAATCCCTGATTTTTACAAGTTGGGGACGTGTCTGTTAGCCTCGTGAGACCATCCTGATCTCGCGAGCTTTCAAGGTTTCACTCGCAGATCAGTCTGGATACTTTCCGTTAAAGAAAATTTGGGAGCAGTTCACCAAACGAACGTCCAATCAGCGTTGGCTTTGAGGCGGGTTGAGGTGTGACGCAACGAGAAGCGCGACAGTTCAGTATTAAGAACATGGCGGCTTCAGCGGATGAAACTAGCATCAGTGTGGCTATCGAGCAAGTTTTATCGGAATTACAGAGTTATTACGGAATTACAGAGCTAACGAGCCTTTACCTGCAGCAGCAAGAGTAGCCTGGCTTGTGGTTGTGTTTTCGTCGTCGCTCTCATATGCTTCGTTGATCTGATTGGTTGATTTGGCCCGTCTATCACCAACATAGGCCAATCAGCTAACCAGTATTTTCGCCCCTTACCAAAACTACTTCAACGGAAGGTTTCCAGATGGATATGCGGAGCAAATCCATCTGGCGGAGTCAGGTTACGTGTCTGTGGGAAACATGGCGGAATACCACATACATTTGCCACATCCGCCAATGGCCGGTGACTTAAGAAAATGAACCAGACATAAATATTTTTTACCACTCATGAAACTGTTTTTTCAAAAACGGCCAGTTAGGACACCAACATTTTAGATACCAGTGAAAATTCACAATTCTTTATTGCAATTTTGACACCACAGCTAACATTATAGCCTAATATACATGTAATACATTCTTTAAAAACACACACACACACACACACACACACACACACACACACACACACACACACCACACACACACACACACACACACACACACACACACACACACACACACACACACACACACACACACACACACACACACACACACACACATTCTAGAAATGTAATAAATATAAAATAACACTATAGTCTTCACTGTATGAATTAAACTTCCTTAATTAATCCTTGTTGAAGTGAGTTATTCAGGCAAGAACAGTGAGTGATTTTTCTTTGTCCTTTGTTGTTTGATTAACATTAAAACACAGACAGCAGCAGGAATATTAGGATGCTGTCACTTTAAGAGCAAATGCACGGATCTAATATGCTGATACTGAACACAGTGTTTACTTTCTCAACTGTTTATGTTCACTTAAGACATAACAGTTTTGTTTACTATGATCAGAGTTTCCAGACTGCGACCAAATTGGTCGACCGTTTTTTGAGAATGTGCAAGTTAAAATTGTATGTGGTCGCATTTGTGCGAGTGGACGCTCGCGCAACAGAACGCCGTTGTATCAGCAGCTGCAGTCCGTAACTTATGTTCAAAATGAACGAGTAGGCTACTTCATGAATCCATTTTCCAAACCGTGTTTTTGACTTATCCTGAATCACTACGGTACGCCTATAATAAGTGTATGACTATTTTATCCCGGGCTCGGCTCGGTTGCGGAGTTGCCCAGTGCCTGCGTGACTCGCCATAGACATGCTGCAACGTGATCTCATGAGAATACGTGTGTATTTTTACGTAAAGTGTAGTAGACAGCACAAAAACGTAATTTATTTACGTATGAACAAATCTACCGACGTAGACATTTGTACGTATTGCTATTTATGCATAATCGTGGCATTAATGTTTTGACTATTGCATTCAACTGTCCTATCAATTAGGTTTTCAGTCACATTTATCAATATAATAGGCCTAAGGAGGTTAGCCTACTCATATTAACATTTCGCTCTGTTCGTGCCTTCTGCAGCAAACTCGTTTCGGAGGATTAGCCTGTGGTGTTAAAAAGTAATACATTTTTAACCTTAAAAATACCTTGTTTAATCGTTTAACCATTTTGTAGTATTTAGTGTATTTACACAAAAAGCATTTTCTCCAATAAAACACAACATACTGATACATTCACAAAAGACATACATTTTATTAGCTTGATGTAATCCAAATCCTAGAATCCATACGTTGCTTGCAAGAAACAGATCCAAATTACAGATCCAATACGTTACGACATGTTTTACGGCCGTGATATCAAACGCTCATTGGCTCTCGCCTGCTTCGTCACAGATTGCGACATGCCGTGTTTCAGTCGGTGTACATTTGAAATGGAGAAGCCCTATGGGAGAAGCGCGCGCGCCTTCAGAGAGCGAACCGAACCGAAATCGGATTAACATTTTCATGGATTAACGTTAATAACTTAAATTCTGATCTGTACCTCATACACAACTACTACATACTGCCAGAGAGGACTGCGACTGCAACGCATCATCGTGTGAACGACTTTGTAATGTTAACGTTACCGGTTTTGACATTTTCGCAATAAATAAATTATTGTGAAATGTAAACTTGTCTGTCTGTTATGTTTTTTCTTCTTCATAATTGTGTTAGCCTGACATAGTTTTAAGAAATGGTAGGTTTAGGGGTAGGAGTAGGATTAGTGGCTCAAAATATATTTTAATGCTATATTGTTAATAAAACTGCCATTTTACCTACACATCTCTGTTCATTAACGTTATGTTTTATCCTTTTTATATTCTGTATAAAATGGATATGTTTAGGTTTTGGGAGTAGGATTAAGGGATCTTGTTACGTTTATCTTTAAAAGTGAAAGTATACAGATATCTTTATGATGTGAAAAATATATGTAAATTGTTAACGTTTTGTAGCTGTAAAAACGTAATAATGTTTACGTTTAAATGTTGCAAATACGTCTATATTATACGTTTCAGCATCTATCCAAACGTACAAAAACATACGTTTTCTATCTTTGAAAATAACGTATACCTACGTATTAACAATGAGACCAGGCTCCATTAACGGAGAGAAGTAGCTCGCCGCAAAACATTTGCAGTTTATTTATTGACGAACGTACACGTCACACGCATTGCACATAGATGGTGAAACGCGCCAATTACGAATTCAGGAATTAAGGCATATAAAAATGAAAAGGTCTCACGAAACACCGAGCCTCTTCCTACGTCTTTTCGGGGGTTAGATGAGAGTAATCGCTCAAAAGAGGAAAAGGAAATGATTATAAAATGCAGAAGGTAAGAAGTGTGAAATTTCTGATTTTTGTTACAACTATAAACTTTATAAACGAAAAATCTGTATCAGCGTATTATAATACTCTAATCTTTAAAAATGTAATGCATACATTTGAATGTTTAATGATTTTTAAAAGATAGAAAGATGATGCTGATAGACAGATGATAATAGACAGACAGATGGATAGATAGATAGATATAATATAATATAATTCAAATGTAAATAGATTGTATATAATTCATATGTAAAATTCTTAAAATTACAGATTAAAATTACTGTCCAAAATCCATGAAAATCCTGAAATTTGGCAATGATAATTACCATTTATTATGTGTTTTTATATAATATATTACAGGTATTTATGCTGCAACCCAGAAAGCCTTTGCTAGCCTTGGTCCTTTGCTAGCCTTGGTCCAACACCACTATTCATCAGCATGCATTGATTAATCCCATGGCATGTAGCAAGTGCGACCAACTGAGAAAGTTGGTAGCACCAGTGCAACCAGTGGAAAAGTTAGTCTGAAGCCCTGACTAGGATACTTGGTATTTTTGGACATCATTTTGTGTGAATTTGTCTGCTCAAGCGCAAGTGTAACGGTCATCAGCTGGAGTGCCCTTGAGAGCCACCAGAGGGCACTCCACATCAGACTATTATCATTCCCTCACAAACTACATCTCCCATAAATCACTGCCCGGACTCTTCATCCATTATTACATTCACCTGTGTCACATTATCTTGTTTAGCTCACCCCATATATTGTTAATTTTTTTGTTAATTTTAGCATTTAGCACTGATATTGTCTGGCTTTTCTATTTACAGCGAAGTAAGCTACTTGCCTGCACAAAATATGATAGCATTATAATATGTAATGATAAAGTTTACAGTGGTTTCATAAATTAATTAAAAACACAAAAAAGCAAAACACACTGGATGCACAATTTTGTTCTTCATTTTCTAGAAGTAGAGTTTAATAACCTTGCTGTATTTAATTAATTAAATTAAAAGAAAATACACCGCCATCTAACTCTGACGAATGTGACTTGAATGCTCCTGTCGTCATAAACACGACTTCCCACCTCGTAAATAAGAACTTCCCAGGAGGACTTGATCGCAACATTAGCAGTTTACACAACTGGCCCCAGGTAACTAACCTAAAGTAACTTGTCCAGATTCAAAGATTCTCTTTGTCAAGCAAGAACTTTTCCTTGGCAATGACAGTAGTACATATAGCGGTAATATATAATAGAAAACCGTAGGAGACCGTTTACTTTAACGTCCACAACAGCACCACTTGAGGCAATGCAGAGAATGCAATGTGCACTTAAGTTGTGTTATGAGTTTTTCTTCTGAAGAGTTTTAGAATGCACCAATGCATGAAATCAATCTTGGATAGAAGCAATTCACATTCTTGTATCCACAATGTAATGTGAAGGAGGATAAAATACTGTAACATAAGTATGTGTATTTCTCTTAGCCTTAATATACAGTAGAAGTGTCACAGAGTCAATTACAGATGTGATTGAAGATGTCATACACTTTAAAGTTACAACATTTTCAACAATGTTCTATAGAACCCGGCCCGGTAAACAAATTCACCATGAGTATAATCCAGGAAGTCAAATAAGGTCTGTGGTTAACATTACTTTAAAAAATGTTGTTCTACAACATACTGTTCAAAAGTTTGAGGTCAGTGATATTTGTAATGTATTTTGTAAAGACGTCCTTACCAAGGCTGCATTTTTCTGATTAATAATATAGTAAAAACTGTTTTTTTTTGTTAATGTAAAAGGAATGCTGTTACATTGTTAAAGGGGGGGTGAAACACTCAGTTTCACTCAATCTCATGTTAATCTTGAGTACCTATAGAGTAGTATTGCATCCTTCATATCTCCAAAAAGTCTTTAGTTTTATTATATTTATAAAAGAAATAGTCTTTCTGTACCGAGTCTTTCCGGAAAAAGCCGAGCGGGTGGAGGCGTGCCGTGTGGGTGGGAGCGCGCAAAGCTTTTGCATGTGTTGTAAACAGACAGACTCGTGGTTTATGAGGACATGATATATTTTTACAATAAACAAACGGACACCTACAGTGGCCAGCTAAACAAATGTATTTAAACACACAAACACAGACATACACCATACATCGCATGCTCCATCGTTACGTGATCATGTTGTTTACTTGCTGTGCTTACACGCCGATAGTTAACAACACACAGACATTTGAAGCAGTTTTACTCACCACATGCGGTTCCAACGCACGACCGTGAACCTTTATCGTTGGGACTGCTCCATCTTTAAGTATTAGGCGATCTGCAAATCCGGCTTTGAACTGGGTCTATAACTATAACCGTCGAAATGAAGGGAACAAACAAGAACACTTGCACAACTCCGCTGCTGCTCTGGAAAAACAAAATCCATCCACAGGTCCCTTAACTCTGGGTTCTTTGGAAATTTGTGCAGTGTTGTCTTGCCCTGGCAACCAAAAACTCACTTTTTTGGTGCCATTTTTTTGATTGCAGCGCAGCAGAGCCCAGCCGCGCTCTGACGGGCATAGGCGTACTCTCGCACGCTCTAGGCTACAGCTGCGCGCGCCCTTCCGGGAGAATTGCCCTTAAGACCCGTATAAGGAAATTCCGACCACTCTGACGACACAATGGGCCGTATTCGAAAAAAAACTTTCCGAAACTTGTGACAAACCGGAAGGAGTATTTTTGGAACAGAAATACTCCATCAAACTTACAACTTCATTTTTGAAACTTTGTCCATGTTTAGCATGGGAATCCAACTCTTTAACAGTGTAAAAAACTCACTATGCATGAAACAGCATTTCACCCCCCCCCCCCTTAATGTTTTCTATTGTAATATATTTTAAAATGTAATTTATTCCTGTGACGGGAAAGCTGAAATTTCAGTACATTACTCACATGTCACATGATCTTCAGAAATTATTCAATGCTGATTGCTGCTCAAGACACATTTATTGTGTGAAGACGCATCTCTTTCGCAGCACTTGTTCATAATACTACACTTTCTCTTCTCTTCCTTCTATTATATTAAAAAAAAAAAAAAAAAAAAAATTACGGATTCTACGTTGGATTAAACTGTGAAAGGTTATAGCACTTCATTTTGTTGCCTGCTGTTAGTTTACTGCTTCTATGGTTTCATTTGTAAGTCGCTTTGGATAAAAGCGTCTGCTAAATGAATAAGTAAATGTAAATTGTTATCACTGTTAAAAACAGTTGTGCTTAATATTTTTGTAAACATTGTGATACAGTTTTTTGCAGTATTCTTCAATTAGAAAGTTAAAAATAACATTTATTTATTTTGAAAATTAACATTAAAAAAATATGTTACGCTCACTTTTCTAGTGTCCTTGCTGAATAAAAGTATTAATTTCAACCTTTTGAACATAGCGCAAATTAAACAATTTTTGCTAAAAAAATTGAATAAGGACTAAAACAATTGACTGATTAAATGCAAGTTATTAGTCAAGCACGTAAACTCACATCCTTATTCTGTTGAACAGTTGGCGCTCTTATCAAACATGCATAAGAGATCACGTGTCGATAAATTGAAAGAAAAAATTAAAAACATAAAACAATAAAACAAACTTGCTTGTGAATTGCTCCTGCCACCAACTAGCTCGCTAACTCTAAAAATCTATATGGGATTCATTGCTGTGTCAACATGCTCCTTCCAGGTTTTCTAAATACAACCTGAAGAGTTCTATTTGAGCAGTCTGAATCTGAAATCCCAACTTCTGGCTCAACCAATGGTGTGCGTTTGGGGGCGGAACTATCTCTCCGATCAATGACAGGCAGGAGGGTGGGGGGGGGGGGGGGGGGGGGGGTCTAGGAAACATGTTTGAAACATTACACACTACCCCTTTAAAATGAACATATCAGAGATATAAAGCAGAGAGAAGCACCACACATAAATAACAAGGAGAAAGAACTCAGAGATGGAGAGAATGAGAGAGAAAATTGAAGAGAAAGAGGAAAAAAGTGCCAAGCTAATTAAAGAAAGCCTACAGGCAAAGCTAGGGGGCTGGGAGGATCGTCGAGAAAGGTGTCATCACACACACACACAGACACAACACACACACGCACACTTTCCTCTTCTCCTCTCCTCTTCCTTCTCTGGCCTTTGATAAGACAGAGGTGCTAGACTGGGCCTCGGCACCATGTAAAAATCACGATAGAGCGAAAGAAAGTGTATAAAAGAGAGCAAGGGGTTTGTTTGGCTGTTAAAGAGACTGCTGCTCTGCTCTTGGCCTTGTTAGTGCTCATTAATGCCTGACTGCTTGTGTGTTTGAGCTGCCTGAATATCTGTTCTGTGACCTGTTTTTATGTTTTATTTAATGTGTGTATCTGTTTGGTAATTTGTGGCTCAGTGTGGTATATGTGTCAGGAGGTATGCCTTCATATCTCGTCATACTTGAGTGTGTGCGTGCGTGAAGGAAGGAGAAATCCAAAGATATGTTTTTAGGAGTCATTTGCGTTCTACCTTGAGGTTCAGTGTTTTCTTACACCTCAGAACATGGTCAAATGACTTGAATGCCTATACCTGAAACACCTGCTAATTGATGTGCTAACAAGGTGCAGTCACACGAACACATGTGGAAAACTCAGGCAACCCTCATTCATAAAGAGAAATCATTTGCAGTAAAAACAATAAGGCCTAGCCTATTGATGAGAGAAAAAAGGTTTCCTAAACATTCCCACTGGTTAATACCAAAGGATAAAAATCAAGTCTCACCCTATACTTTGTCTCATTTAATGTAATTCAATCGATCAAACGCAACATTTAAAATGTTACAAAAGATTTATATTTCAAATAAATGCTGTTCTTTTGTTTTTTTATTCTATCCTGACAGTTTTTATTATTATGGTTAACACAAAAATATTAAGCAGAAGAATGTTTTCAACATTGATAATAATAAGAAATATGTCTTTTGCACCAAATCGCATATTATAATGATTTCTGAAGGACATGAGACAATGTAAACTGGAGTAATAATGATGAAAATTCAGCTTTGCCATCACAGGAATAAATTACATTTTAAAATATATTTATAAAAAAATATTTAATATTGTAATTGCATACCATAAAAGTACTGTTTTTACTATATTTTTCTGTTCAAATAAATGCAGCCTAGGTGAGCATAAAAAAAAATCTTACTTCACTTTTGAATGATGGTGTGCATCATATTCTGGTAGTAAAATAGGCTGCAAACAGCTAATCATGTTGGTTTAAAATCTGCCCTTTTCTTTACATTTTCTGTTGATAATATTTAATCGTTTGAAGTTTAAAGAATCTTTGCTCAGGCTGACATGTGTCTATGCCAGGTTCTGGTTGTTTAATTGCAATTACAATTACAAATCTCACTCCTGGCATTGGAGGACTAAAGGCCCTGAAATATTCACAGTGGAGTTCTTCGTTTATACAACATATACTGAAGAGACGTATACGTCTACCCCTCACACCCTCGCTTACTTTTGATTTCATCAATTGATTTCTTAAAAATCAAAGATGGCGCTACTGTGAATGAGGTCCAGGAGAGTTTCCAACCGTGATAAAAAACACCTGTCTATAGACCTTCATTAGCTTGTTCAGGTGAAATAAAATGAACACATAACAAAAATGACAGTGATGAGAAAACAGTAAAGAAGCTTCTGGTCATAATGATGTGGATGTTTGCACAAGCTCTGCAATTCGACACTCCAGTAAAGACATGTCACGTTTATTTAGCTATATACCACTTTATACAATAGAGAGGAACAGGCCTGATCCTGTGTTTTATGTGACAGCAGTCGTCTGTGAGGGGCTGCTGTCTTTAACTTTCCTTTTGTATTTGTTTATTTTATTATTAAATGGTTTGAATGTTCGCCGGTTCCCGCCTCCTTCTTCCCATAACATCTGAGCTTTGTTACAAGCGGTTCAAGTTTTTACTCAGGTCTGACCTTGACGGACTGAACAGAAGAAATGAACCAGAGAAGATTTCCATGGTAAAGAAGGCAGAGCCTCTCAGAGCACACCTACCTATTACGTAATCGCCATGGACCAATGGTAGTTCAAAGGTGTTAACTTGTGTCTACGTTTCTGGAAAGTTCGCTTGGCTTTGATTTGCCCTGATTTAGTTCGAAATGAAATGACATCATATCAGTTCTTCAATTTTGCTTAATCAGGGCGTTAACACAGGCAGGTTGGAGCCGGCATGCCCACAACTCAACAACACCCCATCATTTCATCCCCCTCTTTCTTATCCCTTAGCCCCTCTCTTCTCTAATGAGAAGAAAAAGAAACTTACCGTTTTTTAATCCAGTCCTGAGTATGAAAAAGAGATGGGAATTTCAGACTGATTTTCTGGAGAAAAGGAAAAACACAGTGATGATATCTTAGGTAAAATTTGTATATACATCAAGAAAATTGCACATTGTCATCTCAGAATAAACATCCGATCTGTTTACTAGACAACACCACCATTTTCCTCTTACTTTCATGATAATGCCTGGATAATGGAACTGTGTAGAATGTATTCTGAATATCTTCCATTATAGAAAGCAGCCACTGTACCTCTGTAGCAAAGTGTGTGTGTGTGTGTGTGTGTGTGTGTGTGTGTGTGTGTGTGTGTGTGTGGTGTGTGGTGTGTGTGTGTGTGTGTGTGTGTGTGTGTGTGTGTGTGTGTGTGTGTGTGTGTGTGTGTGTGTTGGTGTGTGTTGTGTGTGTGTGTGTGGTGGTGTGTGTGTGTGTGTGTGTGTGTGTGTGTGTGTGGTGAGAGAGAGTATTGATCACACAGGGTTTTTCTCCAGCCAGGGTTTATTAACCTCTGTGATAATGACAGAGCATTTATGTACACAGAGTCCCCGAGGAATTGTGGGATTGAAGAAGACAGAGGCCCTTTGGCTATGTTCAGAATGACATACTGACATGTTACTTGTACTTGAAAAATGTATACTGTGAATTCTCTATGCATGGATGACCTACTACATTTGATACATTCATATCCCACAATGCAATGTGGACCAATCTTGATTTAGCAACATTCTTTGTTCATTTTTGCACTGACTCACTTAATTCGCTAAATTAAACATGTAACATGGTAAGGTCATGTGACAAATTGACATATTGCTTACTACTATTTAAAATTCACTATTGCAGAATATCATTGCATACTAATTTTAGATAGCATGCATTATATAGTATATAATATAGTAGGCATATATTTCCAAACACTGCCACTGTGCTAAGTGTATTATTTGAAGCAATGGCTCCATTTTTAGCCAACACATACAACCAGAATTTAACTACCTGATTATGACTACTTAGAACATCATAAAATACAAGCACCAAAAACTTTAAAACAAGTAAACAAATAAATTATGAAGAATTATCCTTCAGCCAGATTTGAGATGTGTAATAAAATCCAGAGATGCGTTTAAAACTGACAGTAGAACTATGACCAGATTCACTGTCCTCCATTCCTTGTCTCCGTCTTTTAGACCCTTCCCCTCCCGAGCTACTCTGAACCAGCTTCCTCTATAATTACCAGTTATTAATTTTAAATGAGTCTGTTAAGGTGTTGCATGGTTTTAATACTGCCTGTTAATATCAGATCAGATGAGATTGGGGGAAGAGGAGATGAGAGGGGGATGATGGAATGGGTGTCTTCTCTCTGCCATCATTAGAGAGGGACGACGTCAGTCCATCAGTCTATCGTTACTCCGCTCACTCACACACTTGCTGTAGATGAGAACGATCACCCAGAGCCTTTTTTTCAGAATTAAACATTTCTATCTCTTCTTACATGTCATTTTTGGCCTTTTGCATCTTTTATTGAAAGAAGACAAGATGTGGTCAGGAGAGTTAAAGACACGCACGTGCTATAAAGTGGCACTCGGGTCATCCCAACCCTGCTACCCCTCCCCATCACTTCCTGTCTCCTGTGCAACTGTCCTAACAGTGAAGATATAGCCTACAAATAAAATAATTTTCTGTGCTTCAAAAGCCCAGATTATTTTAAAATAAACAATGTTCAAAACAAAATAAAACAATGTTCCTAGGCCACAACTCCAACTTAATTTTTGTTTTTTTAAACATTAAATAATAAAAGGGTTAGTTTTGATACTATATTAAAGGGATAGTTCACTTTGAAATATATTTTTGGTATGTTTTAGCTTATACCTCAAGGGCATCCAAGATGTAGGTGTCTTTGTTTTCGCAGTATTTTCAATTTTGATATTTTTAGGTCAAACCGTTCTTGTCTGTCAGTCATATAATGCAGGTCTATGGGGTCCACCTCAAAGAGCATGCACAGAGAAGTCCAAATTAAACATGATTCAATGACTCGTAAATGTAAGTACACATTGATGGCCTAAGCGCCGGAAGTGATCTCTCACGCGTGTACGTCACAAAATTCAACGTTGTCTGTTGATATATCAAAATCATCTTCCATTGCGATTTCTTGTATATCTAAATATGTTTAGATCTACACAGTGAAAGGTAACACTTCCGAAATCTCTGTGTAAACAATGAGTGATGTACACGCGCGAGGTTTCACTTTCGGCACTTGCGCAGACCGAAGTGCTCGCGATCACTTGGACGTGGCTGTGTTTACAAGAGGTAAAAACTATATAAATACTGTTCGTTTTCTCACACAAACCGCTTGTTTCGTGTCTTAGACCATCAATGTGTACTTACATTTACGAGTCATTAAATCATGTTTAATTTGGACTTCTCTGTGTATGCTCTTTGAGGTGGACCCCATAGACCTGCATTATATGACTGACAGACAAGAACGGTTTGACCTAAAAATATCAAAATTGAAACTACTGTGGAAGCAAAGACCCCTACATCTTGGATTCCCTTGAGGTAAGCTAAAACATATCAAAAATTAATTTCAAAGTGAACTATCCTTTTTAATGTGCAATTTTGTCAACTGTAAACAACAACTTTGCATTGTGTCTAACAAACACCTCTTAATATCAAGTTCATCCTTGACTTCTTTGGGACACGTCCTGCATCATGTTTCCTCACATGTAAATAAAAAGCAGTTCAGGCCAATGACATCGGATGACTCATTTCTACTGTTGCAATGTCATTCCCAGAGCTCTAATGTACTGACAAATCGTCACAAAGACCTAAAAACTAACAACAGGTT
>CM070834.1:15702893-15714958 GCA_036326025.1 Chrosomus eos
TTTCATCTAAAACAAATAAATACCATCGCAAAAATTTATTCCCACTGGAGGGGCAAAGTCAAAACCTATGGTTCCCTGCAGCCCACTACAGGCAAAGAAAGGTAAAAATTGAACTGAAACAGGTCAATAACGAAACCTTGATTCTCACGGAAATCATCTTTCATTCTAATTTACAATGTACCATAAAATATACAAAAAGGGAACCTTGAAAAGTGCTTTGCATTTAAATCTATTACGTACTTTTACGCACTCAACACCCCTCGGGGATAGACACCCCTCTCATCCTGTCATCAACAGCTGTGCCCCCTAACGATCAATTTAATCAAACTCTTTTAACTGCATCTCACCCCGTCCCCCCGGGAACAACCACCCCATGACGGGCGCCACAAAACCCCCCCTCATTTTTGAAATTCATTTGCATTATTGTCTTCACGTCTCCAGTGAACCCAAGTCTTGCAACTCACAAAAAACACTCACATGGACCCCCATTTACATCAAACTCAAATAGTTTTTTAACCTTTTCAAAAAATAACACAGGGAAAAATTGATTAATTTGTTGTCGAAATTAAAGCATCTTAAATTATCTCATTAAATTTTTTATTGACACAAAACATTCACTTTACGCAAGTGGTTTAACATTTTCACAAAAAAATCCTGGAAAAAACCTTTGGTTTTTACCTGCCAAAGTAAATTTTGCACTGGTTGCCTAATTCTACAGTAAAGACCAAACAAAAAAGGGAGTTTCACAGACAGAGAGAAAAATGTACACGAAAACACACACACACACAAATATGCTGATTATGTATCTCTGAAATAAAACACGCCACTCGACAATCCACACAGACTGTATTTGTAGATCTAAAAAGTGTAAAATGACAGATGAAGATAGTCATTTCACTGATATCAACATCACTCATATATACAGAGAGAGAGAGAGAGAGACAGAGAGAGAGAGACAGAGAGAGAGAGAGAGAGAGAGAGAGAGAGAGAGACAGAGAGAGAGAGACAGAGAGAGAAGAGAGAGAGAGAGGAGAGAGAAGAGAGGAGAGAGACAGAGAGAGAGAGAAGAGAGAGAGAGAAGAAGAGAGAGAGACAGAAGAGAGAGAGAGAGGACAGAGAGAGAGACAGAGAGAGAGACAGAGAGAGAGACAGAGAGAGACAGAGAGAGACAGAGAGAGAGAGACAGAGAGAGAGAGACAGAGAGAGAGACAGAGAGAGACAGAGAGAGAGACAGAGAGAGAGAGAGAGACAGAGAGAGAGACAGAGAGAGAGAGTCAGAAAGACAAATTTATAAAATACCTTAAGCCAAAGAGTGTAATTTCTGTATCTTTAGTGTTATTTTAGGTTTTCTTTATACTATTACATTATTTATTAATATTTTGAATATATTTCAGCTAATTTTAGTTTAAGTTTTAGTAATTTTGTTATGCGTCACGTTATTTGTTATATATAAAGATCTGGCATAAAACTCTAGATGGCGCAGGCTAATGGGTCCTTTAACTCACATCGTTATCTATAGGGCGCAGCTGATTGGTTCCTGACGTATCAGTAGCCAATGAGCTTGGGTGCTCAACTTTAAATACTTGGGTAGGATTTGCCTTAGCAGTGCAGCGTAGTGTGTTTTCAGAAACCCTCCATCTTCCCCAGCTCCACCTGTATAGATCTGCTACGGGAAATTCATGTACACTATATTGTACAGCAGCATGTCTTACTTGCTCACAGCAGCGTGTGTGTATGTATTGGCAGTAGCAAGTCCCGTACTTGCTCTGCCGCAGCAATAACCTACAGCAGCAATAAAAGCAGCAGCAGCAACAGTGTAGCAGATCTATTCTGCCAAGACCAAACATACAACATTGTCATACTCATTACCATGCTAATAATTACTCAAAAAGTTATCATGACAGAAAAATACTTATACTACGGGGCTGTTAAATGCTTGAATCGGATTGGTTGACGGACGTTCTAAGATGTGCAATTTTTCTAAGGGAAACACATGACTAAAGTAGTTCTAGGCAGGTCTTGACCGCAAATACATATCACTTTGCCAAATGATTTCAGTTATTTATTTCAAAGGTCCTTACAGCCTATACAGCAATAGAACCAAAACTCACAACTACACTGACCAAGCAAATTAATATAGTAAAGAATAGTAAACAATATTCTGCAAAAAAAGTAACATCCTCCCACAGTCAACTGCTTTTCTTTAGCACATATCTTATTATGTGTAAATATTTGTATGAACATAAAAAGATTTAACAACTGAGACATAAACTGATCAAATTTAACAGGCGACAAAAATAGAATAATGAGTCTATAAGGATAGATAGTATACGAAGTATAGGTAATCATATTTTTTAAAACTACTGCCTTGATCAACACAAAATAATTGAACAAATATTGATAATTTGAAAGCTTAGAGTCTGAACTTTACACTGAATGTAGCCAATGTGATTTACTCCTAAGTAGTGCTGAATTATTTGCTGATAAATAAAAATGTTTTGTCATAATTTATGAAATATTTTTTTTTGTATGTACTGCAATATGTCATTGAAAGGTCTCCCTGAGTAGAATACAACAATGTTTTGGCCTTTGACTAAACTTGAGCGAGTTTTTCTACGTGAAGCCCCGCAAGACCCAAATGTAAATAATATATAGGCTACAGATGCAGCATTTATGTCACGTTTTCGCTCGTAACTTCATAAAACATGCTCTGATTATGAAAAATGCAGACAGATTCTCACGATTAAAATTAGATCACTTGATGTGATATTTCACGACATATTCCTCACGGAGTTAGACACAAAACTCAACAGGCGCTAAAATCAAATGTAGCTTTTCGCTTGTAACTTCATGAAACATGCACAGCCAGCAAATGGCACATCATGCTTACAGTGGATGCTCCCGACTGAAATGAGTCCAAAATCAACGTAATCCATTGCGTCGACCACAAACAATTTTAAAAATGGACAGTAGGGGTGTTTAAGGGCTAAACAAACATACTATATTGGTTCTAAAGCTGTAACTTTTGATGACTTTATGCTATCACCACAATTTGATTCAGATGCAGTTCACATGTAGGGAAACTTCCCCAAAGAATCCTCTTATTTCCCTCCTGAGGAAAAACAACTCTAAAAATATCTTCAGGGCTTAAAGGAACACTCCACCGTTTTTTGAAATAGAGCTTATTCACATTCTTTCCTACATTTACAGTAGATCTCAGTGAATGTATTGTTTTAGTTTGACTGGGTCGGCGCTAGCTTAGCACAATGAATGGAATCCTTTGTTGCCAGCTAGCATGTCCTGAGTAAAAGTGATAATTTTTTTTTTAAAAACACGTAATTACTTCTTGTGGCCTGTGTATTCACAACGAGTACAAATAGCGCTGCAGATTAACACTAGGCAATTTCCTAGGCAGATATTGACTTGGGACTATATTAGGGGGAAGCACAGGCGAAGCACTGCTGCTTAGGCGAAGCACTGCTACTTGGGATTTCATGTGTTGCGTGATATCTCTGCGCCCAAGTAGCAGTGCTTCGCCTGTGCTTCCCCCTAATATAGTCCCAAGTCAATATCTGCCTAGGAAATCGCCTAGTGTTAATCTGCATCGCTATTTGTACTCGTTGTGAATACGCAGGCCACAAGTAGTAATTACGTGTTTTTTTTGTTTTTTTTAATCACTTTTACTCAGGACATGCTAGCTGGCAACAAAGGATTCCATTCATTGTGCTAAGCTAAGCTAGCGCCTACCCTGTCAAACTAAAACAATGCATGCACTGAGACAAAAATGCATTTGCACACCTATCTAAATGTAGGAAAGAATGTGAATAAGCCCTATTTCAAAAAACGGTGGAGTGTTCCTTTAAAGGGTTAGTTCACCCAAACATTTTAATTCTGTCATTAATTACTCACCCTTGTGTCGTTCCAAACACGTAAGACCTTCGTTAATCCTCGGAACACAAATGAAGATTTTTTGATGAAATCTGTGAGCTTTCTGTCCCTCCATTGCCAGCAACGTCATGGCAACTTTCAAGGCCCAGAAAGGTCGTAAATACATTGATAAAATAGTCCATGTAACTACAGTGGTTCAACCCTAATGCTAAGAAGCGACGTGAATACTGTTTGCGCAAAATAACGACTTTATTTTATAATCTATTCTCTTTTCTTCCATGTCATTCTCCTACGCTGTTGACGTAGTGTAAACAGTGCAGTGCTTCTGGTTCTACGTCAGAACATCGGGACACTATTGGCCAGCATCACGCGCATCACACAACTGACCAGTGTCAGCCAATAATATGATAATGACATGGAAGAGAAGAGATTGTTGAATAAAGTCGTTATTTTAGGGTTTTTTGTGCACAAAAAGTATTCTCGTCACTTCATAATATTAGGGTTGAACCACTGTAGTTACATGGACTATTTTAACAATATTTTTACCACCTTTCTGGGCCTTGAAAGTTGCAATGACATTGCTGTCTATGGAGGGACAGAAAGCTCTCAGATTTCATCAAAAATATCTGATGAACGAAGGTCTTACGAGTTTGGAACGATATGAGGGTGAGTAATTAATGACAGAATTTTCATTTTTGGGTGAACTAACCCTTTAAAATTCTCCATATGATAATGAACGAACTATAACAGCGATTGACCAATCAGAACTCAATATTGTAACACGCTGCGCACAGTTAAGCAAGCTTTCGAATCGTCACTATTCGTGCTTGTTCAAAATGGCCAAGAGAACGGTTCAAGCATCTTTTAACGTTCTTTAAAAAAGAACAGATATGTTATTTATTTGATTATTAGTGTGTTTAACGACATTCCCCTGACACATTAGAAAGAATAATAAACATAGCTAAAGCGTGTTGATTCTGTAACGGGTTGTTGTCAAAGTTGCTGTGAATTATTGAAAGTGAATGTAATCACTGAGGTGACAATGCACACACATGCATGTGCTAGCTAAATGTAAGTGTGTTTATTTATTATTTATTAAAATAGTTTAAATGCCAATTGGAAGTATGATAATAATTAAACACTTCAGTGCCCTTCGAAGAGCCGAATATATAATTTTAGGTAGTTTGGCACACACAGAGATTGTGTGTGTGTGTGTGTGTGTGTGTGTGTGTGTGTGTGTGTGTGTGTGTGTTGTGTGTGTGTGTGTGTGTGTGTGTGTGTGTGTGAGAGTGAGAGTGTGTGTGTGAGAGAGAGAGAGAGAGAGAGAGAGAGAGAGAGAGAGAGAAGAGAGAGAGAGAGAGAGAGAGAGAGAGAGAGAGAGAGAGAGAGAGAGAGTACTCAGTAAATACTACAATTATATAAATGATTTAATGAATAATAATGCATCAATGCCTATATTTTGATTCTACTCTTAAATCCAATAAATAACAATGTTTAAAAATTAGAAAAATGTATTAAGGTTACAACCCAGAAGCCCTAGCAATCATGTAGCATCCACCCACAACACCATAGCATTGTTTTTGCACGTTTACAATGGGAAAACACCAGTCTAAATCTAGTTTATTTTTCATTTTTTTGCACATTTCTTGGTTAAAGTGAATTTGAATATACTGCACACTGTAAATGCATTACTTGTGGGAAAGGGAGAAGCCATGAGATGTGTGTAATATGGGAGATCACACTTTTAGCACTTGTATTCACAGAAACAGGTCCCATCATCTCACTCTCTCGCTGTCTTTGAGTCCCTCCACCCATAAAATATCACTCCATCTTTTGCTAAAAGTTTATTTCAGAAGTGCATGTTGTTTCAGCCTTTAGCTGTCACTCTTTCTCTTTTACTCTCCACCTCTCTTCCTTTTCTCTAGCAGCAAGTTAACTACCAGACTGGTGAAAGCTTGTCCTTGCTTATAATAACAAAATTTTGATGTTCAAAAAGAAGTAAATAAACCAATATCTTACAATAGAACTACAAAATAATAATAAAACTGCAAACACAACCCACATCTTCTTAAGTGTAATATGAGAAGGCTACACACACAAACAAAATAAATCCATAACGACACGTCGTCTCTGCTAAATTTCACAGTCTATACGGATCTCATAGCATCAATATCACAATGTGAGGAGACTCAGCATCTGCAAGGGTGACAAAATTCACTGTGAATTGTTCACTAGGTTTCAAGAGAACATTCCCACTTTGTAACGTGTGGCCTCCACTCACCTCTAAAGTGTTGACAGATGATACAATCTGTTTTGTCTGTGTATGCCGCTCGATATACGTTTGTGTATACTTTTATATTCATGAAAGTGTATCCTTTGTGGTTTCTGAAAGTGTGTGTGTCTGTGTTTTTTGTGCGTGTGTGTGAATCCGGTGCCAGCTAGGAGAGAGGAGTGAGCTGAATGCATTAGCACCAAGCAAGGAAGGCTGCGAATATTGTCATAGTAAATATGATTCATAAAGAATGTGGTGGCTTAACAGCACAGCGCTAGGTGGGAACACGTCAAAGAGGCTCACCCAATTACTGCACTCTTAGAGTGAGGCAGCTGTTCATTTTTTAGGCCTCTGGAAATGTGTTAGATGTACCACTTAATTTCCTGGCTATCGAATTCAAACCCTGGGATATCATGTTCCTTTTCTCGCTTGTTTGTTGCATAATTTTCTTTTCTCTCGGCAAGTCAAATATTCAGATGCACACAACCATAAATGACCCTTTTTGGGATGTAGAGGTAATTTAAAGACCTGTCGGTGCAAAGGAGCTACCCGGTTAACAGGGAAACATAACAAATAAAGGGCTGAAAGGAAATGTGTGAGTCATCAGACAATGATTCTCAGACACAATGAGCTGTTTTGCAGTTAAAACAAATTGAAACGGTAACCTCTCTGAGATGATCAACAAGCAATCATATTAATATAATTTATAAGATTTTTAAATTGTAATAATCTTTTGTCAAAGCTCAGCTATAAAATCAAAATATTCTTGTGTTTGAATGTTTGGGGTCAATAAGTTTTTTTTCTTTTTTAAAGAAATTAGTACTTTTATTCCGGAAGCATGCATTGACAGTAGACACTTTTACACTGATAAACTTATATTTCAAATAAATGCTGATCTTTGGAACTTTTCTTAATAATAGGGTTTACTGAGCACCAAATGATCATATTAGAATGATTTCTGAAGGATCATGTGATGCAGAAAACTGAAGCAATGATGCTGAAAATTCAGCTTTGCCATCACAGAAATAAATTGCATTGTGAACCTACAGAATTGTAGTGTAGTTATTAAATACTATCAAAATGTATTGTGGGACTATAATGCTTTTTTGGATATGGTATAATGTATTTTAACGGTAGTATCTACGCAAAATATTAGACAACTAAATATTGAATAAAGTAATTTATTTAAATTAAATATAGCAACAGTTTACTTTTCAATCCAAAAAAAGGTTTTACATGATACGTATACTGTTCAAAATGAACAGCTTTCTGGTTGTCATACATTAGCAGCACATGTTAATGATAAACAAGGATAGTTGCTTTGCTACTGTTTAAACTTTTGGGGAAACTGACATCCTTTAAAAATCACCTTGATACCAGTTGCTTAAAAGTAATTAAATAAATGGAAAAGAAAAGTCAAGGTCTAGCATCGAATTGCATTTAGTTTGATATTTTGTATCTAATGCAATGAAATTCATAATTTTTTAAGTGTGACAAGTGTCCTTTTTGGGGACCACTTTAAAATAATTGTATGTGTCGATAATAGTTCAAGGTAAAAATGCAACACATTGAATAGCTAATTTGTTAACCACCAGTATGTTTGTTTGGACCTGTGCTATTCTGAGTTTTTTATTACCACGAGGATGCTGCTGATTCCTGTGCTGATCATTAAATACCACCTATTAGTGTAGCTGTCTACACACCTGTGTACATGGATATGAAAACAGTTTGTATAGAGTTGTGCTAAGATATATTACGTTGCAAACAACGCACACACATACACACGTAGGCTGACACACAGGGGGACATGTGCAGATGGCACGCAGGGTGTATTGAGAGGGTACAGAAGGTGCAAACATATGGTGTGTGACAGAGCAAAGTCACCGAAACCTCCAGCTTCAAAAGAGGTTTGATACCCTGCACTCCACTTTGATGCCAGCCAGGTGAAGCTGCTCTTTTGTATTGGACCAAGTTCAGTCTGGCTGATTTGCTGGTTGTGTGTGTGTGTGTGTGTGTGTGTGTGTGTGTGTGTGTGTGTGTGGTGTGTGTGTGTGTGTGTGTGTGTGTGTGTGTGTGTGTGTGTGTGTGTGTGTGTGTGTGTGTGTGTGTGTGTGTGTGTGTGTGTGTGTGTGTGTGTGTGTGTGTGTGTGTGTGCAGTTTGGCTTGTCTTGGGATCAGAGTGAATCAAAGTTCTGCTAGCAGCATCTACTCTGAAATCAACCAGAGCAACTTACTAATTCTAGGCCAAAATGCAATATCTTATAACTCAGTCATGGCATTCTGTGGTCAATTATATTTGGGGTTATGTACATTCAGCCAGTCATTACCGCAAAATAAACCTTGAACTAGAGCGAAGGCATCTTCTTTCACCCTGTGTCACCTTTTGAGATTCTGACTGACTGATTCAACATCAGAGGCCTTTTTTACTCCAAGGCCCCAAGATTTGCAGGCTCGATACTCTTATTTTCTTTAAATTACATTTCAGGATTTTTAGAATTTTAAACAGCTAAATGTTTTTTTCTAGCACTTTTTTTAACCCTTGAATTTCCCTGACTTTTCCAGTCGTTGTGGTTTACTGGCTAAGGACTAAGCTTTTTTTTTTTTTAATTACTCATAATTTCTACTCGCTAAAATATTTTAGTGCTGGGCATGACTTCAATTATTCATTATAAATATGTCCATGGAATTTTAAGATTTTATTAATCTCACTTTTAGGGGAACCTGGCTCTTTGAAGAAAAAGAAAAAAAAGTTTCTAAGGTGTAACAGACTAACTTTACAGTGTTCCCCATGGCTGACAAGATTATTAAGAAATATCTGACTCCTAAATTATGTGTTTGACCAATCAAGTATTTCACAGAACCACGTAAACATTTGTATAATATTGTTAAAATTGAGTGTTTTCCCAGGCAACTGAATTTCTGCTACTATACTTCAGTATCCAATTTAATATTAATGACACAAATTTGCAAACTAATGTAAACAATATTTACTCAAATTTCACACACAAATATCTAAATGTGCATTTTCTATTGACCAGTGTTATTTTAAAATCATTGATACCATATAGTTTTTGTAAATATTTTGAATTATATTTTATTTTTATATTTCCTGTTTTAATCTTAATTTGAGTAAAAGTTTTAGTAATTGTGTTGTGTTTTTAATGTAGTTAAACTAATTAGTTTGTTATACTTCAACTTAAAGTAAACCCAAATTAAGTTTTTTATTTTATTTCAGTTAAATTTTCTTTATTTTTCTATATTTTTATACAAAGTCATATTTTTAAAAAAGATGGGCGAACATACAATTGGCCAATGTCAATCATTTTGTTTTTTACTTTCCTTTTCTCGGTTGGGTTTCTTTCTAAATATATCTTAGAAATATTACAAACACCTAATGATAACTCAAATAATACATAAACAAATACAAACTGAAGCATAATCGAGTCAAAATGTCCCCAGACAGCCATCTCAGCACCCAGTTACACATTAGTCTATAACAGAGCTGACAAAACATCCACATCTATTGTGAATAGGCAGTTAAAGGACCCCTCTTCAACCCCCCTTTCACTCGTAAGGACCTGTCCCAGCCCAAAAGGTTAATATTTGAAGGTGGATGGCCATAAATATGGAGAGAAGGACTTTTAATTAAATAAGCACTTCTTAAATGCTCTCTGGGGCAGCATTGCTTTTGTTTAAAGATGATTGATTGACTGCTATCTCTCCCGGCTAAGTCATTTGTTTCCCCTCTCCTTCCCTCCTCCCTCCTTTCCTTTTCTCTCTCTATCACTCCATGTCCAATACCTCTCCATCCTACTTTCTCGCTCTCATTCAGTCATTTACGAGGCCAATATTTCTCCTCACCCGTGACACAGTAATGAGCTCGCTCTGCGCCTGGCGGCCACGCCCCATCCCTTTTCCCAGGGGGCCATGGGGCAGGGTGCCCCGTTAAACATGAACTCAATCTAACACCCCTGGCAGTGCGAGTTATTTATTTTTCAGGAGGCCATAGAGCGGTCAAACGAAGCATTATGATGTTATTGCCCACCACAGACCTGATAAACAGGGTAAACAGACTCCAAGCCACTGTCACATTCTCTCGCCTATCTCTCAAACACACATTGAACATTATGTAGGAAGTGCTTTATATAGAACAATTTAATCAGAAATATTGGCCACCATAACAGGTCACCCAGACCACACTGCAATTCTTTATCCTTCTCCTTAGTCTATTTGTTTGTTTAATCCTCTTCTCTTTGCTTTTTCAGTAGGGGATCTTTCTATAGACAATTACTATTCTTACTGCTCAAATTTATGGTTAGATTTTATTTCAATCATATTTAGGAGCGAGAATATCATAAGCCACCTTTACACAGCAGCACAATATTGTCAGTTCTGTTAAATACGGTTACATTCATACAGTTTTTGGTTATGACAACCTCGAGAGTGACAACCTAATTGTATAGCTGAAAACCTGTGTTTTGTGAACAGAACTAGACAGGTTGTTGTAGTGGAAGATGTCGTCGCGTGTCTCCTTGCGTGCTTTCAAATGTTTTTCAAACTCACAGAAACGCAAATATGAGCTGTCATTCGAAGGTTTTAGATCCAGTCTATGATTTGACGGGTGTTATGGACACTGATGCCACTACAGGTCGCGGCTATTGTGGAAAACAGAACATTTTGACTAGAAACATTTCCTACGGATATATTTTTTTGTTTCACTTTTTTTTCCCCCCGTCACTTTCTTATATGTAACCCTGCATAACAATCTTTTTTTCAGATGCAAAAAGTGTATTGAAATGCACCCATAGGGCCCTATTTTAATGATATAAGCGCATGGTCTAAAGCACACGGCGCAAGTGCACTTAGGGCGTGTCCAAATCCACTTTTGCTAGTTTAAACGACGGGAAAAATGGTGCGCGCGCATGCGACGCATGGTCTAAAAGGTTTGTCCCTGTTCTCTTAATGAGTAATGGGTGTGTTTGGGGCATAACGTGAAATAAACCAACCAGAGTTTCATCTGCCATTCCCTTTAAAAAGCCAGTTGCGCTCGTGCCATGGCGGATTGCTATTTACATGGCGGAATTTGCAAGCGAAAGACTGAATGCTTCTCTAGAGAGCAAACGGATCTGCTCATGCACGAGGCAAAAGCGCGCAAGCAGACCATCTACGGGACAAGTCGTCCCTGTGTGTGTAATAAGCAGAGTGTACACGCATTGTAGACCCACCTATAAGCGCACATTAGTAATGTGCACAACATTTTGTAATAATAACAACAACAAAAAAATACCAGGTTTCAGTTGGTCAATGACGACGTCTATTTCAGTTGCCTCAAAATAGTCAAGAATGCGCCTGAACACACCTCGTTTTCAGACCAGGACACCAATGGACGCACAGATGGCGCAAATGCATTTGCTATTTAAAAAACGTGGTGCAGGGACGTGAAAATGATAACTGCGTAGGGCTAAAACTAGCAAAAAACACTTGAGTCACGCCTGGAGCTGCATTGCGCCGGGTGTATGATAGGGCCCATAAACTGTCTTAAACAGACCCCAGTGCCACACAATACAAAAGCAAACATTTGGTGTACACCAACTTGCTGACATCACTGTCAAAACTCCCTGTGTCCGAATATGCTCGATATGCGAAAAACAGTAGGCGAACAGTGCATCTGATGGACACTACTATCTCATGAAGCCACAGGAGAGGAATTGTGAGCGAAGAAACTGACTCTGTGACTAAGACTCTATACTGACAAGATCAACCTGATCTCACAGAAATACGTGAAATGAACACGACCCCTTTTTACGTATGGTGTTGTCATACACAGCCACTGCTAAAATTAACCTGTTATTATTGTTTCCCATTTTGAAAATTTCCTCAATGCATTTTTATGTAATATTCTGTT